>JAHLJT010008446.1:137211668-137229971 GCA_031308135.1 Acheta domesticus
GCACTTCATTTTGTTCTTAGTCTACATGACATAAATAAATTTCTATTCATTCTTTCTCCTAGTTTAGAAGTAAGATCTTAGACGAAAATCAAATGTGACTCCGATTGTATCTCACTGAATATTATTAATAAGGTTGATACATTTTTCACTGACTCCCATACTACTTAAGAACTATAGGTAAAGTATTGAGAAGATATGGCAATAAACGGCGATTTTCGTCAAAAAATCTTGTATGTGGGGGGGGTCGTCTATAATTACGAAATGCTAAAGAGGAGGAAGGGGGTTGGGGAAGCGTTATCTACGTTATAAGGTGGCAGAGGGTGGTATTTTAGTACGCTGATATTTGTTTCATATTTGGTGAAATAATTCCTTTTATTCGGTCTTACATTAAAATATTAACAATTAAATTAAAAAGTTATATATAAATGTTGACAATAGTAGAAAATGTATTTACTTTAATGGTATATTGATTGAATCTTAGATTACGAAGAAAATATTTGAAAATTATCTACTGTATAATATAGAATACTATTTAATTGACGCAGTAGATTCTCGTACATGCATCCTCTACGATAACAAGTGCACTCAGATATTTTCTCGCATATGTTTCCTTCCTTCCTTCCTTCCTTCACGTAAAAATTGTCCTGCAATCTTATTGACAGATGCAGTCAGCATCGCCACTTATTTCGGACTTTCATTATTAATAATTTGAATATATAACACAATAAAATTAATACAATTTGTTTTAATTGCTATATAATGTATTTTTACTTTTTATAAACGGCAGGGAGCGTTCGCCAAACTTACGTAATTATTTAGGGGGCAAGCGCGCGTTACATGTGCATTACAGGGGGAGAGAGGGTATTCAAAATGTTTCAAATTTGCGTTACATAATTTATGATTGGTCCCTGTACCTACATGAAGCAGATTATTTCCTCTAACACTGTGTATCGGACACCGTGGTGTCCACGGAAGCTACTTTCTCTGTTACCGTAGGGGTTAGACTCAAACCTGATCTGGTAATAAAAAGCCGTGAAGGGGTCCACGTGTCGATGTGACTGTCCGCCAGGAGGATGGATCTACCCTTCTAAAAGCAGGAGAGGAAAAGGTGGTAAAATACCAAGCAGTCATTCTCCTGGCAGCCCAACTTCATGGAGTGCCCAACGCCAGAATATTGCCAGTGGTGGTTGGAACCTCTGGGGCTATGCCAAGATCCACAGTCAGTGTCCTCAAGTCGTTGGGGATCACGTCTCGAGGCGATCTACTATCTCGTTAAATTGCTCTCAGAAGCTCTACATACAATTTGTAAATTATGATGGAGCAATTTAGCATTGCTGTAGGAAATTCAGAAAAAGAACTTCTTGGTCCCGTGGGGAAGTCTAGGGAACCCAGGCGACCTTAAAATGCCTAGAAATTACTTAGTTACCACGACTTTAAGCGGAAAGTGTGTGTTATTTTAATGTAGCGTGTAGAAAATTGTGTAGTCAGAATTCACTTTTTGCCATTCCTTGATACGGAAACAATTGTTGACGGCAAAACTGATGGTCTGTGGTCTCTAGCGCGTAAATCGTTCGGGCAATTTACTCCAAAATCCACATTTCCCAATAGATCTTGCCGTTCTCTTTCCTTTTTGTATTCTGAACCTTTGCTTTAAGTACTACACTACCTTACTCTTTACACTATCCGTACACTCCTTACACTATCCGAAGAGCAAGTTTAATCCAAAACTTTGGAGTCATTTTTGATATACATACATATATTTGAACTGCAATTGAGTATGACCCGGTGGCAGTGAATTAATAATAATTACAGTAGTAGTAATATAATAATAACGACACACCCTGTCATGTCTTTTCAAGTATTCGACCTTTGCTAGGATTGGACAAGCTGAGACTATGATCTACTTGTTCCTGGCAAATGCGGCATTTATCATCTTGGGAAATTTTGAGAACCGCTTTATCATAATGTGTTCTCAATGCATGAGCTTGGGCAGCTATTACAAGTGCTTCTGATTCTGGCGTTATTCTTCCCCTTTTAAGCCACATAAATGATTATCTTTATTGATCTGTACCCTGTCCATTCGTTTCAAATATTGTTCGTGGAGCGGTTTGTCTCCACGATTTCTTTAACATTTTTTGTCTCACATTTCATGTTTAGTAGCATTAGAAGTCTGTGTTATTCGGCGTGTCTTGCGTAGTTTTCTTTGCAATGCTTCTTGCTACACTAACAATCCCTCTGTTTCCCATTCTTCGGTCAGATTTCATGACCTGCCACATTAGAGGGTCATCATTATGACTGACTACGTACATTCCCCATTCTGACTATTGCATTATTATTATTATTATTTTACCGAGGGGAAAATGCATTATGCACCGTCAGGGATAAGGTGGGCTATCCCTGGTGTGTGGGAACCTCCCCCCGCTAAAAAAAACCCTCTCCTCTTGTGTCCATGCCTCTCCACGGAATCCGTCGTAAGACGTTACTTCATGGCACAGTGACAGGCGGTTAGCTGGGCTGCAAGGCTGCTTTAGTTACGGAGCCTTTCTTCAATCCTTTTCATAACGAAGGTGAGGAACTCTTGAATTATGCTCCAATGTTTGCTTGATTGGAGCATAAGTTCGACCAAGTTTGATAGGGAGATACCCACACCCAAGCCTTCGTTAAGGTGTCTTCTCTGGGTATCCCACGCCATGCAATTAAATATAGTGTGCATGGCATCGTAGTCTTCATATCCGCAAAATTCACACTTGGGATCTGTCGCTGTTTTAAATCTGTACAAATACGATTTAAAACTGCCGTGTCCTGAGAACACTTGGAAAAAGTAATAACTTCCCCGTGGCTTCTGCTGATCCCCAGTTCGATACGTGGTATCATCATGTAAGTCCACCTTCCTTTGATGTCGTTGTCACTTGCCAGTCTGCCAGGAGGGACGTCCGTGCTCTCTTCTTTATAATCTCTTTCAACCTGCGCGGAGGTCCGTCACGAACGGGGCCGGGTAGTTTCAGTTCTTCGTACATTTCCTTCTGCTCTCTCGCCAGCAGATCTACAGAGGTACACTGGCGAGCACCCCTACTGCGCTGTCAGAGACCGTGCGTTAGGCCGACACTATTCTCAGCGCCAGCCTCTTATGTACTGGCGTGTACTTCCGTCTTACGCAAGCTTTACCAAGTTTATCGGCCCACACTGGGGCCACATACAACAGTTCGGAATGAACTGCGCAAGCATCGTTCTCCGTTTCGCCTCTTGTCTTCGCTGCCTTGTCCGCAGTCTTGTTATATGCGGACCAAAGCTCAGTCCTCTGGTCGATCTCGACTCCCAAATAGTTATCTGGCGTCTCCAGTTTGAAGTTCACGTCCCCCAATCGAATGTTTGGGGACGTAATGCTCTCCGGTCAGTGATTAACACCGCGTCAGTTTTCTCCACAGCCATGTGTAGAATTCTCTTGTCAGCCACCTTTTTACCCTAAAAAGGGTTTCCGTTCACTTTCATCTTCAGCAAGTCTGTGTCATTGCTATGGCAGATGATGACAGTATCATCTGCGTAACCTATAAGCTGAGTGTCTGATTGGAGTGTCAATTTGTAAGAGATTATCGTATATACGTTCCATAAGAGTGGACCCCGCCTAGGGCCTTGGGGCACGCCGCAAGCCATCTCGTCTTCGATTGCGAAGGAGTCAGAGTATACTTGCTTCTCTCGTGAAGGTAATCTTCAATCATCTTAAAAAGTATGTGGTGACTTTTTGTCTACCAGTGCTTCATGATATCCCTCCATCTGGCGGAGTTGTATGCATTTCTGATATCTATGGCTACTAGCGCACAGAATCCTTTCTTCCCATCACCGCGCTTGGCTGCCTCTGCAATACTGGTCACCTTCAAGTGGCATCAGTTGTCGAATGGCCCTTCCGGAAGCCGTATTTTCTGGGAGATAAATTTGCCCTAATGTTTCTCTCAGGTCTTGATAGAATTAGACCCCTCAAGTAGCTTGCCTATAGTATCCAAAAGGCTTAGCAGTCTGTAAGAGGAAGTCTTCTCGGGCTTATTGCCCTTCCGGAGAAGAATGATTTCTGTTTCTTTCTTCCACCGCATGGGGGAATGTTCCATTCTTACGGCAACAGTTGAACACCGGATTACAAGCATTCCGGGTATTGCTCTGTCACGATCTTCAACATCTCGTTGGGATCCTGTCAGAGCCCGGCGCTTTCCCCCGCATTTCAAGATCGCCGCTGCTTTCCGCAGCTCTTCTAGTGTAAACAGGTCTTTTCCGTCAAAGAAAAAGCCGCTCGGTCTTTGTCTTTCCCAGCGATCCCTAGTAGGAAAGAGGTCGTCTGTTACTTTCTTCAACCAGCGTGGGTCGCATAATCCAGGTGTTTTTACAGTCCGCCCTGAATTTCTTTGTCATTATTTTGTAGTGCCATGCCCAATGGGTCATTTTCGACATCATCTATAATCTTTCTCAACATCTTGATTTGCTTATTTTAATCTCTCCCTTTAGCAGTTTTCGAGACTTCTTACGCTGATCTCTAAAGGAGGGATTTTCTGGCTCTCGTCGCTAAATCTTCTCGCCTTGATGCAATTTTTATGGAGCTCCGCAATTTCCGGCGTCCACCATAAACATTGAAGCTTACTCCTAGGGATTCTGCGTCTGGGCATCGAGGCATTGCACGCGGCTATCACTATATCTTTAGTTTCCCTAACTATTTCCTCGAGGGATTCCGCTTTTCTCATCCAGCCAATACTCTTTTATCAGCCTGGATTCCTCCGAGACTCCTGGGCTTTGCCTATATGTATCCTATTTACATTCCCACCATAGCTGCACAGTCTTTTGTACGTCTAGCCACATCAGATTATAAACCCTGCTTTGTAGCGACAGAAAATCGTATGTACAGATGGTCGCTAAGTGACAAGTACCTCCTAATCCATGACACTCCTCAGCTTTGTGGAGCCCATGGTAATATTCAGGATTAAGGAAGCATTCCCTCGTTGGAAGGTATATTTGTCCCGTTATTTAGAATAACTAGGTCGCTTCTTGAGACAAACTCGCAACTAATTGCTCCTCTCTTATCTGAACTAATCTCTCCCCCATTCTGGAGATTTACTGTTAAAGTCACCTCCTACGAGAGTTTCGCCTTTTGCTGACATTAGGCTAGCTTCAAGCTCAGCAATGGCCCTCCCAAATTTCTCGTTCTGGTCGCATGGGGGAAGTAGGAGTAAAAAAACCTAACTCCATTTACTTCCACACAGACGAACCGAATTGCATCCTCTTAAATGTTTGTACCCAACGTTTTTTATTAAAAATATTATTCCAAGCTCTTCTTGAGGAATCTTGGTAGAGCCTTGCCTCATCGGACGTGTCCGTGTTGCTCGCTGACGAGTAGCAGGTCAGCTTTCCTCTCGGTGACTACCTGGGTCAAGAGGTCTTTCGCCTGCTTGCTTTTCCTCAGGTTAATTTGTATGACCCTGAACATTATGATCTTCTGAAGCTTTCTAGCACAGCGATGAATGAGGCAAATCTGTTACCTCCTAAAAGATGGTCATCGCTCAGGTTTTTTCTCCTTGCGGAGGATGCAGTGCATTTTTACCTCTGCATTGATTTGCAATGTGACCAGTCTTGCCACATCTGCCACGTACTTCTGTCAGGGCCCGATTAACATGGATATTTATGTTCTATACTCAAGGCACCTAAGCATGTCTTGGGCTGCTGCTTCTCCCTAATCTGACCATAAACTCGGCCGATTTTTACTTTCTCCTCCGCCACGAGTTTCTGGGCTAAATCTGCTGGCAGGATTGTCGCTATCTGTGCCTGCCGTATCCCTTCCTCAATCGGCCACGAATCAGCCATCTGCTTACTCTGTATACCTTTTTATGGGCGACAGCCTCTACCACTGCTTCGACTACTACTGTTTCGTCGATGTCCCGAATTTCCAGTAAACTGTTTCGGCGTTAGTATGTTTACTTTGGCTTAAGTGCTTATGGCCCGTTCTACTGCCTCATTGAGTGAGGCTACGTTGCCACTGTTGCCAAGAACAATTAGTAGTTCTTTCTGCTGAGTCCTGCGGGTGGACAGGATCTCCGCACTGTGTGTTTTAGGATCTATGTCCATCTTCATCTTCTTAATTATGTCGGCATAGGATTCCCCTTCTTTGGCAGACATTTTAGTAGCCTGGTCCAGGGGGCGGCTTCTCTTGGTTTAGCTGCCTCTGCTTCTTTCTTCATATTTCTCTTTCTGTGTTCCCTCGGAACCAACGATTCCTCCATAGCTTCGCTTGTTACGTCTCCTACAATTTCTGCTTCATTCTCTTGCCTGCAATCTTCAACTGAGGGCAAGGAGCCTTATCATTCTTCCTCTCCTGCCGAGCGAGACATTTTGGCCTTTCAGCCTCAGTATGGCTCGTCAGGCACTTCCGACTTTTCTCATCTTCGAGTAGCTGTTGCCAGAACTCTTCTCGTTCTTCGCCATAGCTTGACATTTGCTCTTCATAATGTGTATTTCTTCTCTGGCTTCAGCCAGTGATTCTTTCACTGTATTGGGATTATTCCTTAGCATGTTGCTCCCAATTACACTAAGTGTATAGGCCAAAGTTTCTAATAACTCATCTGGGCCTTCTGCAGCTGTTCTATAGAATTCCACCTGTCCCACAGCAGGTCCGAAACTGCTCCTGGCCTTACTCTACTGCCAGGATCCCTGGTCCTCCTTCCAGAAGGATCTCCGTTTGTGGCACTATCCGACACAGATGCCAAATGGGCCACATCTATGCCATTGCAGTCGCTGGTTGACAACACCCCGGAGCCTGCTCGCGCACTCCTGGCTGCCAGTACTGGGGCTCTGATCCCCTGCAACCGTAATGGTTGATCCTAAAGGACCTTCCGTTGCAGGTTTTTTATTCAAGGTCGCCTTCCCATAGCGTTTTTACGCTTCCGCCAGCTAAAAGGAAAGGGTGAGAGAAGGGGGCAGTGGAAAATAGTATTAGAATAGAAGAGAAAAATAGAAACTACCCCTAGCCCTCGCAAACCTAATAGCTTGGGGTCAGAAACACAATAGTTGGCCAATATGAAGATTGGCCTACAGGACAGAAAACAGAAGTGTGCCACAAGTAAGTGGAAGCAATGACACACTAAGTTACGAATGGGTTGCTTAGGGGAGTGGCAGCGGACAGCTGCTCCAATTAGTTGCCTTCTACGGCAGGGGGAGGTCCCGTGGTGCTATTCTACTAAAACCCCTGACACCACATGGGGTTACGAGTATTATTATTATTATTATTATTATTATTGGGATTATTATTATTATGATTATAAGGAAGAGGAATTCTACTAATGTTATTTGATGACAATTTCTATTATTCTTGATTATTTGTGTGATTTTGGTATATCTGTAACTTTTCAGCTACTCTCAATTTCGAGAAGAGTATACCTTAGAACAAATTATGAACTCTCCTAGAGTTTTTGGGCCACTCACAAAATTACAGTGTTGTCCAACGTCTGATGGATCTGCTGCAGCTGTACTAGCATCCGAAGAGTTTGTACATAGACATGGTTTGGAGAAGCAGGCTGTGGAAATAGTCGGAATGGAAATGGCAACAGATTTGCCATCAACATTTAGTGATCAGAGTTGCATGAAAATAGTAAGTTTGACTGTAGCTTTACAGTCTTAAATGTTATAATAATGAAGATATCAGATGCTGATATTCTCTAGAAACGAGGGTTGTTTTTTTGTTGTTGTTGTTGTTGTTGTTGTTGTATGTGTGTGTGTGTGTGTGTGTGTAAACACTTTTACTGAAATCTTTTAACATCTTAATTGTTTAAGAATCGTCCCAAGGGAGATATCAATATCACAAAGTCTATTGAATACTATTTACTTTCCTGTGTTACTGACTGGGTTTTACAGTCACTATGCTAACCTATTGTTTTGCAGTGTTTATTATATTAATATTTTAGTAATTTAATTAATAACTATTTTGTCTCATGCCTTCCATTGTGGTATGACACCTCATGATGTTGCTCTCTTTTCACATGGTTGATTTACATCTATTTATGAAAATTTGAACTTCAACTTCAAATTGTGTGCTACCCTTCAATATCCGTATATTTAATTCTGTCTTCCTAATTTTTTACAAGAATAAGTTGTTTTATGAATATAATGTCAAAAAAAAGGTGATATTTTGATTGGGATTTGTAATTTGTGGTAATTTATTTATTTTTCCATTCTATTTTAAGGTTGGTTATGATATGACCAAAGCTGCAGCTGAGAAGCTCTTCCAAAAGGCTAACTATAAACCACAAGATGTTGATGTAGTGGAACTACAACGATTGTTTTTTCTGCAAATGAGCTGATAACATATGAAGCTCTTGGATTGTGCAGTCCTGGGGAAGCCCCTGGAATGATAGATTCTGGAAATAATACCTATGGTGGTACATATGTTATTAATCCAAGTGGAGGACTCATTTCTAAAGGACATCCACTGGGAGCAACAGGTATTTCAAAATAAAAGTTTCTTTACTTTCTCATGTACCACTACATAGAATATGGAAAAGTAATGTAATGCCACTGCAAAATCAGTGATTTTTTGACGGAATAACTCTTTTGGAGGGTCCCCTGGTATAAAAAAAATTGATATTCTTCCTTTTATAAGTAGTAAATTACGTGATGCGATCAGAATCAATGATTTGTGGGGGCCTTGATTCAAAAAAATAGGTTTACAGCAAGCGTTAGTTTGTGAACAATGGTAGTGCCTAAATCGTTCACAGAATGTTTACCAAAATATATATTCCCCTGCAGATCTGGCTGATGTCACTATCATTCAGGTGTTTATTGCTTTCTAATACACAAATGTTCATAATGTTGTGATCATAGACATTTCAGTTGGAAATAACACATAGATTCTTATATAATCCAAAAAGTATCATGAAATGATTTGAAGATCTGATATTGACAAATACTTTGCATTGCATATAAAAATCTCTGGTTCGTTATGAAAGGTGTAGGACAAGTTAAGGAATAATGAAAGGTGTAGGACATGTTAAGATGTAATGGAAAATGAGACCTATCCCATGTTATTAAGCAATCTTATTCTAAACGAGCAAAAATATATATCCAGAAAAAAATGGGCGAGTCCTTTTCAAGAAAATCTTGTTTACATATTTTTCTAAAATGTCTTTATTTCACTGAAAATTATACAAAAGCTACTCATATTTTAAAAATATTGTACATGATTTTGTATTTAAAATTTTTTGACAGTATTTAAAAGTTGAAATATTGGACAAATCTTGAAGATCAGATTTCATTATGAAAAAAGTCTATGTTCAATGATGTTGGTAGAAAGGGTTAATAAAAAAATTATTTTGCAATTTATGAATAGAAACCGGAAATATATGTAGTATTAAACGTCGAAATATGTACATAAATATGTAATGAAAACAATAAGAATATGTAATAAATATGTAAATCGGATATAATGTGTAATATTAAAATTCTGTAATTAAAAACCATTTCAAGAAATTAAATTTAGAAAACTGCCCACTTTACATCATACAATTTTCCTTGTCAATAGTAAAAGCTTAGTCTATTGTAATCCAGGACCGTAATTTAGCAGCCGGACGAATCGCAATAGAAGCCATCGCACAAACTGGCGAGATCTACGACCAGGAAACATACACTGTAGCTTCTTCATCGAAGTGTTACACGTCGGCGATCGCAAATTTTTCTCGGACATCAAGGGTTACAGATCACAAAACGCAGTATCAATGAAATTTTGGACACCTAGATTTCCCCAATAATGTAGGAAAAATAATGATTTTAAAAAATACATCATTTCATTAAAAAAAATATGGAATTAAATGGAAGAGAATTGATAAAATAAGAAAATATATTGTGGAAAACAGCAAAATATGTAATATAGTACTGAATATGTAAAAATATGTAACGAAAAGAATCGATATTGTGTTAGGAAGCGATGATTTGCCAAGATTACAATTTTGAGAACGGTAGGTAGAAAGACAAAAAAATATGTAATTACATAAAAATCCGGTCTCTATTTATGAAAATGAAAACATTTCAATGAAAATTGGACCTGTGGACTTGGGTTTTTATTGCGTGACGCGTGGGGGCGTTATCAAGATGGAATATCTAACGGTATTTCGTGTTGTTTTCGGTTTTGCCGCTAGGAGTCGCACGATTGCCAGTACTCACTCTATACCTCGGTATAAAAAAAAACAGTCGCTATCTGATGCGACTACTGGCGGCACAATTGAGAACGACGCGAAATACCGTGAGATATACCGTCGTGATGACATGCTTCCTCGCGCCAAGAAATAAAAAAACCCATACATATATATATTCAACAATTTTTTGGAGATTGGAATTTCATAAATATTTAGAGTGGACATAGAATTGTTTAGACAGACAGACAGATGAATTTCCAGAAATCTACAACTTCTTATTCCCATTTCCATTATTCCTGTCGAACAACAGATAGTCAATGAATCTCGAATGTCCAAAACGATGAATATAGCAAAAAGCTTCATGGGAATACAAATATAGATGTGTGTATTGAATCCATCTCTCTCTGGCTTTTCTGCCTCTGTTTCCTTCATTTGTTTGTTCCTATTGTGGTCAACAATCTTGCAGTGGTAAAGTTGACCAGTGCATGATTCTAGCAAATTATGTTTGGTTGTATGATTGGGAACCTAATTTCAAGTTGCATGCATAATTTTGAAAACATTGAATTATCGATTTCAACATTGCTGTACCACATGTGATTACTATATAGAAAACCATATACTGTATACAGAAAACTATATTACTAGTTTTTTCTTATATTGTATGGGATTATCATTACCTAATATTTACATTGACTCGGTCTTCCTGTCTTGAGTGTCTGGACACTACACGTCTGTAGTAAATTATTCATTTTATTAGCTGGAACTAAACTATATGTTAGGAAAGTCGAAGAGTGGATGTAATTTTTTGTAGGTTTTACCAACTGAAACGACTGGTGCTTTTTGACATTTAGAGAGCCAATTTGTTTAAGTTCTGTATCCTTTCAGGTGTAGCTCAGTGTGCTGAGCTGTGTTGGCAGTTACGGGGTTTAGCTGAGAAGAGGCAAGTTCCCGGTGCAAAAACTGGCTTTACAACACAATATTGGCCTTGGTGGTGCAGCTGTTGTAGCTCTGTATCGATTAGGTTTTCCACAGTATTCCAGGTAAAAATACTAAGTGTCTAAAACTATTTAGTTAATATGGAATTAAGTAGATGTAGTTTTTCAGATGGTATAACTTTTGATTTAATGAAAATGTTAGCAGATGATGGAACAATGAAATTATTCTTACTGTAAAAGTCATTTTTATGAAATCTTCTATACCTCATACTTTCTTATATTTTATAAGAAGAAATAGTGTATTATATAAGAACTAATTTTCTGGGGAATTAATTTGAGTTTAATGAACAGATCGCTGTAAGTCACCCTGACTTTCTTTTTATTATAATTTGATCATCAGTGAATAGGAGTGTATTCAAGTACACTCCAGTTTTAAGCTTAATTCCTGGGCTAATTTTGTTCTTCCATTCTCAAATGACATCATCCGAGATTATGTTAAACAATATTGGGGAAAGGTCATACTCCTATGTCTTGGTTTGTTTTTATTTCTTTTGAATATTTTCCTTCTGGTTCTAAAATAACGGAAGTATTTTGATTACATCGATTTAATGTTCAGTATTAAGTGTTGTGTGTAGACTCTTTATTCCATAATTTCCTATAAACTAGAGCATTTCAATTGATGGAAGCTTTTTCATAATCAGTGAAAGCTAAATGGGTCTTTAGATCCCTTTCTATTAGTTGTCAGATGGTAAAAAATATTCTGCACAGTAATGTCCTTTTCGGAAACAATTTTGTTCTCCTATTATTAAAATATTACAATTATTAACAAGCCTTTTATTTACAAATTTTTGTTTCAGCTCTTCGATTTCGGTTAATTTGACAGCAGCAGCAAATTCACCAGATGGATTCAGGGCAACTGCTTTATTTAATGCATTAGAAACTGCAATGCAAGAAGACAAAGACAAACTGATTGAAAAAGTTAGAGGAGTTTATGCCTTCAAAGTTAAAAATGGTCCAGGTGGCACCGAGGGATATTGGATTGTAAATGCAAAAACTGGCAAAGGAAGCGTTGAATTTAATGGAAAAGGTAAGTTGGTGTAATTGAATTATTTATTTATTTGTATTGAAAAGACCAAACTGTCCATTTTCACAGTAACTCAAAATTGGTTTAATCCACAAATAAATATCAAACTTTCAAATTACATAAATATTAAATATATTGCGGCAAAATAATTTTCCCATCACTGTACTTTTACACAATAATTTGTAATTCTTATACCAGGAACTTGACATAATCAACATTATTCCTGTAACAATAAATTTGTAGCAGATTATTTACATCTAAAGATTTAACTTTTATCACAACCTGTTCTTCTTGAGTAGGGTACCTCTTAGAAACTGGAAATTAAACTTGTAAACAAATTTTCACTTCATCCAATATCACTGAAAAGTATTGTTCAAAAACATTATACATTAACAATGTATTATGAACAATAAATACAATACGTCCACACTACTTTCTTCAAGTACTTCAGCTGGCTCCCTCTCACTTCAATAATGTACATGTTCTAGAAGTGATTGTAAATCAATTCCAAGTGAAGCAGATGTACTCCTGTCATTCTGTGTGAATAGCAGGAAGCCAAGACTGTCCTGACTTGTATGATGCCTTTCCAGGGGCTATTATAATCACAAATAGTGTTATTCAACCACATGACCAAGTGGGGTCTTGGAGGTACAATCCAAGGAGATCTCAGTGTTCTTGTTGCATAATCTTCATGGAAACCGGTAGAAATTTTCTTTTTTTTTCCACAATTTTTGCATAAAACTATTTCTTTAAAACAGAATAGCTTTCCAGAAGAAACATAGTCTAGGACAGTGGTCTAGTTCTCTATGAAAGTTCAGTAGATAATTGGGAGTCCTGATCGCCTACTGTTAATAAAAAAAATAAAATAAAAATGTTAGCAGGCCCATGCAACACGACACCACATCACACCTCGCCTCACTTCGTCACACCACACCACACCACACCACACCACACCACGTCACGCCACACCACACCACACCACACCACACCCTCTCTGGCAATAACAAGGATTCAGTATTTTGGAAGTATTTTTTTCACTTAGAAGCTGCAATTGTGTACAGAGTGTAAATGACTGCATGTCTTTATCGATTTATATTATGTTCAATAATTTTCCTCTCTGGATGTTTTGTTTATCTTGTTCTTCTGTTATGTTCCAGCAAAGCCTGATGTTACATTTATAATTGATGATACAGATGTTGTCGACTTGATATCTGGTAAATTGAACCCCCAGAAGGCATTTTTCCAGGGCAAAATAAAGATTCAGGGCAATATGGGTCTTGCTATGAAACTTACTGAACTTCAGAGAAGAGCTCAGTCTCGCATTGACGAAATAAGATCAAAGTTGTGAGCAGAAGCAGTGATCAGTCACAACTTGTTATGGAAGGTTAAAGAGATGGAAGAATATATTGTTAAAAGACTTCAGATAATTCCATATTTACCGGGGCATGGATTTTATATAAAATTAATGGTGCTCATGTTGGTATATCATATAATATTCTGTATGAATTGAGCAAGGTTCCAAGGGCATTATGGCTATTTTGGTAACTATTTGTATATAAATGGCATTATTTTAGTTTTAAGAGGAAAGAATGTTTTTTATTAATGTATTATTACCAAATATTTGTGATGGTAATATTAATTAGATAATATTATTAATGTACAAAATGAATAAGAGAAATATATTTTTGGTTTTTGTTGTTACATTATTTTTAAATTATGACCATACAAACTTTCATTTGATATCATATGAATGTATTCATATATTCATACACAAAATCATACCACAATCTATATGGCTAAAACTTGGTTAATAGTAAATATTCACTTCTAGCCGTAATCTACTTTGTGTGATACCAATGCTTCCAACAGGTCTACAGGACCCAGACATTACAAAACGCTTATTTCTCAAAACTTGTTAGGAAAATGTCATAGTTTATCATGCAATAATATAGCTAGATATAATTTAGGAAGGTACATGGAACATTATGATTCACTGGAAGGGTTGAAAATCAATTTTGCCATTTTCAACAATGAGGAGGATCTAAAAACCTGCATTTTTGCAAGAGAGATTCAAATCTGCCTTAATTTTTATGCTAAGATAACATTTAGCTCAGTAAATCTTCATTTCTTTCACAGTATTAATAATCATGGATAAGTTACCTTCAACATGAATCAAGTAAAATGAAAAGAATTTCTCATTCTCTTAACAAAATATATCATAAAATTTTGTTCTTGTGTACATCAAAACATTTTAACTTGTTACCATGGTTAAGTAATCTTTAACACAGTATGTTTTTTTTTCAGATTTTCCAGGACTACTTCCTCACCGTAATTTCATGATAATTTCTTGCCTTCTGACATCTTACTTTTTTCAGGTGTATTATTTATTTACACAATACAGTACCAGCAAACGCCCCAATTTAATTAGGTCATTTATAGAATAGAAACATCTGTTGAAATTGTTCAAAGTCAGGTTTTTAGCATTACATTTAAATTTATAAATCAAGCAATACAGATCAATCATATCATTGTTAGCTCTACAACTCATCCTCCATAATGGAGCATAATAATAAGTTTGTTCTTACAAATGAAACACTAAATAGTACAGTTTCAGTGGAACGCAGTCAACAAATGAATTTCACCCAAGGAAGTTTAGTATAAAATGTCAAGAGAATTATAAACTTATTTACTAAATTTTACAAAAAAAATATTGTAATACTCCCTACAAGAATGCAGTGAGCTTATATTCAGAATAGCCGCAATAGGATAGTAATCATGAGTAAGCCTAAGTGATGGCATACCAAGTTGAGCAACAAAAGTAAAAAATTTATGCTGAACAGTTTCAAGTCCAGAGATATATGCTTTGCCTGATGCTTCTGTCACATGTTTGTCATCTTTTTTAGTAACTGATTATGTCAGGGAGGGTATACTTGGATGGGCTCATCAATGAACTTGTTAATACCAGTTATTTTAAGTTCACAAGTCAAATGAGGCTCGTATAGTCAGTGTGTTGCTAATTACCAAGTGTTAAAAAGTAGGAAACATTTGGATTGATAGGTATTTTCTGGCTTCTACAGAAATATCTTCCAGTGAAAAGAAACTTCCATCCTCTAGTTAACAATTTTTTTGGGTGACTTCAGAATACAAGAATCTGCATTATGATTTCGCTTAAAGCATTCAATACTGGACATTTAATAGGTATAACAAAATATCCAGTATAGCCTCTATTGAAACCAAAATGCAATTGATAGAGAATATGACCTGGGCCTTCAATCCAAGAATTCTTGCCTTTGTTGTTGAAGCAACAAGGATAATACACTCCAATATACCCTACTATAAGCTACAAAAATGTTCAGACTTTTTCCTTGAAAACAATTTGTTTTATGACTAATCCTGTTAGCGCAATGACCACAAGTGTCTTAATTTCAAGGAGCATCAGATTTAGAGAAACTCTTTCTGGTTTTAGGCCTGTGAGCATCTATAGCACGCAAACTTGATCAGTCGAAAGAGCTTTTATCATTCTATCAGGCGAAGGTTTAAGAGGTTCCCCAATTGAAGGTAAAGGAGTTGATGGCTCCTTTTCTAGCTCGATGGCAGTATCAAGGATATGACTTATTACTCCTGTTCATTTGCTGTTTCATGACTTTTGGCAATCTAGTACTGCCTCAATGGCAACTCGCTTCATTGGAGAGCACAAACCAACCAATTTCTTGTTGAGTTTTAGCTCAACCAATGATTGAAACCACCTTCCCAGTGTTCAGATTCGTGAAATCACCTCTCATGATGTGTAACTCTTTGTCAATTTGTTTTATATTCATTTATGTTATCCACAAATTTTTTAGCAAAAACTTCAACAAGTTTACGGTTTGGTTGTTCCTCCAGGCCAGGGGCCTGGCTAGGCTGCTTCAACTGATGCATTGCACCTAGACCCCCTCCCCAAGTCAGGATCCCTGACAACACCCAACAAAGGTGTGGTTCCTGTTAAACGTTATGTTGAAAGTATCTTGTGGTAAAAACTGTAAAAAATTATTCGTCACCAGAATATTAAATTAAGGTTATTCCCTATTATTGCTGCAATTGAATGCTGGAAAATTATTTCACGAATCAACAGTGATAACAATAACAAAGGAATATTGGACTTGGAGAACCAGTGGTTGAGCGAGGGGCTATGCACACTGCATCTGCTGCTTCATCTGTATATTTACACCCATCGCAAGCTGAGAATCCAAAAAGTTGATCTGGTACTTGTCTGACACCTACTGCACGGCCGGGGATCATATTCAACTAGTGGTGCTACGGAATGGCACAGACTTTCTCGTACTAGTTATTATCCTAATTTCTTTGGCTGGGTGTAGCTTCTCATTCATGCCCCATCCTTTTGCCAGCTGCCATCCATCGCCACCCAAACATAATTTTTTTTACATTTGCTCACATTTTTCAGTTTCTTAGTGACAAACAAAAAAATACTTCAAGAACATAATAGAAGAGTAAAAACTCGTCCTATATGAAAATATTTATTGGAAGTTATTTGAAGTGCTTCTACTCACAAATTCATAATGTATACAAATTGCTGGAAATGTGTGTATTAAAGGCATGATAGCATGGGGGCTCCCTGAACACTCAGGCCCCATGCTATCATGCCCCTGAAGTCCCTAAATTCAAACAACGAAATAATAAGTCTTTATGTAAAAATGTGATAAAATCATAGAAGAAATGAAGTGCGTTAATGAATATAATGGACGCAACGCAAAACGTATGAAAAGTTGACCAATTAAGTCAAATTTACTATATGTAACCATCGAGAAAAATTAATCCGACAAATTGATTTAACATACAAATCAATAAATCTTACATAGGGTTTCAGAAAGTCGAAGATCAAGCAAGCAGGAAGGTTGCGGTTTGATATTGTCGAGAGCATAAAAGAAGGCATTAATTTATTAGGCATTAGGCACTAAATGCAGAGGTTAAGAATATGTTGGTGCAACAGTTGTGAGTGGAATTTACAATGCTGTTCAGGAAAAAAAATAGATGAATTTGACAATGCATTGTTTGTATATTGTGCTGCTCATACTTAAAATCTTGTTCTTAATGATGCCATGAATAGGACATTATAAGTTCCGACATTTTACTGTTTGCTGGAACGAACTTGTTTTCTTTTGTTATAGCATTAATCATTGGAACATCTTGTCAACCATTAAATAAAAAGCGATAAAAATCTTACATTAAAATGACTTTGACATACAAGATGGTCATCAGAATGATTCCTTAAAAGTTATAAGTAGAGACAGGATTTCCTTGCATTATCAAATAGCCAAATATGCACGATGTAGGGTAAAAATGTCATTTTCTGAATTCTCAAACTAACAATAGCCAGCTTTTAACTTCTTAATAAACGACTGCACGGTTTATCTAAGATGTAGCCCTAATTGATGGATATCAATATTTCCCCCCTCAAAAATATTGCATCTTTCCTAAATAAAAGTATCTGTTTGTGCTGTAAAAGATCCATGACTTGCTCAATACCACCCGTCAAATATTATTTTAGCTTAAACCCATTTTATCCCAAATTATTTTTTGTAACTTTTCGTTGTTTTTATGTATTAACAACATAAATAGGTCTGAGGAGAATATTGTGAGAGTAACTGTGGACTTTATCAATTGTTGTTTAGCAAAAACTGCATGTTCCAAAAAAATGGAACAGTGGGATCGAATGGGTAGCATGTTTCTAAAAATATATATATAACTTTTAATTCGGTTATTTATTGTTTTATAAGATAAATAGCAATAAAAATAAGAAAAATGATACTTTATATTATATTCTATGAAATATTTCAAATGATTCTGCATGCAGAGGAATGTTGGACTTCTTGATTTTCTATGTCTTTTCTTACAATGCCCATATCTAGACTACTTGTTAGACCCACAATTAAACGATCGATCTCATTATATCTCACATCATTAAGCACACTTGCATTTTCGAAGATCTAGTGATGATCGTCCTATAGAGAATTTGCATATTTCTGGAAGCAATGCGTACAAGTAACACGCCTTGTAAAACGGATGGGGTTTTCCCATAAGTGTGCTGCTTGGTGCTCTCCTTTCCATAGCAAGATATCACTGCTTCGTCAAA
>JAHLJT010008446.1:137230971-137255414 GCA_031308135.1 Acheta domesticus
TTTTTGAAGTGCCCGCATAGGCGGACACTAGACCCTCCCCCCCTAATTGTGGGAGTAGGGGGTGAGGCGCTTCTGTGAGCGCACGCTGAGGCGCCTGAGCGCTGCCTTCTGCTGCTCCTGTTGCCGCCCTCGCAGCGGCTGCTGTAGCTGCTGCTGATGCAACTGGTCCGGTTGCCGCTGTTGCGCCTCCGTCCCGGAGGCTGCTTTGTGCCTCTCCCCTGCTGGGGGAAGGGGGTTTTCCGGCCTCCCGATCGCTCAAGTGGTGGCGACGGGCACTTTTCCACCTCGCCCTGTCGGCGGCCCCGGGCTGCCTCCTGGGGCGCTGCCGGAGGGCGTTTTGTAGTGCCCCCACGGGCGTACACTACAAATAGATTATTTGTGCAAACAAATTTGTGCAAGTTAATTGCAGTGCGAACCCTAAAATTCCGTTACAGATTGCAAAAAGTATTAAGTTTAATTTACGGAGGTAAATAATAATAATAATAATAATAATAATAATAATAATAATACAATACTTTTTTTTCAAATTCCACATTACTTTTCACCGTCACTCGTTTTCCAATATTTTAAAAACAAAAACGTGTCGCCCATAACAGAAGTTTGCAAAAATATCTGCAAATGTTTTTCTTGTTTTCCCACGGAAAAAATATGTTCGTTTACATACCAACGTCTCAAATCTGAAGAAATTCTTGGGATTTCACAGTGTGTGAAACCTCTTCCTCTTATCCTTATTCTTTTTAGATTACTTCTTGTTTTTATATTTCTTCTTCTGTGTTAGGGTTCCAACTCCAGGTGAATGTAAGCTTTCATAGTCCTCTTAATTTGCTTTTGAAGCTAGGGCACAGTGTAAACGCGACCGATCGCATTGCGCTCCCGGACCCTCCCCTATTGGGCCTTGAAAAGGCCGAGGCTCCTATACCTGGAAATCGCCGCCATCGCCGCGGGCCCGTGAACCAGCCCACCGCGAGCGAGCGCAGGATGCTCAAGGGCACCGTACTCGAGGCTGAAATGCTCGAGCAAGTACGAGCGAGCGAATGGCACGCCTGTCAGATCTCTACAACCCTTCCAAACGCTGGACCCCTCATATCGGTGGACTTCCTCTCCCTTAGAATGTCTGCCGACTGTAGTTACTTGTCGCGTGATGTTTGAATTGTTTGGAGGTTTTTCTGTGTCTATGTATGGTTATCATTACATTCGACTTAGCTTTTCGTTTGGTTTATTCTTAAGATAGCGGCTTTTTTAACACATTCTATCTTGAGGATTACTCAATGTGCTTAACTCCTGTGCCCTGAGCGACATAGCTATTATTCAAAACGTTATATAATAAAAAACTAGCGTACACATCAGTTTGAAACTGAAATCATCTTGTTGTATTGACTTTCCTCTTTAAGCCAATATGTATTGTATTGTCATTTGATTTTTAAATAATAGTGAGAATGAAATTAAAAAAGCATGTGATTTTGATTTATTTTGCGTAAAGCAACAATGTTAAAAAAAAGGAGAAAAAAGAGTGAACGTCAGCTGAAAACAATACTGATCCAAAATAATTATGATATTTTTTTCTGAAGTTCAGAAACAGTTACATTTGCATATCTATTTATTGGTCTTTATTAATAGAAATATACTAGGGTAAAAATGAAAAAATGTTGTTAGTTCAGCTGAATCTTCATTTACTGGTAACAGTTTTACCGGCTTTGTCAATGGCAATTCATATCAATTTCAACACAATTCTAAAGGTGATGAAAATTGTAATTCAAGAAGATTCACCAATAGAATCATTTGCACTATTATCGCTCTCCTCGAAATTATTTTCATTGTTCAAATTAATCAACATTCCAGGAAGAAGATCGTCGTTTTTATCAGAAGGATCGATGCACCGCGCGCTCCTCGCGAGTGACCTGCAAATGCTTAGCACAGCAAGGGCAGTTCACTCCGGTGGGCTCAGCTCAGCGCGCCCCGCAGCGAGAACCATGGCGCCAGCCGCGTGACCCACTGTCGGCCGGCGCGAAGCAGTTAAAAGGTTAATATTCGTAAAATAATATTTCCCTCCTACTATTACGAAACCGAAAAATTAAGAAAATGTCCAAAAAATGTACTTTGGGCGGCGATATATGGCAGCTGGCAAGAATATGTGGCAAGTTCGAATAGCTAGCCGCGACCAAGGAAATAGAAAACTAATATGGTAAAGTCTCTGCCATTGTGTAGAACCACTAGTTTCGTTTTTCTTATCACCCTTCCTGTTTTCACTCCCCATTCTAATTTAAATTTGAGTTTCATCGCACCGGTCACACTGAGCGCCGCCGCCGTTTAACTAGCGTAGAACGACAGGATTCTCTCCCATGGACGTTGTCTAGCGCCTTGTCCGCTTTCTTTCGTTCTTGTCAGTCTTGTGTTTACGATAGACAATGTGCGTCCTTCACGCTCGGTCCAGGGGAGTGATACCACTATCTCCTCTCGCTAACCGTTCCCTGAGACGCACTTCTGGCTCACAAAACTGATATCCTTCAGGAATACGTAACTCAGAGGGAAGCGCACTGATGGCTAGATTGATGAATCGATCGATAAAGCCCTTACCTCCTCAATACCTATGGTTTGCAGATACGCCATATTGCGACTTTGATGAATGAAAAGGGATAAGATATTATATAGATGGATTGACTTCGATAAACCGATCGAATCCATCGCAATTTTTCCCCTTGCTCACCGGACGTGGCTTATCAATAATGCAAACGAAAATGTATTTACATTCCACACAGCAAATTACTTTAAAATCTCGAAAAGAAGGAATGTCGTTTCCCACGTGTTTATTGTAAATCATTCTAAATTATTGCCGTCTTTGCAGGGAAATATCACCATACTGTCATTGTCGGAAATGACTTGGTATAAGTCTGACAGACGTATAACACGTCCGTGTATTTATGGCACCCGGCGGCGAAGTAGGCTATGATACAATCTTGCTTCTCGGTTGCAATATCGTCGAACACGAAAACGCTACTGGGCTTCGCTTCGGAGGAGCCGATACTGTCATGTTGCGTAAAGGAATGAAGTGGAAAAATATCTATCAATAGTTCTTTTAAAAACACATACGTATGTTGGCCTTCAGTGGTCGAATACAAATGCACCATTTCTAATCTTTGTTCACCCTAAGAATGATCCTGATGTAAACAAAGGAGCACAGTATTCATCCGCGAGTACTTACCTCATTGGTCGATTGCCCCTCGAGGCCCCTCCTTCAACGATGTACGTGCTCACGAACCGTCACAAGCGCCTGCAGCAAAGCCAGTCCCGCTTGCGATAAGAATACGTCTCCAATTTCCAGCTGACACATACATCAAGTTTCACAATCGTCACTCTACTGCATAGCAGACTCCTCCGGAAGCGATTCAACACCCAAATCACTTTCACAAGAGCTCCCCGACTGCAGTTCGAAAGTAGATTCGCTGCTGCTGCTGTTGCCTATATTTATAACACATTTTTCTCCTGCCACATCAGCAATCTCATCTAATTTCTACATTTTTTCTTCTTCTTTGATTACATGTCTTATTGCACCCTGCCAACGATAACCTGTGATGTGAAAGATGGCATTGATGATGATTTTTTAGTTGAAACGTGATGTTTTTCCTGGCATCTTCACCTTTTAATTGACTCCAAATTATTTCTATTGGATTCAATTGTCAATGATACGGAGGTAATCTTAAAACTCTATGGCCAGAATTTTTGGCCAACTCGTCTATGACATAATTATTGTGAACGCTGTGTTTTGTGACAATGTCAAGTAATTATACTTTAAGCATTGTGCTGTCTACAGTTTCGTTCTTTGAATGCAGCCAGTCAATAATTCGGTGCTTCCGCCACGATTTCTTCGGAAGCGTATCAACTTTAACACTGTGATAGGGAGCATTGTCTATAAATATAACACTGTTTGGTTCTAGTTTTGGCCAAATTTCTTCAAACCACTCACGGAACTTTTGCCCGTTCAGCTCTTCGTGATAGTCACCTGTTTTCTTCGACTCGAAAACCAAGAGGCCGTCTTCCCCGAAACTATTTTCACTGCCGATGTGGGTAACAATTAGCCGTCTTCCCCGAGAACGAGGATTGTTAATCCTAATGAGAGTCCCTCCAGGAACGCTTGTCTTTTGTCTCTAATTTTTGTATCAGTCCAAATTTTTCCTTTAGTATGTCCTTCGTTTACCCACATTTCATCGAGGTAATATATTTTTCCCGTGCCGGACATTTCTTGTCGTAAACGACGAATTGTTCTCAAATAATTTCTCCTCCACAAAATAATGTCATCTCTATCTACAATACATTCTTGTTCCTTCTCACAAATTCAAATCCAATTTCTTTGAGGATGCGATAAAATGACGTCGTCTTGAAATTGGGTAAGCTAGCTGGTTTTTTAGGAAAAAGTCATGCACTGTACGCCTATTGCAACTTTTCACGAATTCGTCACACACGTCTTGCACTGGTTTTGGTCGTCTTTTCTTACCTGGGGTGACAAGTTTCCCGGTTGTACTCACCTCTTTACGGGTATTCATTACACTTGACATGGATACTCTCGTGTACCATGGAGTGCGATTGGCAATCTGTATAACGGCCATTGTAGCATTTTCTTCAGCCCCGCGAGAATACACACTTAAAACAAGTTTTGTCAGCACGTGTTAATGGTTTGCCTCTCATGTTTTGTGAATGATGGCCCTGCCACAGCATCCGCCATTACAAAACTATGCGTACGCACAAACGTTACAACTTATTCGAAGATACTGCTCCAATATTGCCGCACCAAGCGAGAGAAACGAACTGCTCTATCGCTCACGGGCTCCAACGAAAGCTACGCTTGCATTCAACCGCCGATAAAGCTGTCAACATGGGGCCGATGGGTATTAAGTTTCGTGGCCGCCATTATTCGACGCCTTCGCCTTTGTGCGAGACCTCATATTTCAGAACAGTGGCCCTATTCAGAGTTCCCAGTAACCATTTTCTGGGTTCTACAATCTTTTCTCTCTCTCTCAACACTTTCTTGAGTTTTCAAAGTTGCTTCTAAACAAGGAAATTTATAATTACGACAAGAACTATTTCCAGAAGCGAAACGTTTCATGAACACACCCGCAAATCTAAGCGACCAATAAGAGGCTATAGTGAGCACGTGTATTTGTTTACATCTGGATCATTCTAAGACTGAATAGAGGTTGGTTTAAGACCTTTCGGTGAGGTGAGGTGAGAAGTGTCATGACAACATTCGTTTTGCCGCAGCCCGAAGGTCAGACCCCAGTTTGGTTGCCTTTCAACAGCCCGAAAACGTTCACGACAGGTTGCCTCGACGGTTGTTGAACGATGTTTAAGATGGTGAGGGAACAGACACAGACAATGCGTCATTATTGTAAAGTGTTTATAAGCAAAAATAAACTTAAAACCATGGCACAGCCGGCATCGTTTAGTGTGTAGAGAATTAAGCTTTTAACATATGGGATCAGGGTTCAAGTTCCTGTGTGAGTGTAATTTTTTGCTCACTCAGGGGCTACATTGTTAGCAGAACCTCTACGTCTCCGTAAAAAGACTTGTATGTATAATGAGGTAAATGACAGATGTGATTAGTTGTGAAAGATGGACTTCGGACGCACCGGTTCGTCGGAGGCGATCCGTTGTATTGTTATTTTGAAAGGAGGAAACTATTTTTTTTTTCACGGTAAAAGTCTCACCCACTTCTCTCCGGTCACTTTGATTAATTTGCGAACATATCACAGATTAGGGGCACCACAGTGCAGTAGGTCCACTCTGAACCTGTGTTCTTTCGGCAAAGACAAAATTGACGTTAAAGGGTTTTTTCGGACAGTGATCGGTTACAAAGGAGTGCACCGAGAAGGAACTATCACAGTGGTGAATAGGGAAGACACCACCAATGAGATGGGGATAGATGTGTTTTGGGCTTTCGAGTTTAAGATTGAGAAACGAATAAATTTGGTGTCCGAGACGGTGCCTTTTGGTGAAATTGAGGTCTTGGGAGAGGATTTTAAGAATTTGTTCCAGAATCGTCTCGGAAGAGCCAGCGATTGGGAGGCATCCAACTGGAGGACGGCGCATTTCCTCGGTACTACAAGGCGCGGCTCGTTCCACTGGCACTGCGAGAGCAGGTGAGCAGTGAATTGGTGAGACTTCAGAATCTGAGTATTATTACGCCGGTAAAAACTAGTGCATGGGCGACACCGTTGGTGGTGGTCAAAAAAGCAGACAGAACTATTAGGTTGTATGGGGACTTAAAATCCACGGTTAATGCGCAACTTGAGATTGAAAAATATCCTATTCCCCGTCCAGAGGAATTATTCCAGAAATTAGCCGGGGGTAAATATTTTTCTAAAATAGATCTTCGGGATGCCTACTTACAGCTTCCCTTAGGCGAGGAGTCTAAGCGATGTCTAACAGTAAATACTCCTCTGGGATTGTTTCAGTAAGAAAGGCTGCCGTTCGGGGTAGCATCAGCAGCACCAATTTTTCAGAGATACTTGGAGCAATTGATAGTGGGAGTACCTTGCAGTATGAACTATCTGGATGATATTGTAGTGACGGGTAGAACAAATGAGGAACATGTGCAGAACCTAAGGAAATTGCTGGGAAGGCTGCAGGCGGCTGGCTTAATAGCAAAACTGAAGAAGTGTGAGTTCTTCAAGCCCTGCATAACCTACCTTGGTCACGTGATAGAAAGGGAAGGCATTAGGCCTATGCAAGCCAATGTAGAGGCTATTGTGAATTTACCTTTACCTAGGAACATTAAACAGTTACAGTCGTTTCTAGGTAAGGCAAATTATTATGCCAAGTTGATTAAAGAGTTTTCCGAGGTAGCGGCCCCGCTCAACGCCCTACGCAGGAAGGGCGCCAAGTTTTTGTGGTCGCCAGCCTGCAGCGAAGCATTTGAGAAAATTAAAAAAGGCACTCGTGGAGGCAGTGAAGCTAAGGCATTTTGATCCAGACGGAACACTCATCCTGGCAACGGATTCGTCTCACTATGGGGTAGGAGCGATTTTATCGCAGAAGGACGATTTGGGACAGGAACACCCTATTGCTTTTGCGTCGAAAACGCTCAATATTCATCAGCGCAGGTACGCGCAAATTGAAAAAGAGGCGCCGTCAATAATCTTTGGAGTGCGTAAGTTCAATGAGTATCTATATGGGAACAAGTTCCTGATCATGACAGATTACAAACCCCTGGTAGAGTTGTTTCATCCGGCAAAGAAGATCCCGGATAATGCGCTACGGAATCTACAAAGATGGGCCCGTTTCCTGTCGTCGTCGTTATAATTACCGTATTATGTTTAGGTCCACAGAGCTACATGGCAATGCAGATGCCCTATCCAGGCTGCCGGTGGAACCAGACAACGGTTTCGACGCGCAAGAATTGGAGTGTCTGCAGTGAGATCAGCTCTTGGAAGAAGCAGTTCTTCAGTTTCCCCTGGATCAGCGGGTGATAGCTGCACGGACCGACCAGGACACTCGACCAGGCAAGCATCAGGGCTTTCATCAGGTCAGGTACAAAGAGTCCCGCAGATAACCTGGAGCCCAATCCACTGCGGAAGTTCAGGGATATGCTGAAAGTTAGAGCAGGAGTCCTGTTGTTAGAAGCCGGGGATCAAATGAGGGTGGTCATTCCGGCAAGCTTAAGACAGAAGGTTCTAAGCATATTGCACAAAGGACACTGGAGAATCGTTCTCACCAAGCAGCTACCCAGGAAATATTGTTACTGGCCTAACATTGATAGGGATATTGAGGCTAGGGTCAGGTCGTGTGAGCCATGCCAGGCTTTTCAGAAGAGTCCAGGAAATTGTTTTAAGGAATGGCCGAAACCCCAGGAGGTTTAGGAGAGGATCCACATAAATTTTGCGGGACCTTTTCAAGGAAATATGTGGTTAATATTAGTAGATGCTCCGCCAGGTTTCGCGTACGTGGTTTGCATGGCAAACAGCACGGCGGATTACACCGTTCGAGCGCTTCAATCAATATTTTCTAGAGGGATTGCCTGCGACAATAGTCTCGGACAATGGCCCCAGTTTACTGGAGAAATATTTCAGAAGTTTTGTCAGGCCAACGGGATTGAACACATATTGACCACTCCTTTTCATACGCGTTCCAATGGGGAGGCGGAGCGTTTTGTACAGAGAGAGCGTTTTGTTCAAAAGTGCGATGAACAAAGCGAAATTTGAAGGCAGAGACCAACAGAAAACAGTACGAGAGCTGTTGTCATTGTACAGAGCTCTTCCAGGGAAAGACGGAGCTAGTCCGGCGCAGAAGCTTCATAGTCGGCAACCGAGAACATTACTTCCACTATTTTATCCAAAGAAGAAAACGTACAAAGCTGGACAGCCGGGGTTCGAAATGGGCACTAGGGTGATGCTCAAGACACATAAGGAGTCACCTCGTTGGATCCCCGAGACGATAGTGAAAGTAGAAGGATCAAGGTGTTATACAGTGAAAACTAGGGACGGGCTAATTAGAAGGTATCAGGAGCAGTTGCGGCCACGACATTTCCCGGTAGAGGACCTGGACAGCCCGGAGGACCTAGACACCGAGGCATGTCTTCCAAGCAACACGACTAATACTCCTTTTTTGCAGGGAAGCAGTGGGCTTTCTCAGCGGCAGCAAAAAGAGCTCCGGCAGCCGGGACATCATGGGTCCCCCGAACCGGGACAGCTGCAACAGGACGTGTGTTCGCAGCGGTCGGTCCCAGCAAGCCTGATTGGACAGTGGATTGGGACCGCTCAGCCGGGGTAGGTGCCACAGGACATCCAGTCGGCAGCAGCGACCCAAGCGCAGCGGGGCGTAGCGAAGGCTGGCCAATAGGAGACCGCCCCGATTTTGGAACGGACTCAGGTTGACGGTTCGGGAGGGCTACAAGAATCGCTCTCAGAGTTTGAGAACTATAAAGCAGCGAGCCCGCTCGGCAGCGGGCTGAAGAGGGTGTGTTCTCGAGTGAACAATAGTGAGCGGACAGTGACCGTTGTAAGTGCTACGGAGTGTCTCGGAAGGTGGTGGAACTGTATGTGATTAAGGCGGTGCTCTCCAGGAAGTTAGGACTGACCACGCTACGAATAGGGATATCTACCGGACAACAGAATTATCGCATTGTACTTGGCTATTCTACTGGATTTTGGTTGTTGACGAATAAATAGAAGTTAACTGTATTAACTGTTGTATTTATCAACCTGTTTGCTCCTAAATACACAACAAAGACTTTTTCAAGAATATCGGGGAGAGGAGAAAGACGCGGTTTCGAAGACTTTCATACAACAGGGTCTCAGAGAACTACGGGAGATGGTGGAGGAATTACAAGGAAAAATAAAGATCTCTATTCTTAAGGTAGTTTGGTTCGTTGATTTGTGATTCTAGGCGAGACAACTGCTATGGTCGGTAGTCCCGCAACTGTAGTATATGTTTGATCGCGGGCGGTGGCGGCGATCTTCTGCAGCTGGATGGTGAGATCCAGCACCGACCTACCGTCGGCCAACGGGGTTTTCCCCAATCAGGTGTCTTTCACCAGCGGGGCACTTCCCCTAGCCGGGACAAGCTCTAAGCTTCCGACCGGGCTCTCGGCTATGTGGTAGTGGAGTGAATGTATGTATATTAAGTAAAGGGCAGGATAGGACAAGGAATGGAAAGGAATGATCGCGCTCAGTCCGTGGCCCGTTTTTTTAGCGCACTGCTCCAGCTTTCGCCTGGTATTGATCGGAAAAAACACGGAAAACCTATCAAAGCAGTTGGGCCGCGAGAATTCTCTAGCAGACAGCGGCTGAACTCGATCTAGCTGACTAGCAAGTGTCGAAAATCCCGCCACCGTCGGGACTTGAACCTAGGTTCTCCCGGTCAGAGGTTCTGCGGTGAAAACTTTTGATGCCCTGAACCATCTCTCCTGGCGTATCTCCTTCAAGATACTTTCGCGAAGCCTAGTGTCAGAAGAGTTAAAACGAGAGCGCAATCACACCGAGGCGATCGTCTCGAGTGCTAAAAGGAAATCAAGAACTTGTTGAAGGCGCACGAAAATATCCGACACTACCTTTTGAATATTCTACCGCAAGTCGGTTCGTCCCGTAATTATAATTTCGTCAACAGACTCATCCGCAAAAGAGGGTACGGGTACGGGCACGGCTGACACGGACGAGGTGAATAAATAGCAATTGGATGGTACGCTCAATGAAGCGAAAAAACACATGGCTTGCCTTGACCTATCACGTACATGGATCTCAAGAATTCACGGCGCGCTTCCTCCGATTTCGAAGGTAATTTTTTTTAAACTCATGAACATCTCAGTTTACGGGAAGTTGATGGAGGACGTGCGCAATCGTCGTCTCATTTATATCATGAATAGATAGGGAAGTGCGGAGGACGGTGTCTCATTGCAGACATCGCTTTCGTAAGAGTCACCATGTGAAGAGAGACCTCATGACAAACGAGTTGCGGAAAACAAAGGCGAAGCTCCGGAAGCCCATCTATTTAGGAGTGTGTGTATTAGAAATTTCTAAATTCGGCATGTACGCGTTCTTTTACGATTATTGCAAAGAGCAGCATCGCGATCTTCATTTTCTCTTTATGGTTACCGATTCATTTGTTTTCTCTTCCTCAACGAACGTATACACTGTGATGAGTCGATGTTCGAAATGGTTCGAAACGTCCCACTTTTCTCTGGTAATCCTTTCAACATAACACCACGCAAGAAAAAAGTATCGGGACTGTGTAATAATGCGGCAATAATTCCATAGGTCGTAGGTTTGCGTCCAAAGATGTACTCTTCTCTCACCCGTTACCTGGCGATTGTTTCTCGGACGAAGAGAGTCCAATCGCTAAACTAGTGGTCCTAAAACAGCTCGTACTTTCTCGCCTGTAGTAACAGTTACGTATTATTATTTATATCACAATTTCTCTCCAAATTAACGCATATCAGTCATCAATTTTTGAAAAACTCATTTTCAGTCTTGGACAAAAACTTAAATTTAGTATTCAAATACTTCGCTAAAATATTCGATAAATAAAGAAATGCACACACAAAATACATTAGGACTTAATGTGCTTAATACATACGTATTTCAAATACTTAAAACACTGTAAATTTATAATAATTTTGTATTATCACTTTTTATTGCAACAATATATTGTAAATGTCAATTACAGTAATTAGTAATTGATAGTCATACAAATTTCTGAACTATAACTTCGTAATGAATATATAAGCATTTTCAAATGTAAAATAATTTCAAAAAAATATATCTAAAAAATGGAATTTCCCTTAGTTGTTTTAACTAACTTTTCAAACAAATCAGACAATAAAACCCTAGTTGGCGAATGTATAAAACCTACAAAGGAAAACATGCATGGATGATCATAAACTAGTGTTGTAATGAATAAACACTTTTTTATTGCAGGATAGTTCTCCAACAATTTTTAATGATTAGAATTATCATTCAAAAATGAAGACAATCCAAATTCAACAGTTGAAAGAAGCTTTTATTTTTGTTTCAATGAGATGCTTTCACTAGCGAAATCAAACAAAAAGAAACTATCCTCGTTCTAAACATATAAGCTCCCGATTGGATGAAACCATCAACAGCTGATTCGATCAAAACTTCAGCAAAGAGTTCGTCTTTTAAAACCTCTTTTGAGGGAACCTACACTCCCCTTAGAACTTCGCCTGGAACTCTACAAAATGTGGTCTCGCCTTGTGGCCACCTGCGGCGACGTGGTGAATTACAGCACAAAAGTACAAGGATACACTTGAGGTAGTTCAGAACAGAATTCGGCTCATAGCGCGCCCCGCGTTTCGGAAACGCTTGAAAGTACTCCGGAAGGAACGTCGCGTTTGGAAAACGCGAAAGAACGGTTCGCTATTTCGACCCCATTCGGCCTACCTCCACCACCAGAGATTTTGACATACATGAGTGGGAAGCGTGTGACGTACAATAAGTCGCAAGTTCAAAAATTTGATGCTGAAAACTGCAGAAGATTGGGTTTGCAATTTCTGTTCTACGAGTGGTTCGTAAAATGAGTATTTCAGATGATGCGAGGCAGAGACCAGTTACGCACCGACACGTTGAGCGGGAAAGGAACGGAATTGAGTGCCCGTTTCTCCCCTGCGATCGATTTCAGTAACGTACGGCTGGAAATTGCTCTGGTGTCTCTGCAAACAGCACACACGGTGACAAACATTACAGAAGGGTGTAACAATTTACACTATGGCATTCCTGAACGACGATGGTAGGGTGGAATAAAATACGACAATGACGTCATGACATTGGCACCGGGCACGTACACGATCGACATTAACATTAAAGTCTACTCGTTTTTCCAAGAAGTGTACAAAGAGGAATTTGCAAGTAAACAATCTTTTTTCTTGTTGGACGGAGAAAAGAATACTCAAATGTGTCAGCACTCCCTTTCGTCTGTGCTTCGACACCGCGGGCTCTGTAGGTCCACTATTGGGCTTCACACGTAACGTAGACCATACGCCTCCCGGCGAGTACGTCTTCTCCGACATGAACGTCACGCTCGTCAAGGACTAACGTTTCCGTCGCGTGCAACATTGTCGAAAGCGGATATGCTAGTAATCGAAGAGCTCATATTTTTCATTTCCACATTCAAACAGGCTGCTATCTTCCATTTTTGAACTGAGACCTCCGGAGAGGTCTTTCGTCGTGTCATTCGCAGCTTCATTGATGATATAACGATAAGACACGAGAACGATGAAGGGCACCTAATTCCGTTGAGGAGTGATACTGATCTTGTCCTGACGTAGTTTCTTCGCACCGCGCACGATAACATAAAATGCGGATCGTGCCTTGACCGTGGTACACTTTTTCTCTGTCCTACCAACTAGTTAACACGAGTTAATCGACTGCTGCTGCAAGCACTAGGCTATGTTCTCAGAGAAGATTGAAAGGCAAAAAAAATATACCGCCACCGCCGATAGTAAAAATTATCTATTAGATGTTATCTACTGTTCCGGGCTACTATACTATGCGTTATTTTATAAGTGGACTGTATGGTTAATGGGGATGAGGTACAGTAGTCCCGAAACCCTTTGACAGCTGGTGGGATTGGCGCAGGACTTGCGCGATACACACACAAGTAAAGTTCCAGCACAAACAAGATTTAATAAGCAGGTTTGTTGAATTCACTTACAGGAACACAGCACATAAACATACAAATTTCACTTGGCGCGTCAGTTCACACTTGTCCAAGTACGGTTATTGCAGGGACCTTGTACACTGCAGTGATTACATTAGTGCCGACCAGAAGCAGCCGAGTTACACAGTTGAATTAACAATTACGGGCGTAAACTTACGCAAGACCGACAGACACAATTTAGATGCTTACTGCCACGATTGAATTAATGAATGAGTGCGAGCTGTTTGCAGCTCAAGTAGCACGATTATACATTGTTTTACATGTATTGCACAGAGTCCGCGACACACGCGACCATCCCTCACGGTGCCTTGCACTGGACTGCTGAATTTCGGTTACGGCAAAAAGACGTTAGGAATGGGCTATCTCGCGTGGCAGAGGTGGAGATCGCGATGGCCAATTATGGATTGCCGTTTGATTTTGTCTGGAACATTCTGGTCTTCGTCCGTTGCTTCTCTGCAACGGACGGAGTGGGGGGGCAGAGATAGTGAGGCGTGCACGTACGCATCTCCGCCCGTTGGAGAGTTCGCGGTAGAGCGGATGTAGAGACGATGGCATGGTTGGCCGGCTCACGGCCGCGCTGCTGCCGATTACGCATCTTAGCTGTTCTGCCTTGCTTTGTGGAAATAAACATATTTATTCCTGCTTTGCTGTGGGCCCGAACATCTACAATCAAATTCCCAAGGACGAAAAAATTAACGTTCTCGGCTTTAATTACCATTAAACGCAGTACACGAATTGATATTGTGATGGAACACACGTGGAGGGGGAGAAACACCGTCACGGGAGTGTTTTGGTGAGCAGGTCAGGTGAGCGCGCTGAATTTATTTGAGGGGCGTCAAGCGCCACTCATCTGTCGTCTGGCCGGCAATGAGAATCACAGGCACTCTATTAATGAGAGGATGCATGAAGGTTGACTATCTTGTCTACAGAGAAGAAAACACACAAAAACTGTAGGCCGAATTCTGTTTAAAATGTTGATCGCCTGAATGGCGAGAACACGTTTATTGACTATAATTTACAGGAATTGAGAGTTTACCATTAGTGTTACTTTATCCTATATTAATTAGTACTCTGATTTTGAGCCAAGTCCTTTTGATGAATTTACATAGAAATACTTGTTGGCTGGCCTTCGGTACCTCGGTTCGTGAATTACACACGCCTGCAGTCTGGTCAGCGCCTCTGCTCGTTGCGTCCTCAGCGAAGCCTCGCCGCGTCAGATGACGTCGTGGCTAGCGGGAACTGCAGTCTGCGTCTCTCGCCCAGGAGTCCAGTCGCCAACGGTCTTGATTTTGACGAATTGAGTCACCATTCATATGCAAATGGGGCCGTCACACGGCACCCCAATCGCATAATATCAGCCACTGTTACTTGGCTGAGCACTACCGTGAGTGCTATTTTTTTTACTACGGCACGACTCGCCCGTTAAATGGAATTAATTCAATTATCAATGGTGATAGCGGGCGGTCGAAATTCGAAAGTCTGTCGGCACAAACAAACATCGCCGACAGCCGTCTCTTAATAATGCTTTTACCGAAACGCCTCTTACTAAAACTTTTGCCGCAATGATGTCCAAGTTTTCGTCTTGTCCCCCGCTTGCTTTTCTATCTCCTCACCCTACCACTGGATTTATGCATGTTCTCATCACGTGATCGGAATTTCGCATCTTATTGGCTTCTTTTGAAACTTCTGGAACTTTCCACGGAATTCGGAAGTGGATAGATGTTTAACAACCCCCTTCCCTAGCTCTATTTTTCTGAGCGTCTAATTGGTTGCTTTTGTTGCGTGCACATACGGCGCAGGCTCCAGAGACAAGATAAAGCGACTCCTTGTTCTGTCAGTTTGAAATTTTTATAGTTATGCTAGATTATCGTACGGGAGCCGTGAAGGTTCTAAAATGGCTTGTTCCGGTGCTTTTCTATAGACAAAGCGTGATGAGCGGTGGTACAGGGAGGATCGTTTTTGTCCGAGATCCTCCCGAGGGTCAGAGTGTCCTATTGTGAGTTGTGGGAGGGGGAGAAAAGGCGCGGGCGAGCGAGATTCCTAAGCTGTGCGTGTCAAATCGGGGGTTGGGGATGCGTCAGGCCCTGGCAGTCTAATGCGCGTGACGGAAGGGAGTCAGGGCGCGCGAATGGGCCCTGCGCCTCATCGCAATATGATCTCAACGATGAAACTCGCATTATGATACAAAACAATGTCACCTTCGTTGTACCATACGAATCATCTATGATTATCGAAGGAAAGGCGCTCAAACTAAGCGAAGGTGGTGGGCGCACACCCACCCAATTCATCAATAACGCCTACGCATTTTTATTTTCGGAAATTCGGTAGGAAGTGCGTCATGTCGGCATCACCACCACCATGAAGAACGTGCCGTCCCTCAGTGCTGAAGAACGAAGATTGTTGTATTACGTCGCGTGGGCATCAAGTGATACCCTCGAATAACATCTTCATTGGAGACAACGGGTCATTCTTGGCATGGGTTCTCGTCAGATTCTTCCTCCTGTATGTGCTGAAGTCTAGAGACGCATCGTGCCCGGTGTGAAGCGCGAGCTCAATTTTACTCGTACTCATCGATTCATCACATCGTCCGGAGTATGCCGCACGCCAACCTCAGCGACGTGGGCAAAATGCACATGTACAATATTAACGATAGGACAAGTATCTTCGAATCGGCAATTTTGGCTCTTAGAACATGCCACGAGTGCACCGTAAAAACAAGCAGTGGAGTGGAGTAACCGCAGCATCTTCTCCTTGCTCTGCAAACCAACTGCAACCATTTGAAAAAGAACCCCAGCGAGTTCGATCGATGTGATTTAAGAACAGTAAACTCTATATCAAGGGCGAGTTTTTTTCCCTACCACGACCTGCGCATAGGATGGAACAAGGGAGGTATACCAGAATTCTTCGATATGTTCATGAATTTCGAAAAATCATATTTGGATCGACAACCTATTTTGTCCATTACGCGTGGGGAGTAAAAAACATGTCCGTTTGTCATCGATTTGTCCGATTTATCGCGACGTGAAGTGTCGACAATCGCGTCGACATTAGATATCAAAATATTTTTCGAATTATATTTGAACGTGCCCGTCAACACGTCAGCCTTTAGTCCCATATTTTACGAACAACACATGGACCATCATCCAATCACAGAACTCGTTCGCAAAGTATAAGAAGCGCGTGAAACGAGCGTAGACACTCTCATTGCCGAATCAACTACAAACATGTTCGCACCGGTAGAGGATAATACTGCAATCTCTACAAGTGAATGTGAGAGACTCTTTTCCATCGTGCAGTATATCTCCTGCAGAAGAAGACAGAGGATAATACTACAATCTCTACAAGTGAATGTGACAGATTCTGCAGAAGAAGAAGACAGGATAATACTGCAATCTCTACAAGTGAATGTGACAGACTCTTCTCCATCGTGCAGTATATCTCCTGCAGAAGAAGACACGTTCAAAGTGAAGGAGGAGGGGGAAGCGAAGATGGTAACGGAAAAGAAAAAGGGCGAAAAATACAAATTAGTATCAGTGAATGTTCCCAGCCCTGTACGAGACATTGTAAACCATCACATAAGACAAAGAAAAATACAAACAAGAAACAAAAACGAGAAAGTAATTAGCGAGGAGCGTCCGTATAAAGACGACGCCGAAAGACTATTTCTTATTCTCCTCCTCCGCAAGCATCATCATCTTCAGACGCTCCCCTATGTTGTGAAATAAATGTTCAACATTGTGTGCAACACGCGGCAGACTCGCTAATGCATGCTGCGTATGCGAGTGGGCCGAAGAGACTCAACTGCTTTTTCCGTGGAGTAAGCTCCCGGGTGGGCATCGGGGCCTTAAGGCTATTATGCTCACCCCCTTCAGAAGCGCAGTGCCTCCGTCGGGACGGATTTCTCTTCGACCGAAACCTTCCCACTTGGGCTTGGGTGCAGCTTCGCTGCTCCAGCTGACAGCTGGCCAAATCGACCGCCGTTTTCAAGAGAGCCAGACCCCTGTCCAAATACCCGTTGGCACGGGCCGCTGCCACGACGAAGCCAAGAGCCCAACAGGCCCGAACTATGGCCCGAGCGACTTGGGGGCCCATTTCCGTCTCCTCGTTGCCGACATATTTAGCCGATTGACTTGAGTGTCGCTGATTCGTCTTCACTACGCTGATGTTCAAAATCGTTCAAAATTCTTGACGTGTCCGGGAAAAGTTGAGTAACTCAAAATACACAATGCAAAATAAGTTTATTTCATCCAATTGCCGAATTCATACAGTTACAAGCCTAAACACAGAATGTCCAGGAGAGGTTCCCATTGTAGCAAGGTCAATACAGAGATCCAGGAGTGAATGCACCAAAAAAAAAGCAGGGGTCAAACACTATCAACACTAAATCGCAGATACAGTCCTCCGTTAACGGGCGCGGATCTCGATGTGAGGGCCGGCCCGCCCGGTCGTATATAAGCAAACTGCACATGTATTCATTTATTTATTTATTTACGTCAAAAACAGTTAAAAACTGCGTGTGACGAGCTATGGGGAGAAGTGAATTTTGTGCACGTTTTCATAATTCTGTGGTCTCCATCCTAAACCATATTCTAGTCGAATTTTGAATACAGAAAAGAGAGATTTTTTTCGAGTTTTGTTGACAAAATATTCGCTTCTATATAATAAAATATATTTTCAAAGGTAAATTAGCTATAAATTCCTGCCCTGAACCCTCATGTTCTTCATGAAAGAATATTACTTTTTGCCGCGATAATATGAAAAACGATAATTTGAATAACTATATTTCCCACTGAAATTCAGAAGACGTGCACAAATAGTGAAGTTACATTTATGTCCAGAAGCAAAACAAGGGACCATCTCAGCATTTGCTCAAGGATGAGGGAAACTGGAATAAAAAACCTGATCGAGATGGGGGCCATCAACCCAGAAACTGTGGTACAATACTTGTTACAGGTTCTTTAGAATTATACAGTCCAAATGATAATAATTACATTAACTATCATTGTTAAAATTAATGCTACTTTACTTTTTGATGCTCGGTATAGTCTCGAATTGTATAGAAACAGTTATGCAGCAGAAAATATTTTACTTGGGACTTAAACTTTTCTATCGAACTTAATCGATTAATGTCTTCTGGCAAAGTGTTGTACAGTAATGTACATGAATTGTATGTGAATTTTTTCGTAGTGAGCTGTTGATACTGCCACTTGGTCAATATGATTACTACGTCGTGTGTTATACTTACAGACATCGGCGTTTGCTGAAAATATATTCCCGCCCTTAAGTAAGTCATTTTTGACAAAAACTACTGATTCGTAAATCAGGAGACAAGGTAATGGTAAAATTACTAGATTAATAAAGAGAGACTTACAAGAATCACGTGGGTTGGATTTGCTTATTATTCGTACAATTCTTTTTAGTAATCTGAAAGTCTGGGAGCTATAAGATGTGTTTCCCCAGAATATTATGCCATATCTCAGGCGGGAGTGAACATTGGCAAAATATACACAACGATCTGTATGAAGACTGACGGAATTTGAAAGAATTCTGAACGTGTAGCATAATGAACTTAATTTTGTGTTCAATTCATTAAAGTGGGCATTTCATTTGAGGTTTGACTGAATTGATAGACCTAAAAATTTTGTTACATTAACACCAGTCAATGGCACACCGTTCATTTTCAATGGAGTACAGAATTTTTTATTTGATATGAAAACTGCATTGAAACAGTTTTCTTTTCATTTACTATTAATTTGTTGTTACGGAACCAATTTGAAACGTCTGATATTGTACTATTTACGGTTTCTTTGTTGCAAAGAATATTTGTATCATCCGCAAAGAGAACTGTTCTTCCGTTTCGAATCGCTAAGGGCATGTCATTAACGTAAAATAGGAAGAGAATAGGGCCTAAAATCGATCCTTGCGGGACTCCACATGCAATTGGCAAAGAACCGGAAAGGTGTGTACATAAAGTTCCATCATTCCAGTAAGGTATTTCTACTCTCTGAGATCGTAGTTAAGGTACGAACATAGCCAATCTAGAGCAATACCACGGATTCCATATGAAGGTAATTTTGAAAGTAAAATGTTATGATCAATGACGTCAAAAGCTTTTGAAAGATCTAAAAATATTCCAATAGTTGCTTCGTTTTGATCCAATGATGAGGCAACATCCTTAAGAAAAGAAAAAATGGCTGTTTCCGTAGATTTTGATTTCCGGAATCCATGTTGGCAATTTGAAAACGCGTCGTGTTTATTGAGAAAGGTTTCCATTCGCACATAAAAAAGTCTCTCTAATATTTTTGAAAAAACTGACAAAAGAGAAATTGGCCGATAATTTTGAATTTCATTTATGTTGCCTTTTTTGAAGAGTGGCTTAATCTTAGCTGTTTTAAAAATATCTGGAAAAATTCCGGTGCATAAGGATGCGTTAAATATGTGAGTTAACGGGCGTATAATGGCTGGCGCGCATGTCTTTAACAAACAATCCGGAAATTCATCTAAACCGGCCGAATATTTATTTTTTAATTTACCGATTATTTTGAGAATTTCATAGGAAGAGGTTTCGGAAACGAACATAGTGTCTAAGATTTTTAGGGAACGTCAGATGTTGAATTTTGTGACTGAAAACCCTTAGTGAGATCGACAGCAATTCTCGAAAAGTAGTGGTTAAAGAGACTAGCTACTGTTGCCGGATCGTTCACATCTCTATCGTTATCTTTTAAAACAACATTCTCTACAGGTTTCTAGTTGGTTGGTCGCATTTTTTACTATATCCCACATTGATTTTGTTTTGTTATTTGAGTTCAAAATATCCTGATCGTGTTTCATGATTTTAGCCTGCCTTATGACTTTTCTTAACAATGATTTGTATTTTTTAAAGTACAGGAGGAAATCTTGAGATACGTTATGATGCTTAGAAATGAAAGAAAGAACTCGTTTGTTTTTACATGATGTTCTAATCCCTTGTGTTATCCAAGAATTGCTTTTGCGTGAAATATTTAATTTTCTTTTCTGAACAGGAAAGCAAGTGTTAAAATGAAATGAAAGCGTTTTAAAAAAAGAATAATATTTATCGTTTGTATCAAAAGTATTATAAACCGCGTCCCATGACTCCTGCAGCAAGTAATCAATAAATAATTTTATTTTACTTTTAGAAACCACTCTACTCATACGTGTATATTTATTGTGTCATTGTTCGCATTTCGTATAATGGTAAGAATTTGTGCATCGTGGTCACTGTATCCTAAATCTTTTGTTTCAATTTCATGTCGAGTAGTGGTTTTGTTAATTATAATTTGATCGATTGCCTTCATTGAATTTACTGTGATCCGTGTAAGGTCCGATTAAATTAAGAAGGTGATTGACAGTTCTGTGTGACGTCAGGACGCCTGCCAGGACGGGTTCCATGGCAGCTGCCAACCAGAGAGACAAAACGTGACGTGTCAGGTCGCTCAGTTGCCACTGCCGAACACGGGAACATTTGAGCATCGCATAGCGACTTCCCTGCCGCCGCGCCGCCCGCGTTTCTGCCTGTGCTGCGCGCGCAATGTGTACTGTGTTGCGATGAGTTGCGTTGAGGTTAGGCTTTTGTCGTATTTTTTACACTTTTACACGTATTTTTTGAAGTGTTTGTTTTCGTGTCCCGGTAACACGTGCTCAGTGGTTTGCGACCTGGCAACGTCGCAACCCTCCACTCACAAATATCAATCACCTTCTTAATTTAATCGGACCTTAGGTACTTTATTGTATATCTAAATTGAAGGAATTAATTAAGTTAAGAAACTGCTCTTTCTCGCAAGATTCGACCAGAAAATCAATGTTAAAATCTCAGCATACAACAATGGATTCAAAAGAGCGATTGATGACTTTGATTAGTGTTATCTCTAGTTTTTCTAAGAACAAATGTAATCTGCAGCTCTCTTTGTTGGAGGCCTGTAGATGCAAAGCAATATCATTTTTAGCACAGGAAGATGTACAACAGAAATTTCAAAAACATTTTCAACGGAATACTCATTGAATTCCGTCAAGGAGATAGAATCAATATTATTTTTAACGTAAATACAAGAATCTCCATATGCAGGACTTTTATGAGATTCTCTTTTTCTACAATAATAGCCTGCGAGGTAAAAGTTTGGAATTTGGAGAATGCCAAGTTCATTAGGAGATAACCAATGTTCTGTAAAGCAAAGAACATCCATTTGATTTAAATCGCTCTGTAGAGCTGCCTCGATAAACTCAGTTTTATTTGAAAGGGATTGAACATTATGGGTGCAATATCTTTTTTTTTGCAAGTACCTACACGAATATTTTTCTGCTGCATCTGACTGTATTTGCTATATATTTACTCCATTTTTACCTCGAGTGCGTGGTCGAAGGTTGTAATGTGTCCCAGCAGTCATAGGTCGTGAGGAAATTGAGGCGTCATTGGTAGTGGGAATGGAAGAAACGGGAGTAGGTTCACAGGGGGGGTAAGAGGGTTCAGAATAAGGGTAGGGGGTGGAGAACGTAAGGAAGGTGAAAGGATGGATTTTTGGCAGGAGGCTGCGTAGGACTGGAGTTCATGATGTATTGTGCAAGCTTTTCACCGACTGCATGTTTTCCAGCAAGGTTCATGTGGAGACCGTGCCGGGTGAAGTGTTTTACTGAGAGGAAATTCATTTCAAAAGTGTTACATCTGTTTCTCTCAGTTGCAGTTTTAGTTGTTGGTTTGCGTGCTTAATCTCGCTGCATAGTGTAGGCCTGTTGTACCAGAAGGGCAGAGTCGAGACTACAATGTTAGTGTTTTGGGCGGCACATTGTAATTTGGTTACATGTTGTTCAGGTGTAAAGTTACCGCCCAAATTAATGTCATTCTGCCCTGCTATGATAATGACTGTGTCCTGATTGGTCATTGTCTTTGTGTGAGTGTCCAACTCTGCAGTCACGTCTGCAAACCTCCCGTTAGGTTTAATAATAGACGAGACTGAGTAGTTGGAGGGTAACTTTCTACTGAGAATGGAGGAAAGATGGCGACCATAGCTGTCAGCTAAAATAAGTACCTGTTTTTTAGGCTCAGTAGGAATGGCTTTGTTTTCAAGTGGGCTAGGATGCGAAGCATTACGTGTTTTGGTTTTGACACGCTTCCTAGCCTGTTTGCGTTGGTTTGTGCATGTATTTGTCGATGGAAGGGAAGGGTTGTGAGGATCAGGAAGGCGAGGAAAATCTGTTTCATAATCTAAAACACTAAATCTGTTTTGAATTGCGACTGGATGTGGTGTCTGTGTCTTATGTGCAGTCACGGGTGCACGGTTGGGAAATTCGCAGTGTTGCCTACTTGTGCCCAACCGTCATTGTAGAGAACGACCTCTTCCAGCCTTCGGATATGTTTTATCTAAATTACTGTTTAGTGTGTGAAGGCTTTCAGAAGGTTGGCTTTGAGGGTGTAGAGAGTAAAAAGAGTAGAACGAACAGTAGCCATGTCACGAATGCGTATTAAAGTACGTGATAAAATTGGAATAAATACAAGAAAACTCAGATAAGAGCAACAATCACCTAGTTTAATATTTTAAAAGTGTAATATTTATGTGTATTCGATAAATTAAAAATTAAGACTCGATACAAGAAAGAGAAGGTATGCCAATCTACAAAATCTATTGAAAGCTAGTACTTTCGAAATTTGGCAATGCAGTTACGTATTTTCGTTCACTTAAGCTGCAACTGTTTAATACAATGCTGACTATACTTTACCGTAAATAGGTTAAAGCTATTAGCTGAAATTTGTCTTCAAAATATTGAATAAGATTTGAAACACAAATTCACAACTACTCGATACACCGTCCTCGTAACGTTCAAATAAACTGAATAGTCACTCGTCACAAAAATAAAATAAACTGAATAGTCACTCGTCACAAAAATAGAATAAATCTTTCAGTAATTAAGTTAAAACAGTGATATAAGATCGAAAATAACTGATCTGTTTATCGATTTTGACACTTGATCACCAACTTTTTATTCGGCACCGGGCTTCCCTGATTGGCTAGCGGGCGAGGAGCGTGAACCGCGCGAAATTCTTGTCTCTTTCTGCGGAATGAGCAGAGCCACAGTGAGTGAGTGCACGTGGACTGTTACTGTGTTCGTAGTCAAAGCGATCGACTCTGCGTTTTCGGACGTTTTTCTGACAGCTGTTATATTAGTCTTTACCATTATGGGAACTATCTTAACAATCCAACGTGTTTTGTCAGTAAGTACCTAAACTTATATTTTTTTTCAAATGCGAACTAGGAAACTAAATCATATTTCTTTCCAAGCGAATTACAGCTATGAAATTTTAATGGATTATGAAGAAGAAATTGTCACAAGAACTGCAATATGTTCGATTGAAGACATTTGGGTAGAGAAATGTGTGAAGATTACCCAAACGAAATGGAATGTCATATCATCAAAAACTTCAGGAAAATGATTTGTTTGTTCGTAAGTTGATAGAAATACATCTTATGTTATAATTTTATTGTAGAGATAGTTACATTTGTCCTTTCACTTTCAGAAAAGTGTATGCCATCATAGTTCATACAGAAAAGTACCGTAGTAGGGGCGACAAATAGAAAACTTTCTAAAACTTCTGACTGGTCCAGCTACATTGCGTGTAAAAATAAAACGTAACACTGCAGACACAAGAAGAAAAGATGCCTTTAATAGATACGTAGGGTGTTCAATTTGTATGTATTGATTTAAAATTTGTTTGCAGACGTCATGATACAGCTTCAAACAAAACTTTGCCACACATAGTGATAGTGAGCACGTGAACTATTAATTTCGAGTTATAATTGTTGTTCTAAATGATGTCGCGAGTCCCCAAGGAACTATGAAAGGATTAATTCATTAAAAATTCGGGCTATTTGTGACTGTCATTATTTGCCTCCTCCCCTAGCAGGAATTCAATTTAGTTTTTCTGAACTTGTCTGAAACTAGGGATTTGATTTCATGCGCGTGAGGCCTGTCTTTACGATGGTACAAATCACGGCATTTCTCGTCTTTCTCGGTCGTGCGCTAGATTCGCAGGACCGCGACCATATGGAGTAGAGCTTGTGATCATGCGATATCTAGCGCACGACCGGACTATATGCGAATGCCTGAGATATTCCATCATGAAGACAGGCCTTTCTCTCGAAAAATTAAAACGCCAAATATAGACACACAGTATGTCTGGGAATCAAACCACGTGTGCGAACAGGTTTAGACGCACTGTATTCGTAGAAACGTCTCCCACGTTCTGACGCGCAATCAGGCGTTCAGATTGCAAA
>JAHLJT010008446.1:137256414-137342239 GCA_031308135.1 Acheta domesticus
TATTATTTATTTATTTATTTACGTCAAAAACAGTTAAAAACTGCGTATGACGAGCTATGGGGAGAAGTGAATTTTGTGCACGTTTTCATAATTCTGTGGTCTCTATCCTAAACCATATTCTAGTCGAATTTTGAATACAGAAAAGAGAGTTTTTTTCGAGTTTTGTTGACAAAATATTCGCTCCTATATAATAAAATATATTTTCAAAGGTAAATTAGCTATAAATTCCTGCCCTGAACCCTCATGTTCTTCATGAAAGAATAATACTTTTTGCCGCGATAATATGAAAAACGATAATTTGAATAACTATATTTCCCACTGAAATTCAGAAGACGTGCACAAATAATGAAGTTACATTTATGTCCAGAAGCAAAACAAGGGACCATCTCAGCATTTGCTCAAGGATCAGGGAAACTGGACGAAAAACCTGATCGAGATGGGGGCCATCAACCCAGAAACTGTGGTACAATACTTGTTACAGGTTCTTTAGAATTATACAGTCCAAATGATAAATAATTACATTAACTATCATTGTTAAAATTAATTCTACTTTCCTTTTTGATGCTCGGTATAGTCTCGAATTGTATAGAAACAGTTATGCAGCAGAAAAGATTTTACTTGGGACTTAAACTTTTCTATTGAATTTAATCGTTTAATGTCTTCTGGCAAAGTGTTGTAGAGTAATGTACATGAATTGTATGTGAATTTTTTGTAGTGAGCTGTTGATACTGCCACCTGGTGAATATGATTACTACGTCGTGTGTTATACTTATAGACATCGGCGTTTGCTGAAAATATATTCCCGCCCTTAAGTAAGTCATTTTTGACAAAAACTACTGATTCGTAAATCAGGAGACAAGGTAATGGTAAAATTCCTAGATTAATAAAGAGTGACTTACAAGAATCACGTGGGTTGGATTTGCTTATTATTCGTACAATTCTTTTTGTAATCTGAAAGTCTGTGAACTATAAGATGTGTTTCCCCAGAATATTATGCCATATCTCAGGCGGGAGTGAACATTGGCAAAATATACACAACGAGCTGTATGAAGGCTGACGGAATTTGAAAGAATTCTGAACGCGTAGCATAATGAACTTAATTTTGTGTTCAATTCATTTAAGTGGGCATTCCATTTGAGGTTTGACTGAATTGATAGACCTAAAAATTTTGTTACATTAACATCAGTCAATGGCACACCGTTCATTTTCAATGGAGTACAGAATTTTTTATTTGATATGGAAAACTGCATTGAAACAGTTTTATTTTCATTTACTTTTAATTTGTTATTACGGAACCAATTTGAAACGTCTGATATTGTACTATTTACGGTTTCTTTGTTGCAAAGAATATTTGTATCATCCGCAAAGAGAACTGTTCTTCCGTTTCGAATCGCTAAGGGCATGTCATTTACGTATAATAGGAAGAGAATAGGGCCTAAAATCGATCCTTGCGGGACTCCACGTACAATTGGCAAAGAACCGGAAAGGTGTGTACATAAAGTTCCATCATTCCAGTAAGGTATTTCTACTCTCTGAGATCGTTGTTTAAGGTACGAACATAGCCAATCTAGAGCAATACCACGGATTCCATACGAAGGTAATTTTGAAAGTAAAATGTTATGATCAATGACGTCAAAAGCTTTTGAAAGATCTAAAAATATTCCAATAGTTGCTTCGTTTTGATCCAATGATGAGGCAACATCCTTAAGAAAAGAAAAAATGGCTGTTTCCGTAGATTTTGATTTCCGGAATCCATGTTGGCAATTTGAAAACGCGTCGTGTTTATTGAGAAAGGTTTCCATTCGCACATAAAAAAGTCTCTCTAATATTTTTGAAAAAACTGACAAAAGAGAAATTGGCCGATAATTTTGAACTTCATTTTTGTTGCCTTTTTTGAAGAGCGGCTTAATCTTAGCTGTTTTAAAAATATCTGGAAAAATTCCGGTGCATAAGGATGCATTAAATATGTGAGTTAACGGGTGTATAATGGCTGGCGCGCACGTCTTTAACAAACAATCCGGAAATTCATCTAAACCGGCCGAATATTTATTTTTTAATTTACCGATTATTTTGAGAATTTCATAGGAAGAGGTTTCGGAAACGAACATAGTGTCTAAGACTTTTAGGGAAACGTCAGATGTTGAATTTTGTGGCTGAAAACCCTTAGTGAGATCGACAGCAATTCTCGAAAAGTATTGGTTAAAGAGACTAGCCACTGTTGCCGGATCGTTCACATCTCTATCGTTATCTTTTAAAACAACATTCTCTACAAGGTTTCTAGTTGGTTTGGTCGCATTTTTTACTATATCCCACATTGATTTTGTTTTGTTATTTGAGTTCAAAATATCCTGATCGTGTTTCATGATTTTAGCCTGCCTTATGACTTTTCTTAACAATGATTTGTATTTTTTAAAGTACAGGAGGAAATCTTGAGATACGTTATGATGCTTAGAAATGAAAGAAAGAACTCGTTTGTTTTTACATGATGTTCTAATCCCTTGTGTTATCCAAGAATTGTTTTTGCGTGAAATATTTAATTTTCTTTTCTGAAGAGGAAAGCAAGTGTTAAAATGAAATGAAAGCGTTGAAAAAAAAGAATAATATTTATCGTTTGTATCAATAGTATTATAAACCGCGTCCCATGACTCCTGCAGCAAGTAATCAATGAATAATTTTATTTTACTTTTAGAAAACACTCTACTCATACGTGTATTATTTATTGTGTCATTGTTCGCATTTCGTATAATGGTAAGAATTTGTGCATCGTGGTCACTGTATCCTAAATGTTTCTTTTGTTTCAATTTCTATGTCGAGTAGTTGGTTTTGTTAATTATAATTTGATCGATTGCCTTCTTTGAAATTTACTGTGATCCGTGTAGGTACTTTTATTGTAATATCTTAAATTGATTGAATGGAATACTATTGTATCTAAGAAGAATTAATTAAGTTAAGAAACTGCTCTTTCTCGCAAGATTCGACCAGAAAATCAATGTTAAAATCTCCACATACAACAATGGATTCAAAAGAGCGATTGATGACTTTGATTAGTGTTATCTCTAGTTTTTCTAAGAACAAAATGTAATCTGCAGCTCTCTTTGTTGGAGGCCTGTAGATGCAAAGCAATATCATTTTTAGCACAGGAAGATGTACAACAGAAATTTCAAAAACATTTTCAACGGAATACTCATTGAATTCCGTCAAGGAGATAGAATCAATATTATTTTTAACGTAAATACAAGAACCTCCATATGCCGGACTTTTATGAGATTCTCTTTTTCTACAATAATAGCCTGCGAGGTAAAAGTTTGGAATTTGGAAAATGCTAAGTTCATTAGGAGATAACCAATGTTCTGTAAAGCAAAGAACATCCATTTGATTTAAATCGCTCTGTAGAGCTGCCTCGATAAACTCAGTTTTATTTGAAAGGGATTGAACATTATGGTGCAATATCTTTATTTTTTGCAAGTACCTACACGAATGTTTTTCTGCTGCATCTGACTGTAGTTGCTATATATTTACTCCATTTTTACCTCGAGTGCGTGGTCGAAGGTTGTAATGTGTCCCAGCAGTCACAGGTTGTGAGGAAATAGAGGCGTCATTGGTAGTGGGAATGGAAGAAACGGGAGTAGGTTCACAGGAGGGGGTAAGAGGGTTCAGAATAAGGGTGGGGGGTGGGGAACGTAAGGAAGGTGAAAGGGATGGATTTTTGGCAGGAGGCTGCGTAGGACTGGAGTTGATGATGTATTGTGCAAGCTTTTCACCGACTGCATGTTTTCCAGCAAGGTTCATGTGGAGACCGTGCCGGGTGAAGTGTTTTACTGAGAGGAAATTCATTTCAAAAAGTGTTACATCTGTTTCTCTCAGTTGCAGTTTTAGTTGTTGGTTTGCGTGCTTAATCTCGCTGCAGAGTGTTGGCCTGTTGTACCAGAAGGGCAGAGTCGAGACTACAATGTTAGTATTTTGGGCGGCACATTGTAATTTGTTTACATGTTGTTCAGGTGTAAAGTTACCGCCCAAATTAATGTCATTCTGCCCTCCGATGATAAAGACTGTGTCCTGATTGGTCATTGTCTTCGTGTGAGTGTCCAACTCTGCAGTCACGTCTGCAAACCTCCCGTTAGGTTTAAAAATAGACGAGACTGAGTAGTTGGGGGTAACTTTCTACTGAGAATGGAGGAAAGATGGCGACCATGGCTGTCAGCTAAAATAAGTACCTGTTTTTTAGGCTCAGTAGGAATGGCTTTGTTTTCAAGTGGGCTAGGATGCGAAGCTTTACGTGTTTTGGTTTTGACACGCTTCCTAGCCTGTTTGCGTTGGTTTGTGCATGTATTTGTCGATGGAAGGGAAGGGTTGTGAGGATCAGGAAGGCGAGGAAAATCTGTTTCATAATCTAAAACACTAAATCTGTTTTGAATTGCGACTGGATGTGGTGTCTGTGTCTTATGTGCAGTCACGGGTGCACGGTTGGGAAAATTCGCAGTGTTGCCTACTTGTGCCCAACCGTCATTGTAGAGAACGACCTCTTCCAGCCTTCGGATATGTTTATCTAAATTACTGTTTACGTGTGTGAAGGCTTTCAGAAGGTCGGCTTTGAGGGTGTAGAGAGTAAAAAGAGTAGAACGAACAGTAGCCATGTCACGAATGCGTGTTAAAGTACGTGATAAAATTGGAATAAATACAAGAAAACTCAGATAAAAGCAACAGTCACCTAGCTTAATATTTTAAAAGTGTAAGATTTATGTGTATTCGATAAATTAAAAATTAAGACTCGATACAAGAAAGAGAAGGTATGCTAACTACAAAATCTATTGAAAGCTAGTACTTACGAAATTTGGCAATGCAGTTACGTATTTTCGTTCACTTAAGCTGCAACTGTTTAATACAATGTCGACTATACTTTACCGTAAATAGGTAAAGCTATTAGCTGAAATTTGTCTTCAAAATATTGATAAGATGTGAAACAAATTCAAAACTACTCGATACACCGTCCTCGTAACGTTCAAATTAACTGAATAAGTCAATCGTCACAAAAATAAAATAAACTGAATAGTCACTCGTCACAAAAATAGAATAAATATTTCAGTAATTAAGTTAAACAGTGATATAAGATCGAAAATAAACTGATCTGTTTATAGATTTTGACACTTGATCACCAACTTGTATTCTGAGTCGGGCTTCCCTAATTCGCTAGCGTTGGCGCTTGGAGAGCGAAACCGCGCAAAATTATCTCTATCTGCGGAATGAAGCAGAGCCACAGCGAGTGAGTGCACGTGGACTCGGCTACTGTGTTCGTAGGCAAAGCGAACGACTCGGCGTTTTCGGGCGTTTTTCTCTGACAGCTGTTATATCAGTCTTTGCCATTATGGGAACTACCTTAACAATCCAACGTGTTTTGTCAGTAAGTACCTACTTATATTTTTTTAAATGCGAACTAGGAAACTAAATCATATTTCTTTCCAAGCGAATTACAGCTATGAAATTTTAATGGATCATGAAGAAGAAATTGTCATAAGAACTGCAATATGTTCGATTGAAGACATTTGGGTAGAGAAATGTGCGAAGATCACCCAAACGAAATGGAATGTCAGATCATCAAAACCTTCAGGAAAATGATTTGTTTGTTCGTAAGTTGATAGAAATACATCTTATGTTATAATTTTATTGTAGAGAGTTAAATTTGTCCTTTCACTTTCAGAAAAGTATATGCCATCATAGTTCATACAGAAAAGTACCGTAGTAGGGGCGAAAAATAGAAGACTTTCTAAAAATTCTGACTGTCCAGCTACATTGCGTGTAAAAATAAAACGTAACACTGCAGACACAAGAAGAAAAGATGCCTTTAATAAGATACGTAGGGTTTTCAATTTGTATGTATTGATTTAAAATTTGTTTACAGACGTCTTGATACAGCTTCAAAACAAAACTTTGCCACACATAGTGATAGTGAGCACGTGAACATTAATTTCGAGTTATAATTGTTGTTCTAAAACTGATTCTCCAAGGAACTATGAAAGATTAATTCATTAAAAATTCGGGCTATTTGTGACTGTCATTATTGACATCCTCCCCTAGAGGAATTCAATTTAGTTTTTCTGAAACTTGGTTTGGTAGTTTATGCTAGGGTTTTTATTTCATGGCGCGTGAGGGCCTGTCTTCACGATGGAACATATCACGTCATTTCTCGTCTTTCTCGGTCGTACCGCTAGATGTCGCATGACCGCGACCATATTGGAGTAGAGCTTGTGATCATGCGATATCTAGCGGCACGACCGAGATATATGCGAAATGCCCTGAGATATTCCATCATGAAGACAGGCCCTTTCTCTCGAAGAAATAAAACGCCAAATATAGACACACAGTATTTCTGGAATCAAACCACGTGTGCGAACAGGTTTAGACGCACTGTATTCGTAGAAACGTCTCCCACGTTCTGACGCGCAATCAGGCGTTTCAGATTGCAAACATCCGGCGCATCAACTAACTCTTGGAGCTAAACAAAGAATGAAACAGTGAGTTCGACTGATCATTTATATATCCCCGAAAATATTTCCTGCTTTTTTTCAATCCATTGCAAGAACATTGAGTGTACAAAAATTTATCTTTTTTGTGTAGTAAACTAAACATTATAAGAAGTATAAAATTGACGCACACAAATAAAATATCAATAAACAAATTTTCCTTTCCAAAATCCTACTTAGCAATTGTGGAATAAATATAAATACTTAAGTTAGAAAGCATAAGTAAATGCCCAAAATTAGTAGAAATCAATAAAAAATGAAAAAAAAGGTTAAATGTTAAATTTATAATCTATTAATTAAACAATTAATAATTAAATTTTAACATTTTAATAACACACCTTCTGTGGCTTTCTTTTAAGGTATAATAAAAAACTTGAGAATGCTGTTAAATTACTGAAATATATAATATGTAATTACACTAATTTCATTGTTAAAAATTAAGCCTAATAACCTATTATAATAATTAATTTTTATTTTCAGATAGGATTGTGTGGGGTTAAAATAATAAAGAAAATTCATAACAACAATGCAAGAACTACTGAAATAGCGGTTCCTGCCAGTTGATAAGGCTACAAGGGGAGCATTCCTTCAATGTTTCAAAATAGGAATGAGTATTGCAGAATCATGCAAATATCATTAGACCCTTATTGAATATACTGAAAATATTTGTGAAGACGATTATGCCGGTGGTTGTACAAATTCAACAGAAAGAAATGGGTGCTACTGACATGATCATACCTAGGGTCTAGGTCAGGCCAAAGTGAAGTCTCATAGTTAGTCATTGTGTATCATATTTACATTATTGCCTTTTTGCTGTTTCTTCTTTTTGATTGTGTTCACTACGTAATGTAATTAATTTATTTCAATAGTATGAAATACATGATGAATCGATTATAGTTGCCTCTTTTTATGCACATGAGCAGATTTTAAAGATTTCAGGCACTAAAACCATCATAAAAATGTCCTCAATAAATGTATTCAAAGTCATTTAGATGCTATCGAAAAATTTTAAAAATGAGTTGTATGTAAACATCATTGAGAAATTTGAATACCTACAACCCTTTCTATTACAACTATTTATCCTTCTGAAATAAATCAAATTACCTTCAATAAGATTATAATATACTATAATAATGTAAAAATGTTTACAATATGTGAAGTGCAGAAGATATTTTAATAAAATTTTCAATTTCCAACCTAAGTTAATTTTAATTTAATTCTGCTCAAAATTGGAAATAATACTGAGAAAACTTTCGGTTTCTATCAATCCCTTCAGCCTCTTTTGTTTTTGCCACATTTACCCTCCCCTCTAACTAAACATTTTTTAATAACGCATTACAAATGTTGAGACATAAACAGAATAAAATCCTTGATTCGTCTGTGTCAATGAATAATTATAATAACATATGTTTATTATTTAACAAAAAACTATGATCCCCCCCCAAAAAAATGATCGGCTGGATCCGCCGGATAGTAATAAAATGAAAAGCATTTGTGCAGTTTAAAAAGTGACAAAACAGCGCTTAAAGCGAACCTACAACACTTGTAGAGAGAGAACGTAAACGAATTTCGCGCGTTTTCGCGCTCCGCCGCGCCCGCTAGCCAATCAGGGAAGCCCGGAGCCGAATACATGTGCAGTTTGCTTATACTGCGATTTTTCTAGGAAGAGCTCTCAAGATAACCCAAACCCCATCTTCGCGATGGAATATGTCACGGCATTTCGCGTCTTTTCTCGGTCTTGCCGGTAGAAGTCGCATGATCGCAAGCACTGCTTCATACGGTCGCGATCGTGCGAAACCTAGCGGAACGACTGTGAATGATACGAAATGCCGTGACATATTCCATCGCGAAGATGGGATTTGAGTTATCTTGAGAGCTCTTCCTACAAAAATCGCAGTATAGCTGCCGCCTTGTGGAGCTCGGCCTCGGTGAAATGCAACGTCAGTCTCTCCCCACCCCGCCCCGCGCCCAACCAGTGTCGAATGAAACCAAATGGTGGCTGTGATACATTTTCTATTTGTTTATTAATAATTGACAAAATAAATGTTTTATTTTTTTTACTTCAAACATCAGAATTACAACAAATTAATATATTTTGATAATTCTTCTTCTTCTTCTTATTATTATTATTATTATTATTATTCACAATTGAATACTCTAGAGAATGAACTAGACAAAGGTACTGTAAAAACTAAAGAGTCAGGATTTATTATTTGAGAAAAATAAATGTTTATAAATTTATTATCATCATTTTAGTTCATAAAACTGAAACTTTTACTGACAAATTAACTAGCCTAATTTATTCACTAGAGCAAACCACGGGTTACATGTTACAAAGAATTATATTAGTTTATAATTTATGATTCACATGCATGAATGTGCTGAAACTCTCAATTCGGGAAAATGCAATTGACGTTCACTCACTAAGGACTTGACGGAAGACATTCGCTTCGATAGTCAAAGACACCCCGCTCCCCACACGCAAACAAGTCAGCTTCTGACATACGTAAAATAAGAGGGGGAAATTCAATTTAATCCATAAATAAAATGTGTATATATATATATATATATATATATATATATATATATATATATATACATACTATAGTTGTTGCTGTGTTACTTTAAATACCAAATATTTCTTCGGACTCATTTTTATTTTCTGAAACATTAAAATTATCAATAAAATGAAGTATAAATGTACAAAAGGAAACCACTAATGGAATAAAATACTCACTAAATTCTCCTCCGACAATAACGCTATAGGCATAGCGGCTGGTGGTGGTGATGATGGTGGTGCTACGTCTTCCATTACCTGGCAGATCCCCCGTGAGATCTATGATCTCGTATTCGTGATATGAGGCGGATCAAAATTCATAGCCTCCAGCTCATGTAATATTGCATTTCCTCTGTTCACAAGGTTTTCGACCTGCACATAGACATGTACACATAGACACCACCTAAATTAATTTTTTTAAACATTTCATTACGTTAACAATTTCTTTAAAAAATTGTAGCTTCTTCATAGTATTCATGTAATGAGACAGAGAGTGAAAAGAGTGGGGAAAAAGTAGTAGTGGTAGAGGAGCATTTACAATACTATGACAACCTCATTCAGTCAATACCCGCCATCATGGCAAGATGTGGCAGCAGCATCAGTAACAGCTACGAAAACGCCGTCGACGAGGGCAGCGGGTGGGAGAGCGAGGCGGCAAAGATGTGAACGTCGCAGAGCGCGAACGTCGCAGCTCAACTCGCCATCGCCGTCACCGCCTCCGAGGAAATGAAGGGGGGGAAATCGTAAAAGGTATCTCCGACAATGCGGCTGACATCGCCATCGCCGCGCGGCGTCTTCACGACGAGCAGACATCGCAAGACTACAATGGGAAAGAAGAGGCTATTCGCGACATTGCCATTTGCTTGCCTGCGGAAGTACTAGGAATCATGGAAGTTCTCAATCACATCTTAAAAGATCCAGTTCACAGGGTGGTTCTGCAGCAATGCGTTGTCATTATCCGGCAAGTTATGCATTCTCTCCCTTCTCCAATGGAAAATAATCCTCCCGGATATGAGTCGGAAGCATGTTCTTTGTAAAGACAGATAAACCCAATTCCGGAAGCGTGGCCCACATCCTACAATAATAAGAAGAGGTAGCAGAAAGAAAAGCGAGAGCGAATTTATGAGCAGCACTCAGGTCTCCCTGGACCGCCACTCGAGCGACAACGCGACATCATCATGGTCGGAGTCCGTGAGATGAAGGATATGGGAGATGCCGTTCTTAAAAAAGTCAATCGCGTTGATATTTTCGGAGACACGTCGCTTTATTTCGCCGCTCAAAGAGGACATTTCAAGTGTGTGTGGGTGGTCCTACTAGTTGGTGTGGACATTTCTATAAAAATAGAACCAGCCAGATGCAATCAACAGTGCACATCAATTCGTAAAGTGAAGGTTTGTGTGTGTATATACTATTAATTCAGTGAAGGTTGTACACTACAGCCACGACGCATCTTGGTGACGTCAGGCGTGACGTGTATCTTCGCATCGATGATGCTGTTCTTCAATACGTTCGCAAACGCAACCTTCAAGACCTCGACGATGACGCTCTTCGCCACCTATCACCCGCCGTGTCTTATTGTCATTCTTATGATCTCGCATTGTATTTGTTGACTGTATGTGCATATAAATGATTCCAGCATACATATTTTGCCGTATTCTTATTTACCCTCTACGTCACTGCCAAACAGGGACTCCACCCCTAGTCCCCCTTCTCCTCCTCTTCTAGTTGCCCAGGCTCTCGCTTTCTGGACTAGCCTCGACGCGAGTCTTATATTATTTATTGTATATATTTCTCAGTAGGGTAGGTCAGGGCAGCAGCAGCAGGACAACAGCATCATTAATCTCAAATATAAATAAACAAATAACTCATGAGGCCAACGCACAAGGAAGGTCAATGACCCTGTGTTTACATCGACCGATTCTGTTCCAGCTGACTTTTTCAAACATGTAAACAAGTTAAAACACTACTGCTGGCATAGCTGATGGATGTCAACAAAAGACGCCAACATCAGTCTCAAATGTAAATAAACAAATAGCTGCTCAGGATGAGTGACTTTTTCAAAAATGTAAACAAGTATAGCACTGATGACATAGCTCATGGATGTCAAGAAAAGTCGCCAGCATCATTCATCTCAAATTTATATATATATATATATATATATATATATATATATATATATATTGAAACGAATCGTGATAACAATGCGTTCTGGCGCACATTAAGAATTTGAACTGCGCGGCAGCGGCCGGCACACCACGGAGTCGGGTGCGAGGAACCGGAGTCGGTTCGCGGCGAGAAACCGAAGGCCACGAGGCGCGAGTGAGTAGCGGAGAGAATGTCATGAGAGGCAGACGTGCGGAGTGGCGCGGACTGTTGAAGGGTGAGAGTAGTGAAAGTGGACGTGGTGCGGTAGAACTGAACGTGGTGCCGGAGGACTGGAAAGGCGTGGTGTCAAGGAAAGTAAGTGACGAGGGTGAAGCACTAGTTGGAAGGTGCAACGAGACGAGACTGACATGGGATCATAGTGGTGTCACCCGCAGTGAATGATCTCCACGTGGAGTGAACGGAGCTGTGCGGAGGGACGGAACGGTGTATACCAGTGTTCGACTTCATTGGGAGCCAACTGGGTGAACGGTCGACGACTATTGCTGCCTGGGTTGAAGTCCACATGCGGATGTAGTCGAAACGTTGTGGGAACGTTTAGAAGCACCACAGCAGCCGCGAGTGGGATGGGGAGCGGCTAACGGCGACGGAACGTCTACTGGTCTTCCGAGCGCAGCCGAACAAACATACCCGAAGGGCGAGGCGGCGGACCCGACACGTCGGCAGGCCGCGCATGGAATAAGCGACCGGGGCGGCATCGCAAGACCCCCTTCCCCGCGCCGGCCCCTTCCCCCCCGCGGCGCGAAGAGACCTGGACGCGGATGGCGCGGCGCGCGGCGCCGGCTCGACGGTGGAGGAGCGAGCGGGCAGCAACGCAAGTCAGGTTCGAGTATCACTAGTAAAAGCGGCTGGAAGGTTGGGGAGGGAGGATAGATAGTCCGTGGAGAACAGTGATTTCGTGTTGAGGCCCCGCCAAATATTGGAGTCATTATAGGAAGTGAAGCCCCGGGAGGGCAGAGAATAGCGAAAGGGGTTGTAGTTTAACACACGGGGAAAAAATGAATGCTCGTATAAGCGCCAAAGGCAACCAACTTTGTAAAACAATTATTTATGTAATAAAAAGTTCTTGTGAATCACCATTTCCAGTGTGCGCGTGATTTGCCGGAGCCCATTCCCGGACAAGAATCCCTGTCCCCTTTCTTTCTTTCTTTCTATCTTTTACAAATCTTGTGCAGTTTCTCTCCACGACTCGTTTCAATATATATATTGTAAACGAACGTGGTGTCGGTTTCAGGGGATTTTAGTGGAATCGTGGCTCATCAGAAAATTTCAAATGAAAGAAAAAAACAAAGTCGTGACCACAGAACAACATGTAATTGGACACGCGTTGAAGCGAAACCACAAAAAATCATTGAATGACAATAACATTGATACACAAAGAAATACACAGTCAAAAAAATTAACAAAATTAAAAAAAAATATCAAAAAGGGAGAATCAACTGCAAAGTCATCACGTATTGATTTTAAGATTTGCATCACTTGGAATCACAGTAATATCTTCAGTTACAAAACAAGTCACAGCTCAACAAATAAAAAAATGAAATCCCGGTTGGGATGAGTGAAGGGCACATGCTTCTCGCCTGACTCAATGTCGTAGTACCTTCCGTTTACGGAATTTGCAGTTAACTGTCCCTCGGTATACACTGCATCAAAACACATATGCAAATAATTTCGTGCACGAAATTCTCTAGAATCCCCCAAACAAATCTCAATTCAATTAAATGAACAAATGTAATGTTTTCTTGATAACACAGAATATTCAAAAGAAGTTTCTTCAAAAACTAAAGAACATAACAAGAAGAACATCTTGAATTCTATTACAGTGAATAAACGTAGTTTGTTGATAGCACAGAATGTTCAAAAGAATTTTCTTAGAAATAACGTTAATGGCCCCTTAAATTATCTCTCATGGTGAATTGCGTGCACACGTGCCTTACACCAGTCTGCCTTCTATAACTAATTTCTTCGAGATTCTCAGTTCTAGCATAAATGCGCGGCCACTTTAGTCCGAGATTATTTCCCTCATGTCCCCGTAAAACACGCAGCACTTTTACGCCACAGGTCTTACCACGCATTACGCACATCTCTTGCGAGTCAATAAATTCAAGTATCACGCAGTCGGGCAGTTCGTGTAGACAAACCCCGATGTAGAACATGAAGGATCGAAATATCGACCTTAGTCCGTTGAAAAAAATAGCCTCACCCAAACAGCAAAGCTTGCAGCGAGAACAAGGGGTGGCGAAAGCCGCCTTAGCACGGCACACCTCTCTGACTCTGCCGTCAACCTGACACGGCGGAGTTCTCAGCACTTTCTGCCCTGGCGTCGCGTACTCCCTTCTCTCCACCGCACACCTCCGTGTCCGAGAACGTTCTACCCCGTCGTGCCGCACACCCCTTCTCTCACCCCTACTCTGCCCACGTCACTACTCAGATAAGAGTTGCACACCTCACTCCTCCAGATAAGAGTTAACCCTTTCTCCACCCCTCCGAGCCACCGATAAGAAAACTCGTCGGCTGACCGGGCGGGCGGTGGAATCTCGTACAAACAAATAACTGAAAATCCATTCAGCCGATATTTTGGCTGATTGGTTTCATCACGAAAGTACGTGAAATTCACGTTCGTTACAATATATATTGAAACGAATTATTAATATCATTACAACAATGATAATAATACGTTTCTGTGAACGCAAGCATTTGAATTGCGCGGTAGCGGAGGGCGCGCCGACTTAATCGGGTGCTGGAATCGAATCAGAGCGGAACCGAAGTGCAAGTGACCAACGAGAAAAGTCGGCAGTGGGGAGATGGCCATGAAATGGAAAGGACTCTTACAAAAACGGTGCGGAAACAAAAGTATTAACAGTGTTGAAATCCAGATTCATCGAGAGTGGGAAGCGTAAGGAGGGACAATGTGGAGGAAGAAGGTATGCAGTGAGTGTAAATAGTTGTATTAGTGAAGTAAAGGAAAGATAATATCAGTGAATGAAAACAATCACGTGGGTAAATGTGTAGCGGCGGAGGCACGTGGAGTTCCGTGCGGCTCTGACTGGCAATGTTTGGTAACTGTGTATTAGTGATCATACAAGAATAAGGAACGGTAATCGGAGTGATGAAAATTTCATCATTGAAGTGTGCTAGACGGGGTGGAACCCGCGTGAATGCGGTAATGCATGGGAATGGACGCAATGAATATAGTGTGAACCCAAACTGTGTGGCAGTGAGTATCCGACGGCGAGGTGTGGGAGAAAAGGTTTATTACGGACAGAGAACTGAGGAATGTTGGCGGGTGACGCGTGGCGAGTCCGCTATGACGGTGGTGGGCGGCGAAATCGCGGCAGAAAGTGTTAAGCTGAGAGAAACTGCAGGCGGCGGCGAGGCACCCCAACGGTGAGCATCCCCCCTACTCCGGCGGCCAGCGACCCGATGAGTCCCAAGCGCCGCCGGCGCTTCGCGAGGCATCGCTTCATCGGCTGATTGCAGACACGGAGTGGCGAGTCCCTGCCAGGAGGAACGGTGTGGGTATGAACGGACGTAAGAACATTGAGAAGGGGGTGGGGGAGGAATAGGAAGCAGTGATCAGTAGTGGAGGCCCCATACTCATTAACATTGTGAGCAATGAGTGGAATTCTATGACAATACGAAGTCAATAAATAAGAGATTGTTTAGGATAGGATGACGATAGAACAGATGTATTGTAAGAAAGAAAAACAACTAATTTTTGTAATCTACCGTTAAATAAAGGTTCATGTTTAGTCAGATAACCTACATGTTTCCATTGGTGAGGAGAATGGAACCCAGAGCCCATTCCCGAAAAAGAATCCCTGTCCCCATTAACAAATGATTGTTGTGAAGGGTCGAATTAACGACTCGTTTCAATATGTACTAACGTATGCCGCTATTTCAATTATCCGACATAGACATGATGGGCGTACGCAGATTTACATGCTCTTGCGAGCTTGTATTTACTTTCAGGGCGATGGATTCTGCAGTGGTAAGGAAGTCCAAGGATGAATGCATACACACACAGATCGGTATAACAAAATCGAATGTATTCTGGATTAATTTGTTTGAATACACTTTCATCAGCTGAACTAAAAAATAGCAATAATGCTCTTTAAGTTACTCGTGATCACTCCCTTCTTCAATACCATTCGGATGGTATAACGGTCAGCGTATCGGATTGATGTACCCAAGATTGCGGGATCAAACCCGATCGAAGCAGTGGATTTTTCAGGGCGAAAAAATCCTTTGTACGCCTTACTTCGGAGGGAAAGTAAGCCGGCTGTCCCATGTAAGTATTTTTACTTGCATGTAAAGATCCTCCAGCCTAAATGAAGCCTCTGAGCTCAATTCAAGTCGCCTGTTTCGTCGCCCGAGATAATACCTTCTTTCTCCGCTAGATGGTGAAAGGAGCGTAGAGACATTTACGTGGTCAGACGGAAGAGCGGACCTAATGGCCCGAGACTCGCCATGTAAAATAAGGCATTAACTTAACTAACAATAAATTTTGCGGGCACGGTTTGAAATAATTATTTGAATAACTAATGCTACTATTGGTACTATAATAAATTAACATCAAGTTATCAAATTCATTAACCTATTTGAATTTCCACAAAATCAAGTAAAATCAAAGAAAACATTTCCATCTATCACAACAAAAGAAAATAATATCTGATTCTTCAAGCATTCGTTACTCTGGCAATGAAATTAATAGTTTCTGCTTTGGAACGAGTCTCTTGTATTCTAACCGTCTCTGCTTTATAAATTTCACTTTTGTTCGCCGCGGTACCGCTTTGGCCTGCGGCTTGCGACCGGCGATCTTGGGGTCAAACTGCCCTCCCCCTTATGACGTCCCGTTACCTTTCCACAACCCACGGAGCACGCTCCGGACGATCTTGCGTTTCTCGCGCACGCTAACCCCGGATGTTCGCGACGGCGTGCACACGGCGCTCTGGAAGCACCGCTAGATCCTCGCCTTCTACGGTTCTTCCACACGTTCGGGCCTCTTCTTCCCGTTTGAGTTGTTTTAGCGCGATTAATTTTATAGCACGCCCGCGCGCGAAATGTTCTCTGCACGATAGCAGTCTTGCGACTGCGTAAATAGCTCAGTTCATGGGCGTCGCGCACTAGACTCACTTAACATGTTTTGCATCTTCATCCATCAGATTTTTCCTCATGTAATCTAACGTACTTTTCTCCTGACTAAATCGGCACTCTTCAACTTCCCTATTGCTAGTCACAGAATTCATTAGATAATTAACGCCGCTACTTCGGCTTCTTACAACTCGCATTACTCTCTATCACAGTACCGTCGTTACTTCAACCAAAATCTGAAGCAAGAAGTGTATTCGACAAACTCTCCAAGAAGAAGCGTATTCAACGAAATCTCGTACAAGAAGAAGGCAGTGGTCAGCGGACCGGCGTATTTATTTCGCTGCTCTTCCCCTGATAGGAGTGGGCCGTACCTCGTCCCCCTCTGAGGCTGACCGCGTAACACGTCACTGCTACGGACTTCGCACCAAGCGCTGCGCTATCTCGCCGGCACTGGAACCGCCGGCCGGAACAATGGTTTTAGTGTTGATAACAGATGGGAAATCCACGTTCGTTACAATAAACACACACACACATATATATATTGTAACGAACGTGAATTTCACGTGCGTTTACAAGATGAAAACAATCAGCCAAAATATTGGCTAAATTGCTTTTGTTATGCCTGTATGAGATTCCACCGCCCGCCCGGTCGCTCGCGCGCCGTCGGGCAGCCGACGAGTTTTCTTATCGGTGGCTCGGAGGGGTGGAGAAAGGGGTAACTCTTATCTGAGTAGTGTCGTGGGCAGAGTAGGGGAGAGAGAGGGGTGTGCGGCACGACGGGACAGAAAGTTCTTGGACACGGAGGTGTGCGGTAGGTGAGAGAGAGGAGAATGCGGGACGCCAGGGGCAGAAAGTGCTTGCACTCCGCCGTGCCGATTTTTTTGTGGTTTCGCTTCAACGTGTGTCTAATTACATGTTGTTCTGTGGTTACGACGTTGTGTTTTTTTCTTATTTCGAAATCTTCTGATGAGCCACAATCTCACTAAAATCCCCTGAAACCGACAGCACGTTCGGTTACAATATATATATATATACATATATATATATATATATATATATATATATATATTGAGACGAACCGGACGAAGTCCGGTCGTCCCATGAGGAATTCATGCTGTGACCGCACGCAATGAGGACCGACGCGATTTTGAAAACCGCGCGCCGTCAACGTCAGAGAGTGACGCAGGCAACGGTTGATTTCAAAACCCGCGACCAGAACACGTTTGCCAATGATGTATGAGCAGATAAGCCCCAAACTAGCCATTGGCCGGTGCAGGTCACGCCAGGCGGGGGGGGAAAAGGGCATCCTGAAAATCTGCGGGGAGAAACATTCTTGTAAAAATTTCCAACGGAGCAAGACTTTCGAAAGTGCGCGGAAGTGAAGTTACGCGAGTAGGATTTCAAGAGAGTCTGAGATTCTTCAGTGAGCTACTAATAGAAGTTCGTATATGAGGAAAATTCCGGCCAGGAACAAAATCGGACTGTGAGACTGAAGTTGTGCCCGACAGAGAATTTATATAGTTCCCGAGGCATCGAAAGCGTGGAAGCGGACGCCCCACGCCGATTCATCTTTGTCGACCAGGCTGCCGAGAACGAGTCGCCCGCCGCCGGAAAAACCTCCAAAATGAATATGAGCTCCAAAGAATAACGACATCCAAATTCCTGGAATTCACAAACAATCGGCACGTGTATGAAAAAAAAGACCTGATTCGCATCCGAGAAGCTGGTCCGATAAACACGGAAGTCTGCGAGGGGGAGAGACGCTGCGGAGAAACACGACGTTTGCACCGCGAGGTCACCGCCGCTGCTACTCTGCAAACGCGCGGAGCCCAGCCCTTCGCTCGGCCGTGAAATCGGAGAGGTCATCAACCCCGCCCAGCCCCGACTGCTAGTCTGCGAGCCGACGCCCGCCGGAGCGCGAGAGGGAAGGTCACTAGAGGTATTACACTGCCCTGTGGAGAACGAGCGTGAGTACCCGTGAATTTCAATAAATTGATGAAAAGGTAGAACATTCTGATAAACTCAGGAGAGACTATTATGAACAATCCTAGTTAGCAGATATCTTTTGTGTCAAAGTGCTTTTGTAAATTAAATTTAATGTGGAAGGCGCTGCTAGCCGGCCACAAAGCAGAGTAACAATTAATGTTAAAGGAAACAGTGTGAAATCTAAATGTTTAAAAGGAGTAAACGTGAGGTTAGAGCGCTGAACGTTTTAATGCATTATTCAGGTAGCTCCAGCTGGAAGCAAGATTTACGTAATTAATTCGTGCATTGATAAGAGTGATAATCGCGTCAGGCATTGAACGCGAATCACTAAAGTCATTCCTAGGAAGTAATTGCATGTATTGTGTAACGCTAGAACGAGGCAAAGCAGTGGTTTGCCCGCTGTAACTTGGAAATGGTGTATGACTTATTTTGGTTAATGAATGAATTTTTAAATCACTTGTGAATTGTGTGATTCCCCCTATCACTAACCAAGTAGGATTTCCTGGAGGGAGAATACCTTAGATAATTAATAAACAACCGGCAGGGCCTGGTGACGGAGCGGCGACAGGAGCGCTGCACGGTACCGGTGACACCCACGCCAGAAAGATTTCTCGTGGGGTATAAACGCCCTGACCCTACATAGGTTGATTGATGCCGGCGCGTCGCACAGAGACGACGTGTTCCGTCGCAATATATATATATATATATATATATATATATATATATATATTGTATATATTCTGACGCAAACCCGCCCCGAACACCCAAATTTATTTAAATTTGTTAATTCTCTCAACAATGGTTGAGCGTCTGGGTGGGTGCGCAGATATCTGCTCTTTCGAGCTTACTTATATCTCAGGGCAGCGGGATCTTTGGGGTGTAGAGAGCAATCCAAAACACAGGAACACAAATAACAGTAAAACAAAGTTAAATGATTTCAAAAATAATAACTAATTCTACTACACATGTAACTCTTCATCATTCTCTTTCAACTTTCGAAATAAAATCATCAACTCACACTGTATCCTCTTTAAATCAAATAACCAAAATTCTTCAAATTCTAAACACAATTACTGTTCATGGAAAAATTAAGAATTCTTTAAAAATAAAAAATTGACTAAATTCTGCATGCACTTTGACTCAATCACTGCGTGCGCATTACTAATCTCATTTCACATTCGTTTTAATTCTACCACCTCTGAACAATAAACGTGCTCTGCAGCACAACTTCCTCCACACTTTAATACAATTATTACCACATCAATCTACTTTAACTCATGTACAAAACCAACAGGTAACCAGGCGTCAAAATGGCTATTGCTTTTATAACTGCAACATGAAAGTTATTTCGCCTTCACAGTCTAGAACCTCCCCGTATAACTCCTAACATTTTCTTTACCTCGCCCTTCCTGGTGAGCTGTCCTTGTCTTTGGTCGCTCGCTGTCGCGTTGGCTGCCGGCGCTTGCGCTCCGAGCCGCGGCCTCGTGCCTAGCGACCCGCCGCCTTCGTGCCTCCGTCTTCGGTCTTCAGCTCCCGTCGCCGTCCTTCTTCTGTCTTCCTCTCCTGGTCCCGTTCTTCTTCTATCTTCCGCTCCCAGCTCCGTCGTTCTCTTCTGTCTCCCGTCCCGGTTCCGTCTCCTTCGTCCGATCACGACCGGTACTCGCCAGTTTCCAGATCTCGTTCAGCGCGTTCTTTGCTCGCGCCCGGTGTTATTCGTACGCCGGCGTGAGGTTTGGTTCTCGCCGCGTACTAGATCTCTCCCCCCGTTCCAGCTACAGATTTTATTGCTTGATCTGAGCGTCAACTTGTCGCAAATTTCACAGGCGACCTCTTTCACGGTGCCGTAATTGCCAAAAATCTTTCTTGAATATTTTAACAAATTCGCGGACGACTAACTAGACGCCTTTCTGACGTCGGACACTCCTAACTAAAATGACGTTCTTTCGCATAATCTTTCAACATCGGCTACCGTTACTTCGGAGAGAAACTGCCGCTTCTACTGACGAAAAACTAAAGAGATGCTGCCTGCTCCTCGGACGAGAACTTAAGAGATGCTGCCTGCTCCTCGGACGAGAACTTAAGAGATGCTGCCTGCTCCTCGGACGAGAGCTTAAGAGATGCTGCCTGCTCCAACTGACGAAAGCTTAAGAGGCCCTTCCGCTTGCGGATTAGCGTTTTATGCTCTCGGTTTGTAGGGGTAACGCGGCGCCTCTTCCTCCCCTCCAGTTAATGCACGTCATTTTATCGCGACTTGCGATGAACGTTGCTGGCGACAATTTCCTTGTCTGCGGGCGCGCTTCTGTTGAACTGCGCCGCGCTCTCTTCCCCATTCTTTTTTTTTGTGTTTTATGGGGCTCTGGCACCTGTGACGAACCTCTAAATTCACGTTCGTCACAATATATATAAACCAATAGCTCAGGAGGGGCAACCCACACACACACATGGGAAGGTCAAAGTGTTGGTGATATGCGAGACATGGAAAAGAATTGAGATGGGCGTTTCCATGTAACGGCGTAACTATGTACTAATTATGTTAGAAAGATTATGAATGATATGTCGTAACGAGTTGGTATATGTATGAAGTTTATTGCAGCATTAAAGATTGCTATTAGACAAATATTGACCTTTCACTTGAAAAATAGTGATAACAAGACCAGTAGCAGAGCGTGGTGGATAACATTAAGATGGATAACATTACGATGGCGTAAAATTAGTACGTTCACCAATAATAACTATATGATGTGGAGTATGCGAATGTCAACGCTATTACGTTCAAGATATAATATATGACGAAATAATAATTGCGGAAGACCGAAATATAGCGTGGAAAACGAGGTGAGCTTGAAAGTCTGGCAAGACTGGCGCCGAAAGAACGACGAAGCGATGGATTTGTTGGTTATGGCTTTATCAGACGAACAATTAATGACTTGCCGTGGGATGGATAGAGCTAAGGATTTATGGGAACATCTGCGAAAACATCACGAGGGTATTCAGAAAAATAAATTAATTAACTTGAGGATTAAACTAGCAAAAACAGAAATACAGAGAGGAGAGACGATCATAATATCAGCAGCCGTGAATTCTGTGCGAGTTTTTTTTTCTTGAGCATGAGCGTTTGTTGTTTCAATTGAATTGTTCTCTCTTCTCATTCAGCCTAGTTAATACGTGAGAAACCAATGAGGAATTTCAAGTGTTTTTCAGTTTACAGCGCTTAAACTTCAAATAAAATTGTTATTAATTATTTTCTAGCTTTTTTGTTTTGTGCCCTACCTGGCCTGAAGTTTAGGAGCCGCCACTGACAGAAAACACATCAGAAATTTTTAAAAAATTACGGCAATCAGGGGAACAATTCCGGGAGAGAATGTATGCAATATATTCGAAATAATAAAAACTGGGACAAATCTATCTATAACAGATATAACAAGAAAGAACATGTGTTACTGTTGAAGGAGGATCACCAACACTATGAAAAATATTATCATAAAGTCGAATTTCGTGATGAGTTTTGTAATCGAGCAAAAGAGAATGAAAAAATGACCTAGTTATTAGATTCGGGACGTACTTCTCACATGAGGTATAGAGAAGACGTACTTCATGACACGCACGAAAATAATGTAGACATAATGACAGCCGAAAAGGACAGAAAGATTTTATCAAATCTTGCCGGAAGTCTTTCGGGGTACAATAATTCTGTTAAATTAAAATTAGATAAAGTGTTATATGTTCCCAGAATCAATACCAATTTGCTTTCGGTTTCGAGTATCGTCAAAAAAGGTAAACGAATTACTCTCGATAAAGAGGGGGTAAAAATAATAGATGACGAAGACGGATCTCTTGTGGCCACAGGTGATTTTGATGGGGATAATTTTATCTTAAATATGGAAATAGATAAGACAACGACACCTACTCAAGACATCGTAAATTCGCTTACCATTACTCAACCTTTACAAGAAATCTGTTTTAAAACACATAATACGAAAGTCGAAAATATGTGGCATCGTCGTTATGTCATTGAACAAGGCGAATCTTGACAATATGCACAAGAAACAGATAGTTCGTGGTCTTGAAGAGAAGGTATCAATTTCGGAGCGTTGTGTATCTTGTATCCGAGGTAAATTTACTCGATCTCCGTTTCGAAGTGTAAATTAATGCAAATACAAACCGTATTAAGCACTGCTTAATTATGCGATATCAAGCGGCACGACCGAGAAAGACGCGAAATGCCGTGATATATTCCATCGTGAAGACAGGCCTTGAGAGGCAACTATGGAAAAATCGCTGTATAGTAATAATAGCAATAAATAATTCCTTTACCATCTTGACTTCAGAAGCACGATTCCATTCGTGTTTTTTCCTCAGAAGTGAATTTTCTCATCGTCATACAGCAACTATACTAAGTGATCAAAAGTATCCCGACACGTCCAAAAGCATAAGTTTTTCATCTTTTGTGCAATGTGCTGCCACCTACTGCTTTACTCCATATCAGCGACCGCAGCATTAGACATCGTAAAAGAGCAGAATGGGGCACTCCTCAGAACTTACGCACTTCGAACGTGGTCAGGTGATTGGGTGTCACATGTGTCAGAAATCTGTACGCAAGATTTCCACACTCATAAACATCCCTAGGACCTTTCTTTCTAATGTGATAGTGAAGTGGAAACGTGAAGGGACACGCACAACACAAAAGCGTACAGGCCGCCCCCGTCTGTTGACTGACAGAGACCGCCGACAGTTGAAAAGGGAAGTAAATTGTCCACCATCACACAGGAATTCCAAACTGCATCAGGATCCACTCCACTTACTATGAGAGTTAGGCGGGAGGTGAGAATACTTGGATTTCATGGTCGAGCGGCTGCTAATAAGACACACATCACGCAGGTAAATGCCAAACGACGCCTCGCTTGGTGTAAGGAGCGTAAACATTGGATGATTGAACAGTGGAAAAACGTGGTGCGGAGAGACGAATCACGGTACACAATGTCGGATGGCAGGATGTGGGTATGGCGAATTCCCGGTGAACGTCATTTGACAGCGTGTGTAAACCCAACAGTGAAATACGGAGGCGGTGGTGTTATGGTGTGGTCGTGTATTTCATGGAGTGGGCTTGCACCCCTTGTTGTTTTGCGTGGCACTGTTGAAGAGTAATTCGGGGATGGCGATTGCATCTTTCAACACGAACGAGCACCTTTTCATACTGCACGGCCTGTGGCGGAGTGGTTACACGACAATAACATCTCTGTAATGGACTGACCTGCATATTGTCCTGACTTGAATCCTATCGAACACCTTTGGGATGTTTTGGAACGCCGACTTCGTGCCAGGCCTCACCGACTTGTAGGTCGATGCCTCTCCTCGGTGCAGCACTCCGTGAAGAATGAGCTGTCATTCCCCAAGAAACCTTCCAGCACCTGATTGAAAATATGCCTGCGAGAGTGGACGCTGTCATCAAGGGTAAGGGTTGGCCAACTCACTATTGAATTCCAGCATTACCAATGAAGGGCTCCACGAACTGGTAAGTCATTTTCAGCCACGTGTCCGGATACTTTTGATCACTTATTGTATTGTAGCGTCGTGGCGCGCTAAAACACGGAGTCAAATACGTGGCAGATGGCCGGATGTTTAACAAAGGGCGTGGAACGAGGACGCACCGGGACATTCCACCCAAGAGTGGACTTGGCGTGGAACGGTGGAGGCAATGGGGGCGGCGTGTAGCACCGAAGGGTCTATATAAGGCCACGAGAACAATGCTTCCTTCTTTTTTATTCTCAGCAGCGGCGGCGACAGGTTGCGCGTGAGTTTGTGCTAGTGGTGCACGAGGGCTAGGGGCTGGCAATTCATTGTCGTAACTAGCGAGACATGCATTAGGCCTCAGGGTAGAGCGATGCTCCGCACAGGGGAATATTGGTTGAATGTTGCGGTGTGGTAGCCGTTCGGTGAAATATCTCTCCTAGCAGTGGGTTCTATTTATTTAGTTAATTGTAAGCAGTGTAGTTTGTTATTTGTGACAACGGGCTAGTTTATAAATAATCTTACTGTTCTTACAACCCACTCTCGTCTGTGTTATACCCGCTCTCGTCTATATTATCGTTTTATAATATAGAATTTAAGTTTACCAATTTATAAATGTACGTTATTAGCTCGGCTTAATAAATTATCGTTCGCTTAATTATTATTGTTATTATTATTATTTTTATTATTATTATATTTCTTCTCAAAATACAGAAATAAGTAAATATTTTATTTATAAATTTAAAGATTTGCGACATGAAATTAAATATATACAGGGTGAGTCACGTAACTTTAGCACCTTCTGTAACTTTTGAACGGTTGAAGTTATTGCAGTGCAGTTTTCATGGAAGTGCATGAAGGAAAGGGGCTAATTGATAGTGCATTAATTTCTACTTTATCACTTGCATTTTACGCGATTTTTGAGGTAACTTTCTTTTTTCAAATAGTACTATACATATTTTTTCAGTCCACCATGACGAGCATAGAAAGACGAATCCAATGATATAATATTGTCATATGTTATGCTGGCCTTACATTAGCAATATGTTTCCGCAATATCTTTCAGCAATTTGTTTCTGCTTCTTGCGGTCACCTTTACACTAGCAAGAGCAAGGAGGAGCAATATATTGCCAGAAAGATCTGAGCAAGATCTTTCCGGCAAGAAATTGCCGATCGTTTTACATTAGAACCTTCTGTTGCCATGTTTGGTGACGTCTCGAGGAAAATGGCGCGAGAACTTTGAGGTTATACCTCACTTTCGGACATGGCTAGTAGAAAGCAGAAGATGTGAGTTGCGATCGCACTTATTGTGTTAAATGAAGAGACAAAGAAACGCCTACGATTAGTAAGGACGTATGACTGTATTTTAAGAGGAAAGGAGAAGGGAGTTTGTGGAATTTCGGTACAGAAGTCTCAATAGTTTTCATAAAACAAAATGTTTTCGTGGACTTCGATTAACGTGGAAGCAAAGTAATTTTCTTTTTTAAAAAAGTTCAATTATTAATTCGATAAAAAGTTTTAAAATAGTATTACCTACAATTGATATATTATAGATTAATCTTAAAATTTACTTAAATTAGATTAATACCTTAATAATTTTTTACGTAAAAAAATAATAATCAGGGGGCATCTTTATCTGAACCAAAATTATAACCATTCGAAAACCAATAAAGGGTTTAGAATATTTATTACTACTTCTTTTAATGTATTAAACCTTTCCACATATCCCTTTTTGGAAAAAAAGAATATTACAATGCGAAATAAATACGTCTATGTACTACCTTAACCGTACTTCCTGCGAAAGTGACCGTGGTCATCATTGGCTTTTTCCAGCAATAACTTGCTCAAACTTCAATCCAATTCTAGTCCCAGCAACAGCCGGCAATATCTTTCCAAGGACGGAAACACAGGAGTTTACATACGGCCGAAATATCTGGCAACAAATATTGCCAAAATCAGAAATATTTATTGCCGCAATATTTACATTGGCAACTTTTCTTGCGAAATAACATTGCTCGCCATTTTCTTGCTAGTGTAAAGCCAGCTTTAGATAAGCGTTTTTTTGAGTAATTTTGATTTTTGCGACTGGGGTTGAACAGACATTTTGAATGGTCCATCACACAAGGTCACGCAGCGCTCCACCAGCACACGCGCGCCCAGGGAAGAAAAAGAGAAGGGAAGGGATTTTATTTGAAGATACGAAACATATTTCAAATATTCGCAAAACCATTGCGAGTTTTTTCCTGAACTGTGCTTTCCATCCTTCTGCATTTTCAGATTTTCGTCTTTCTTTGATTGAAGGAATTGAAGGATGGAAAATAAGGATTTGTCATAAGTATGTTTTGCAATAAAATTGTTTATAACTTCAACTCCATTTAATGGGGGTTCATAAGAACCGTATTAATGGGATCTTGAAACAATGCACAATAAGAATAATAATTTAGACTGTACAAAAAATATTGCATATTTTGAGCGAACAATTTCAATGTTATTAAGTATATAATAATAACTTAGGGATAGAAACAATCTTATTTCAATACATGCTACTTATGACAAATCCATATTTTTCAATTCCTAAGAAACACAAAATATCTGAAAATGGGGCAGGATGGAAAGCAGAGTACAGGAAAAAATGCAACAGTTTTGCGAATATTTGGAATATGTTTCGTATCCTCAAGTACTAAAATCCCTTCCCTTCCCAGATTCCGCGTTTGCTGGGGGAGCACTGCGTGACCTTGTGGGGCTGACAGTTACAATTAAAATATCCGTTAAACACTAGTCGCAAAAAATCAAAATTACTCAAAAAATGCTTATCTAACATATGACAATATTTTTATCTTTGGATTTGCCTTTTTACGCTTGTCATGATAGATTGAAAAAATATGTATAGTCCCATGTGAAAAAACCAAAGTTACCTCAAATATCTCGTAAAATACAAGTGATAAAAAAGAAATCAATACACGTATCGATTAGCCCCATTCCCTCATTCACTTCCATGAAAACTGCATTGCAATATCTCCAACCGTTCAAAAGTTACAGGAGGTGCTAAAGTTACGTGACTCACACTGTATACATTTTTTCACTGTATACATCCCAAGATTGGGGGGGCAGTTGCCCCCCCTGAATCCCGCCTCTGGAAATATCCCTGACAAGTCTAACACTTTGGTTTCATTTGGCTAAAAATTAAATTGCATTTTCCATTTGAAAAGAACATACATTGTAATAAAAACCTATAGATTGCATTTTACATTACTCTAAAATTAGTCAAATATTTTTACGAAAATGCAAAATCCAATTAGGAATTTTCAGTTTTCCGGAAAATAATTACCACATTGTCTTCATTAAACCAATTTTTATTGTTCTACTTTTGTTTCAATTTTCGTGAGTCACTTTAAAAATTTAGAACTATCTCAGAAATGACTTCTTTCGCTATACCACTTGTTTGTTTTTTCCCTTAGCCTTCAAATAGAATTTGTTTCCTGAACAACTGTTTTTTTCTATAATGTCTTATTAAGAAATATATTAGGTTGGCAAAGTAACTATATCAACTTGCAAAACATTGTTTTCAAACAATAGAAGATCTGCATAGTTCATAGTTCATATCATCTATGAACATCATTCATAGTCAAAGATGTTATAAACCCTGTCATTCAGTCCCACTTTTTACTTTCTCACGCTTAAGAAGGAACTTCTCAAGAAGAAAAGTTATGTAATGCTGCGCGTAACAACGGCGAATTTCGGCAGAAAAGCTATAATTACAGGGCCCTGGTTACGAAAAACTGGATGAATCCAGTTGAAAAATTAAAAAAATCCTCTAACACGTGTGCTGCCAGAATTCTTGTTCTATGGCTCCTTGATTCCGAAAAATCGATTGACGGCAAAACGGCTGTCCGTCTGTGCACAACGCTATCGACTAAACCGTTCAGCCGATTTTCTCCAAAAATTGATATTCCCCGATCGATCTGGCTGATATTAAGGCCCTTGGAATTTGAAACCAATATTTTAATTTTGGGGGTACTTTACATGAAGCCCCTGGGACATTTAAAAAAAATGGCGCCAAGTTTCATTAAATTTCGTTGTCTGAAGGACGTTTAAGCCGACAGAGGTGGCGAGTCAGAAGCTTCAAATTTCTTATACCTTTCACCACATTCTTTAACTTCTGTCTGAAAGATTTTCAAAAAATTATATGTAATAATTCATTTTATAAATATTTGTGAAACCAATACAAACATCTTAAATTTCATAATTTTTCTAAGTTGTGTTGATTGGCTTTGAAGCATTTTCAATAAATTGTTTGGTTTTACACGAGACAATGTTAGAAAATGAAAGTTACTGAATTTTCTGATAACTTTGTCATTGAAGTATCAAGAAAATGTAAATGGAGTCACTACATAAAACGAAAGATAAATGATAATTTTGCCCTTTTATTAGTTTCAATTCATTTGCATGTTTGTTTATAATAGCGCATAACTCCTGCAACCGCCACCTTTCCAGGGTTAAGAGAATGGTGCAGGTCTCATCTTGGTTAAAATCTCTGATATTTCGAAAATTGAAAAAAATGTACAATTTGTCGGCGCCTTGTTACAACTACAATTGTGAAGATACAATTTTTTTCTTAACGAATTTTTCAAAAACATGAGTATTTTCTGCGAAATTTTGTGTCAAACATGGAATTTTTATCTTCTTTAAACCATTTTTTCTTAAAAGACGCACATTTTTTAAAATTAAATTTGGACCTTAGATAGCATAACGGTAGCTTAAGAGAATGATGCATGTCTCATATTGTTAAAATGTCTGATTTTGCAAAAAAAAAAAATCGGCCTCTTCCTACAACTACAATTGTGAAGATACAATTTGTTTTCTTAATGAAATGTGTTCATCACAAATACCTTCAAATAAGGTCAGGTTTAATTTTTTGAAAATTTTAGTAGTTTCTCTATAATTACGCGAGAAACATAATAGCCCACCCGGAATTGACTGTGCTTGGTTTTAGGCGTCTTCTTACAACTACAACTAAGAAAATACAATTTTTTCGATGAAATTTAATTAAAAATACATCTTTAAATAAGGTCATGCTTATTTTTTTAAAAAATACGAGTAGTTTTTCTATAATTTCGTGACAAACAATAGTCCGCTGCAACTTTATTGCGCTTTCAGACAGTTGGATGCTTCTGAAGTTATAATTTTTATATTATTTCTTTGTTCGTTTCTTACATTCAAACGTTTATTATACATTTACATACTAATCTTTTAGAAATTATTTGAAACATATTTGAAATAACTAGTGGCGCTACAGAATGGCACAGATTTTCCCGTATTAGTTTTCTATTTCCTTTGGTCTCGGATAGCTATTCGGACTTGCCACATACTCTTGTCAACTGTCATCTATCGCTGCCCAAAGAACAATTTCTTAATTTTTCGGTATCCTAATAGTAGAATGGAAATATTATTTTAAGAATATTAAAGAACAGAAAAACCTTCTCCTAAATGACAATTTCCTTTCAAAAATTTTTAAACCGTTTTTAAGAAAATGGCGCATTTTGAGAGCTACTGTAAATTCGAAATTTGAAGCTCTTTTTCAAAGAAAATTTTTAAGTTTTCGAAAAACTTCATTTGAAGCACTTAAACACACAAATACAATAGTGTTTACAAATTGCTGGAAATGTGCATATTAACGGTGAGAGAAATCTTTCGAAAAAAATAAATAATACATGTCTGTATTTTTTGGAAAAAGCAACAACAAACAAACAAGAGAATACAGCAAAATTAATTTTACGGCATTTTAAACAGTGCAATAAGCACTATCCGCATAAAACATTTGAAGAAAAAATTTGGAGCCATTTAAGAGAAAATGATGTTTGAGCATTTCTGAAAATGCAGAATTTTTAGCTAGTTTTCACACAAAGCGGTTGAGTTTTGGAGAAACTTTAATGACATTATTTAAAGCACATGTACTCATAAATATAATGTGAACAAATTGCCGCTAATGTAAATATTGAAGACGTAAGAGACAATTAAAAAAAATAATTTTTGTAATTTTTGAAAAAACAAAATAGAGAAATATGGCGTTTATGTCATCTCATAGAGTACATTAGGTCCTATCCCTACCAAAAGTCTACAGAAAAAATTGGAGTCGTTCTTGAGAAAAACTTGTGTTTGTAATTTTTTTAAATTTGCAAATATTGCAAGCAATATTGCGCAAGAACTACTAAAATTATGAAACAAATGTACGTGACCTTAAAAAAAAGAACGCACTATGAAGAACAAATTGTATTTGAAGAAAAAATCTGTAGCTTTAATTTTGTAGTTGTAGGAATTCGCCGGAAAAAAATTCAATATTTGGCAAATTCTTGAAAATTCAGAGTTAATCGTGAAAATTGGACCTATGCCACCTTTACAAGTGTATTTTACCAATAATTCTTGGGCGCTAGTGTTGTTCACATATACCGGACAGACAATTTGCCGTCAATTGGTTTTTCGGTATCAATGACCCACAAAACGGGGATTCTGGCGACACCATGTATTAAGAGGATTTTTTTTCTTAACTTAACAACTGGATTTATCCACTTTTTCATTAACAGGCCTGGCAATAAATTTTTTCTGCCGAAAATGGGCCCGTTTTTTCGCGCAGCATTACATAACTTCCCCTATACTACGTATATTACTCCGTATAGACAAATGTATACGGGAAAGTTAAAATTGCTAGCTCTCAGGAAATATCAACTATCTGGTATCACTAATCTATAATACTAATTTCCTACATGCACAGAAATTGAAAGAAAACTATGAAGACTTCAGCCATGTAAAAGGTGCCTTGGTTTCATTAGACGTCCAGGAACTCGGAAAAAAAAATCGTAACAATGAAAGTTTTTATTTTAACTAAAAGTTCCAAATATATGATTGTGTTATTCCACCTATTCTCATACTGCAGATGACTAAATTTTTACACTCACGGAATCACTAATTACACCACAGCTGACAGGTGTCCTTAAGTCCAGCTCACTGCACTAGCAAGGCTCAAAGGAAGAGGCTGACTGCCATTAAATATTTGCTATTTACTTGTTGCATTATGAAACAGCAACATTGTTTTATATTCTTGCTAGGTAAAGAACTGTTTAACTGTTTACATACTGTGTTAGGTTTTTATAGTATTTGTGAAAACTGTTTTTGATGTATTTAATTGATTGCAGTGTTATACAGGAGTATTTTATTTGTTCTTAAGCAGTGTGCATGCGCCGTTTTGGAAATCTATTTTGTGAGGTTTTGTTCAGCAGCATTGCATTTTTTAATTCCTTATCAAGGCCCATTCATATCTAACAATCTACATTTCTTTTCATTTGTTTCTTCAATCAGAATTCACACTCCCCCTGTCCCAGTCCATAATTTCACAAAAGAACACAACCACTCTTTCCAGATATTATATTCAATCTTGTCTCATCTGTTTCTTCTCAATTTATTGTCTTTAAAACTTTGCCTTCCACATGTAACAGTAGACATGGATATTTTTTTTATCATCTAAGCTCCAAGGAGTGGGGTGGATCTCACCCCCACGAGATATGGTATTCTCAAATTTTACGAGGGTGAGCAGATAAAAAATTGGAGCGAGGTACCACACCCTGCAGGGATAGCTGGGGAAAAACGCTGATGTTCATTCCTGGCTGTTAAGAGACACTTTGTAACTTGTTGAGGATTACCAAACGACATGTTCAGTGACTGCAGCACTAATTTAGTTGGTGCCAATTGTGAGCTATGGAACCTAGTGCACCCAGAAGAGGCAATGAAGAGACCACTACTTATCCAAACATCAATCACAAAGTGGCATTTAAACCTCCCATGTGCAGCTCACTGCAGGAATCTGTGATCCTAAGTACAAAGCACTACTTTCTCAAAAACTGAAGATGCCTGCCTAAATTCATTCAGGAATTTAGGCAGGCCTCACCTCTCACTCTTATATCTAAGAAATGAAAAGAGACAAAGGAGTTAACTCCAGAACATTTTCTAATTAGAGAATTGTTACTGGGAAAACCAAGCAAAGATGAGAGGTGTTAGTTTATTAGCTTACTGATGAATTCGTTTCCAACACCAACAACTTATTCAATGGCTCATCCAGCACTTCTGGCAAAGGTGGTCAAGGGAAAATTTATTAAAACTATAACAAGAGGCCAAAATGGCAATTCCAAAATGACTACATGAAGATTAGTGACACAGTGCTTTTAAGGGAAGACAACAATCCTCCACAGTAATGGAAGTTGCTCTTTGTGAAACAATTTTGTCCTGGGCCAAAGGTCGCATGAACAATTAAAACTGCAAGTGTGTTTTATTCCTATTTCAATGTGCATTTTCTACCATTTCATCAAGACTAACTTCGATAAATATCACATTTATTGTATGGTTCATTATTTGGTTATGCTGTTTGTCATTCTTGTTTAAAATTTCAGTAATAGTGTTATCTGACAAACAATATATATATATATATATATATATATATATATATATATATATATATATATATATATATATATAGAAACCAATCAGCCCAAATATTGGCTAAATCGATTTTCAGCCATCTGTTATACGAGATCCACCGCCGGCCCGATCGCTCGCGCGCCGCCGGGCGGTCGACGGTTTTTCTTATCGGTGGCTGGGAGGGGTGAAGAAGGGGTGTGCACCTCTTATCTCGGTAGTGACGTGTGCGGTAGGGGAGAGAGAGGGGAGTGCAGGACGACGGGGCAGAAAGTTCTTGGACTCCGAGGTGTAAGGTTGACGGCAGAATCAGAGATGTAGCCGTGAGTCAAGTCAACGAGAAGTTGTACCATGCTAAGGCGGCCTTCGCCAACCCTTGTTCTTGCTGCAAGCTTTGCTGTTTTGGGCGAGACTATTTTTCCAACGGACTAAGGTCAGTATTTCGATCCTTGTATGTTCTACATCGGGTCCTTTCTACACGAATTGCCCGACTGCGTGAAACTGAGTTTGTCTCGCAAGAGGTGTGTATAATGCGTAATAAGACCAGTGGCGTAAAAGTGCTCCGCTGTTCTACGGGGACATGAGGGAAATAATCTCGGAACTAAAGTGGCCGCGCATTCCATACTAGAACTGAGGATTTCGAAGCAGTTATAGAATGCAGACTGGTGTAAGGCACGTGTTCACGCAATTCACCGTCAGAGATAATTTAGGGGCCGTTAACGTTATTTCTACGAAAATTCCTTTGAATATTCTGTGCGATCAACAAACTATGTTTATTCACTGTAACAGAATACAAGATATTCTTCTTGAAATGTCATTTCTTTAGTTTTAAAGAAACTTCTGTTGAATATTCTGCGTTTTCAAGAAAACATATTTGTTCATTTAATTGAATGGAGATTTTTTGGGGGGATTCTAGAGAATGTCGTGCACGAAATTATTTGCATGTGTTTTGATGCAGTATATACCGAGGGACAGTTAACTGCAAATTCCGTACGGAAGGTACTACGACATTGAGTCAGGCGAGAAGCATGTGCCCTTCACTCATCCAACCGGGATTTCATTCTTTCCATTTGTAGAGCTTCAACTCGTTTTGTCACGGAAAATGTTGCTGTAATTCTAAGTTGTGCAAATCTTAAAATCAATTCGTGATAACTTTGCAGTTGATTCTCCCTTTTTGATATTTTTTGAATTGTGTTAATTTTGTTTGTTTGTGTATTTTCTTTGCGTATCAATGTTATTGTCATTCAAGGATTTTTTTGTGGTTTCGCTTCAACGTGTGTCCAATTACATGTTGTTCTGTGATCACTACTTCGTGTTTTTTTATTTTGAAATCTTCTGATGAGCCACAATCCCACTAAAATCCCCCGAAACCGACAGCACGTTCGGTTACTATATATATATATATATATATATATATATATATATATATATATATATATATATATATATATATTGAAATGGAGCATTTAAAGAGAATATGCTTATTTGTTCTGCAGAGGGCTTAGCCATTTTCTCCTTGTTGTTTTTACCACTGCTGGGAACTGAGAGTGTACTATGTTGAGTTGACACGACCAATGTAGATATGTCACAAGCAAATAATGTTATGAACTAAGAAAGCATATCTTTTCTGGTTTTATACAATGGTAATATATTTGATAATTTCATACACATTTTCACAGTATTCTTGCTGACATGGGAGATTATTCTAATTTCCAATATGTATTAAAATAGTTTTTTCCTGCAATAACTTACTAGTTTTCTTTCTTTCAATCAATTTAATGTACACCCCCCACACACACATATGCTCCAGTTGGACACTAACACCTATATACATAATCACTCTTTTATTTACAACTTTACTTCACAACAGTAAACAACATTATTCAACTGAAATACCCATTCTTCAGAATTTTTTAGACATGTAATTCTTCAATTTTGCATTGTTACAGAACCATACCAATAAAATCAAGCAAACAATTCTCAGAGTACAATGAACATTATATACACATATACATCATTATATTTCCATATAATGAAAACACCAACTAATAAAATTCTGAAATATATATTTATCTTTCCTTAAGCTAATGCTAGCAGAATTCTTTTAAAAATTAAATAAAAACAAATGAAATGACTAAATCAATTCAATGAAACTTGAAACTGGTCATGGGAGCAACAGACTTACGATAAAGTATACGACAAGTTCTGAAAACTATATTTGCAAAATGAAAAATATTGAAAACAGAATTTATAAAATAAATAGAAAACGTAACCCTAAAATAGATTAAATAACCTACAAGAACAATATTATTTAAAATGTGTCATTCAATGCTCATAATTTTAAAGATTTACCAACATGAACTACAGTATTTCTTAAGAATCATCTTCCACTATTACACTTGTAATTAATTTAAAAAAATAAAATTTCAATAATGTGCTGTTTAGAAATATTTAAATATTCCAAAACTCAGGAAAATTACTCGTTAATTTAACTCCTATGAACTCGGGAAAATTTTGTGGACAAAATGAGAACAACTTACAGAAGACTGAAGAAGAATGTTGTCACATTTCATATGCAAATATAATTTACAATGATGACTCTTACGCTAGAGGCTATTATTCTTAATGAAACAATAGTTAATTCATTGTGATGGCTAATTATCTCCATGTAAAATAACTACTCACTTCACGTTATAGTGAAATTCCATCATCTTCAAAAGAATGCAAGTATATTTTTTCTTGATAAACAGCTATAGTAAATTACAAAAGTGTTTCATTTTATGCGAACATAAAAGAAAAATAACAACACTGCTGAATATTCTCATGTTTTGAGTACTATTGCTATTACTGAATAGTACAGTACTATTACTGAATAGTATAAAAATCTTAAACAAAATATGATATCCACTTCTACAATATTTCAAGTAGTGGGTTTGTTATATGTGGTAGAGGACAGTCTTAAAAGTAGAATATAAAGAACAAAGAGGTTTTAGAAAAAAAGGACAGACAAAAATAAAATGCTAAAATATGAAGGGGCAAGTTTTTTCCATATAATAATAATTACATCTCACAAGTACAAATAGGATGGAATGCTCAGATCACATTTAAATCAAGATATAAAAATAATAATAGCCTCCAGCATTAGAATGTACATCAAGTCTTCAACTAAAAAATAAATTGCACTTGCCTTCACAGCACCCCTAACCACTGATGAAATATACAATATAAGTAGTTCTTTCAGTTATATAAGGTGTTTCTCAGTGACTATGTTACATGCTTAATGATTTATTTTGATTTTCTAGCGAAACAATAACAATCTGTACTGTTTGGAAATGATTTTGCTGTGTCAAAATTTTATTAATAGTCAGAAACATGGAACATTTGTAGGATTTTTTATTAAATGAAGTTTCACATCAACTTTCTCATTGAATTCTCTTCTTATTCAACTTTTTGGTTTCGATGTTTCACCAGTGGTTCCTGTCAAGAAATATACGTCACCCTTATTCAATTTTTGTAGCTCCCTAATAATGACAATTATCACATGAAGTATTTCAATGTAATGTCTGTTCCATAATGTAATTTTCACCATCTTCACCATGTTTTATATACAAGCCATATCCCCTGTAAAATAAGACTATTAAATATTGGTTGTCACAAATAATACTGAAGGATAGGGTACTATGGTTGCCTTGACTTGGATGAACAATGATTTTATGTTGCAGATGAAAGTGTAATATATTATATTCTCACACATAATTCATACAATAGTATAATACAACTATAATACTCACTATATACAACTTTCAAAAACAATTTCATTCAACAAAGATGTTCTTTTCTTCATTTTAATACAGGTTACTGCTATACTCTACTATGTCGACTTCCTTTATCCAAACTCTCTGAAGAATGACCAGAACTGAGTGTGGAACCTGTGGCATACAAATGCAAACATTAAGTAACATACTTGCAATAACTAACACAGCAATTTTTTAACAAAGGCGAATGCAGTGGACACCTCAAAAATTTAAAAGTAGAAATAGGATGTCATGAGGCAAAAGTTGGAAATGAATAGTTAAAATAGTGATTTGCAAGTAGGCCTACATAAGTGCCTATCCTGCCAAGTACAAGCTTTGACAGTACATACAGTGGCTCTCAAAGTACTTACTGTCATATTGATATAAATTACAATTAATACAATTGTTAGAATGATGGAAATAGTATTAAGACACCTCTCATTCTGTATTTCGAAAAGTTTTACAGAAGGAGTGCTTTATACATAATAAATTTTAATAGATGATTTCTCATGTGAACATATCTAATAAAGGAACTGCCAACATTGTTCCAAATTCTTATTTATTTATTGTGTGGGTAAGAAATCATGAAGTGGGCCATCCCAAGCCACTCCAACCAAAAGCAGGCTGTAATGTTGCTTGAGACAAACAAGAATCCACACTTACTTTCACAAATTTTGCATTACAACAAAAGTTATAAACAATTTAAGTTTTGTGTGTCATTTAGGTAATTAATGCCTCACAACCTTTTGGCGATATATGTAAATAAACATATACTTTTTCTAATTGTTATATTAATTTTAAGATAAATTTTAGTTTGTAACGAAAAATAGTAGTTTTTAATAAAGAAATGAAAAATTAATTAATTTCTTGATGGTTAATTAATTTAGTTTTAGATCTGCAAACTTGCAGAAACAATAAAATTTCATGAGCTACATTAACAAACTATTGATAAAGATTGTGCACCGAAGTACACATGTAGTGTCACAGCTTCAATAACATTCATGAATAAAATAAATTACTTAAAATTTGTATAAATTTACATTCGACTGGAAATCAAATTAACGAAATAAAGACACAATTTGTTAAAATAAAGGTATCTTTCTTTCTCACACGCAACTTTACCAACACACTTGTTTGGATTGAAGTCAAATCTTTTTTTGGCGGGGGTGGGTGGGAGTGGCTCACTTCAAATTTTAGCAGGGTAAGAATTCATGATCTCAAACCTTTAGGTGTTTTATACCTTGCGTAACATCAAATTACAAAAATATTGCAGCAATCAGTTTCTTAAGCCTAAATACAAAATTATTTTTTAATATATTAGACATAAGTAAATAGCTTTAGGATTTTGAATTATTGATTTTATTATTTAATTCTTTTATTTCAATTGCCTTCATTTCCAAATGTGAACCTTTATTTTTATGGGTTGCCACTACTCAATTTTGAATAATTTTTCTATTGAAAAGATATATAAACTGAAAAGTTCAAACATTTAGCATACCCATAAGTTGACAATGAAATCATAAGTAGGTACAAATATATTATGAGTGAATTATCAGATTTCAATTAAGATTTAGGAAACTGCAGATAATAAACTGTCCACACACCACAAAGAATTTGAGATTATAATTTGATCCACCCTTTTATATTCTGATACTAGCATAAACAGATAAACAATAAAAACATACAGATTTACAGTGCTCAGGAACATCAGTATGTTCCAGATTCCATTGTGCTCCAGAACTGGCGAACTTTTGAGAAGGTCTTCCTTCCTTTGAGCAGCATAAGCACAAAACAAACATTGTACATGTATAGCATGCATCATGCACTTAGTATAAATTGCTTGCAAACCTTTCGGTTCACGTGGAGGATCCCTGTGCAGAGGTCTGAAGCTGGACCTTGGGGGATCACCACGTTCATCCCACTTTCCAGGTGAAAAAGGACCAGTATATGATGGAGTGCTGCTTGTAGGTGGGGTCTGATGGCGATATCTACTTGGCGAATCTTCATAATGTGGTGGTGATCTATAAGGACGGTTAGGAGGAGACATAGGAGGAGAGTGTTCAAAAGGTGAGAAACTACCTCGTGGTTCAGGAGGAGGGGAAGACATTCTTCCAAGTGGAGGAGGACGAAGATCGTCGGGAAAGAGACCTCCAGGAGGAGGGGGCATAGGAAATGGCATTCCTGGAGCACCAGGAGGCAAAAAAAGAGGCAAACTGGGAAATGGCCCTGGGGGAAGAGGTTGCCCACCCGGAGGTAATAAGGGAGGAGACCCAGGAAGTCCAAAATGCAAGGGAGAAGATGGCAATTCTTGAGTTTCACCCATATGGGCAGGTGAAGATGACATCTCTCCATTATGTTCTAGTGCTATTGTTCCTCCTGCAGACACAATTACAAGTTAGCATCAAGATTATAACTTTTATTTAAGGTAAAAAACAATGTGTTACATGAGACAGAAGTACAATCAGTGCATGTTTTCTTGGGCTCTGGAATCCCTACATTGTCTCTTTCAATAAAATTTGTTGAATTGTGAATAAATGCACCAACGAGTATTTTCGGCAAACATTTGATAAGAAATATTCACTATTTGTACAGGCAAAAGAGCTACAAATTTTATATGACAATACAAGTGACAAAAAAACTCCCCTCTAACATTCCAACTCAAGAAAACCTGCATAGATAGAGAAGCTTCATTTGTATCCACATGCAAAACATGGGGCTATCTCAGCATTCACTCAAAAGATCAGAGAAAATGGATGAATAACTCAATCAACATAGGGGTCATTGACCCACAAGCAGAGGTACAATATACATTACAAGCAAATCTTTCAGAATTATGTAATACATATGTTAACTAATGCATGAATACAATTTTTAAAATAAATATTTTTGATTCCCAGAATTGTCTACAATTGAAATAAAACAGTTAATTAGAAGAAAAGATTTCACCTGCCATTTAAACTTGCGAATCATTTTTACTTTCTCGTATGCATACATATATCCAGAGTAATATATGTAGTACAGAGAAAGTTATGTAATGCTGCGGAAAGTTGATTTCGAGATTTCAATGGAAATACAGGTTTTGGGGTCCCTGATACTGAAAAAGTGTTTTTTGTGTTTTTTGTGAAATTTTTGTGTTATTTGGACAATGGTCCATATAGTCAAAAAATAAATAATAAATTTAAGTTTCTTGTAATAATAGAGTGAAATGCACTTATAAAGGTGGTGTAGGTCCGATTTCACTGTTAACTCTGAACTTTTGGAAATTTTCCGGTGTCTTCCTAAAATTACAAAACTGAAGATAGATGTTTCCTTCAAGTAAAATTTGTTCTTAATATTTAGTAGTTTTCATGCAATATTGCATGCTATATGTGCAATTTTAAAAAAAATAAGAAAAAACAAGAAGAGCGGTTTTCTCGAAAACCACTCTAAATTTGAACTTTTGGTAAGGGATAGTGCTAATGGTACTTCTATAAGATGACATAAACACCATATTGCTTTACTCTTTTGTTTTTTCAAAATTTACAAAAATGTAATTTTTTTTACTTGTCTCTCATGTTGTTAATATTTACATCAACAGCAATTTTTTAACATTATTGTATTTATGAGTACATGTGCTTTAAATAATGTCATACAAAATTTCTCAAAATACAAAAGTTTTCAGTGAAAATGAACACAAAATTTCGCATTTTCAGAAACTCTTAAACGCCATTTTTTCAAATATAGCTCCAAATTTTTTCTTCAACCTTTTCCATGGATAATGCTAATTGTACTGTTTAATATGACACAATGTTAATTTTGGGGTATTCCTTTGTTTTTCAAAAATTACACAAATGTCATTTTTTCAAATATCTCTCATGTTAAAATGCACATTTTCAGCAAAATTTGTAAATGCTATTGCATTTGAGAGAGGAAGGGATTCAAATGACTTTGAATGAAGGTTTTCGAAAACTCAATAATTTTCTGTGAAAGCAAGGTTCAAATTTCGCATTTACAGTAATGCTTAAATGCTGTTTTCTTAAAAACAGCTCTAAATGTTTCGATGAAAATTGCTATTTAGGACGAGGTTTTATTCTTCTTCTTCAATTTTCTTAAAATAATATTTCAGTTCTACAATTAGGAAACTACAAAATTGAGAAAATAGAGTAAATTAAAAAAAATATATACTTGGGGCAGTGATAGATGGCAGCTGGCATGAGGATGGGGCAAGTCTGAATAGCTAGCCTAGACAAAGAAAATAGAAAACTAACACGAGAAAGTCTCTGCCATTCTGTAGCACCACTAGTTAAGTGTTTAAAGTCAATTAGAAAATGCAGTAAAATAGGGTACACATACATGTGGATTTTATGTAGTGAGCTATTGACACAGATACCTGATTAATAGGATTCCTATTTCATGTTACCATTATAGATATTTGTACAGATGAAAATATGTTCTCACTCTCAAGTAAATCAGTTCTGACAAAATCCACTTTTAATAAATGAATATGGAAGATAATGGTAGGATTCTAATCGCAATAAAGAGAAGCTTCCAGGAATGACGTGGATAGTATTTGCTTATTATTCCTACAATTTTTATTTTTGTAATTTATAAGATCTGTAGGATGTGTTTCCTCAGAATATTATGCCACACCTCAGGTGGGAATGTCCATTTTCAAATTATACAAAATGTGTTCTGTAAAGGCTAACTGAAGTTGAAAGAATTCAAAACAAAAGAAATTTGATGATAATTTTCCATTTCATTTTCATTGCCGTTTTTTGAAAAGGGGATTGATCTTAGTTGTCTTGAAAATACTTCTGGTGTCTGATGTATTGCATGTGTGAATAAGAGTGTGCATTGTTTGATATTGTAAAATAAGCAATGGAAACACATATAAGAGAATTATTTTATATTACTATTTTTATTTATATTATCTTTAAAATATTGTACATAATCACATAATCAATAACACATCAAGAATTTAAAAAATGGCCTCAAGAGTTTTGAACCAATTCTGTGTGGGGTGTTTGGGACCAACAAAAACTAAGATTGACTAATTTTCAGTTCTCTTCTTCCTTTCCTGTTCCTCATTTTATAATTTTTGTTGTATTTTTAAAAATTTTACTTCATTTATTTATATACACCCTTCAGGAGGTGATAACACCAGTATGTATGCCTGAAGCATGTTACGGTCAATTACTGGTAATGACTCAAATTATTATTAAATTTGCAATTTTCAAAAATTCAGGGAGTTCAATGAAAGTGAGACCTGCATCATTTTTTAAAGTGTTCCTTATCTGTGGAAAAAATTTGCAGCATGTTTTTCAGAAAATGTTTTTTTTTTATAAATTGCATCAAATTCAACCACAATTTACATGAAAACTACTGAGTTTTACAAAAAAATGTACTTGACCTTTTTTAAAGAGCTGATTTTTTTGAACAGATTTTGTTTTGTAAGCAAAAAATCTTCAATATTGTAGTTTTGAAATGTTAAGCTAGCTATTTCCAAAACATTCCCTCCTTGCTCAATTCATGAACAGAATTCATTTCTAGATGCATCAGAAATTACTAAAGAGCTTTAAATTTGGATTAGAGATAACCACATTTTTTATTTCTTTTGAATGAAGAAAAGAAAGAAAATAAATAAATAAAAATAAATAAAGGAAAGAAGGAAAGAAAAAAGAAAGAAAAAGAAAGGAAAAAGAAAGAAAGAAAGAAAAGAATAAAGAAAGAAAAGAATGAAGGAAAAGAAGGAAAAGAAAGGAAAGAAGGAAAGAAGGAAAGAAGGAAAGAAGGAAAGAAGGAAAGAAGGAAAGAAGGAAAGAAAGAAAGAAAGAAAGAAAGAAAGAAAGAAAGAAAAGAAAAGAAAAAAAATTCAGGGGCCCAAGTAAGTTGGGGTTTGGGGCAAATTGCCCCACCTGCCAGTCCCCTTCTTCTGGTTGCCTCTGCTTACGTGCACTACACTACCACACACACCGGGAGAGCAGTCAGGAGCTTAGAGCTTCTCCTGGCTAGGGCAATGCCCCACTGGTGTAAGATATCTGGCAGGGGAAAACCCCGCTGGCCAACAGGTAGGTTGGCGCCGGATCTCATTATCCAGCAAAGGAAGATCACCGCCACCTCTCAAGGAAAGAACATGCCCTTACATGACAACTGACCTTAGCAGTTGTCGAGCCCAGAATTACTAATCAATCAAGGAAAGAACATGCCCTTACATGACAACTGACCTTAGCAGTTGTCGAGCCCAGAATTACTCATATCAATCATTTCAATTATCAATCAATCATACAAATGTAGTATGTAGACAATTTGTAGAAATATACGAGATATTTTTTTCTTCACCTACATACTAGACTGATTTCAAGTATGATCAAGAAATTTAATTTAAAGTAGGATTACACAGTAAAACATCACCACCAAATATGCCAAATTTTCTTTCGCTCGTAAGAAGAATGGAAAACAATTGTTCTTGCTTTAAAGGCTAAGGGGACCCAATCTAACCTAAGTTATTTTCTTTTTTATCATTAAAAACTTTACAAAAAATATAATGAATGTCAGTGTTTCGGAAATATTTCCACCCAAGCTTTTGAAGATTGTTGTAGCCAATATGATTCACTTATTCAATGATCATTATGAAAATTTTGGGAGAAGTTATAATGAAATGAAAAATGATATAAAGAAACACACAAAGCACATAGTTCTTAAAAATATATTATTTTATGCCTATCAGTGAGCGAAAGGCAAACACTGTTTTCCAAATGTTGATTTTAATTTACTTATCATTAAGTGAATACATCTGAAACTGGAATACATTGTCCTTTTATTGTCAACTTTTGTTTACCAACAAATTTCTCAATTATAGAATACAATCCTCAGGGTATAATGCAGCATGCAATTGCACTCCACTACTTATTTATTTCCTATCCCAATCAACTTTCCCCCAAGAGCCAAGGCAGGCATCTCAAACGATGGTCATTCACTGCCTTCATGGGACGACTATTCCGGGAATAAAAAGGGAGGCCATGTGCTACTTCTCAAAGCACTAGCCAGGACAGCTCCAAACTAAATGAAACACTGACAGCCCAATTTCGATAAAAAGGTAAGATGTTGACTTTGAGAAACAATTCTACATTGTAAACATGGCATTTAAGATGGTTTGCTAACGCACAGATTCAGAGGAAGATAAGCAGAGGAGAATTTGCACTAGTAATATTGTTGCCTGAAAAATTGATACTTTTTAATAAAAACTAAAGTATAACTTCTGCAAATGCAATATGGAAATTGAAAGGCCTTTAGGAGATTTTACTTATATGTTTCATTTTTAAATAAAAATTTTATAAATATTTGCAACTTCAGAGTTATTGTTCAGGTGTTGAGGCAACATCTCGCGTAAAAAACAATACCGATTCCTCCAAATGTGTGCACACGACGTATTTTTTGAAAGATCACTGTTGACAATATGTGCATACTGTTTGGCAACACTTAAATCCCAGTGGGATTAACAGAGTATATAATCTCAGCATGAATGAAGCAATTCTTTAGCAAACAGAAAACTGAAAAAATCGTACTTTAATTACGTTTAAAAATAAGAAAACGTCTGTTTTTAATATTAGTTTTACAATCTAGGAAATAAAAAGTAAGAAGTCGATTGAAAACTCTACTTACTATCAGGAGGTTTACCAACATCTGGACCAGGTATTGTACCAACAAGCCTTCGTCCTGACATGGTCAATCTATTTCTTAATTGACTTGCTTCTTGTTTGCTTTCTTCCATACGACGTTCAGCTTGACGAGCAGCCACCTGTACAAGAAAAACAGCTCAAAAGAAAATTTAAAGATTTTTTTTTTTGGAAAATCATTGCTGATTTTATAATATGAAAATATTTGTAAAAGGTGTTTCTCAAACAATATTTACATAATTCTCAGGTTCTGAACAAAAATGGAAAGAATAAACAAAAAAAAAGAACAAGAATCAACAGGTTAATAGTATATCTGTTATTCAGACAATAAAATTACTTTCCAATTGACCTGCTACTAAATTTTGTCAATTCTGAGAATTATTATCTATAGGGATATCAAAAATATTTAAATTAAAAACTACACTGTACTTACTAGCATTTGTGTTCTTACTCTCAACAAAAAACACAGATTTGATGTTAATTTGGATGGTAATTTTTGTATCCTAAGTCAAATATATGCATCCAACAAAATATCAGAAGGGTTTATGAACTTAAAAAAAATTAAATCCCCTACATGTACAAAGAAAGAATAGCATTGGTCTGCAACATTTCATGGTCAATTAGTTATGATCAAAAAGATTTGGAACAAAAATGCAATTAATCATTCTCCATGTACCTAGAAATATTTAAGCATTTCAGAAGGGGAAACTTTACTTTATTACCTTTGCCAACTGTACACATCCAATATGAAGAAGTGTCCAAGACAGGAAAGTCGGCAAGATTTTGAAAGAAAGAAAAATGAAATCAGGTTTATACATAACTTGCCTACTGTGTGATACATTAATTCACATCAAATATTAAAGAATTTCTAAACAACATAACAAGTGGATGGAAAAAAACAAAAACAAAGACAGAAGTTCATGTAAGAAAGCAATTAATATATTTCTCATTTCTAAGACAGTCTAGTGGCCGTGAATCAGTTATCTTAATAAATTATCACAATGATCAACATTTCTTAAAGATGTAATTGCATGGACTATAGAAGAACACCTTTCTCATGGTATGTTGCCATCAGTAATGTGTACTTTACTGTCATATTGCACATCACTTTTTCCAGTCACAGTATATTTCTTATTTGAATAATGGGGAGAGAAAGAAAAACAAACCAGACCCATCGTTACACATGTTATTCCTAAACTTCAATTAATCAATTTAAATATGAATTTACTAGAAATGATAAGTTCATGCAGTAGTGAGCAGCACTACTAACTGGAATGAGAATATAAAATCTCAGGATTAAAGGCAAAGAAGATCAGGCATGAATATATGTAAAGGGTTAATTGTCCTGGATAGGCCTTTTGAGGGAACAGCAAATTTTTCTGATTAAAATATTTTTATAAATAAATGAATATTTGTGAACATAATTTTTAGAGCTCTATTATATTCAACATAGGCTGATTGTTTCCGATGTGAAGAAACGTGCAAACTGAAGTGGCTCTTTTTTAAGTCTGCGAAAACAAGTTGCACTACACAATGATACATCAGCACATACATTCTGGCATAATTTTTAACTTTTGCAATTTTCAAAAATTACAGAGAGTTCACCAAAAATGTAATCTGCACCGGTTTTGTGATCTGCACTCTTTGTACAATGAGATACGATGTGGTCCTTCTGAGGGCTGGCAGTTACATAGTGTATCATTAAAAATAATTTTCTGTGGTGAAACTGAAACATAATATTTCCGAAAGACAATGTGTAAAATATCTGGGGGTCATGTGCAATCAAGATAACAAGATAACATTTCCTTCCATGTAAAAACTTACTTGTGTGTTTGTGTTTGTGCAAACTGTCCCCTGCAAAGGCCAGAAAGTGAAAGTTAATTTATGTTGCCCTAGTGTCAAGCGCAGAGACAGGATTTTAAAGTGAAAAGTTTTAGTCTAAAAAGGTCCAAAAATGGGAGAAAATACTGCAAAAAAAGGACAAAAATGAAACTATGGGTGCTACACATACTTTCTCGCCTCACTAACGGTTACACAAAATAATAATACTGCAATTTCTGTCCATGTTAACACATTTCAGCCATCGCTTTTAAAAATCATTGTTATTATCACTCAAAATAAATTAGGTGCGAAAACTTAAGCTCATACATTAACACAAATCTGACAATCCAAAACACGGGTATGGAATGTACTGGTGATTGGGAATTAATTGAAATTATCAAGAGAGCAATAATCATTAGCGTCTTGTCTCTGTCAAAACCAACCAAGCCTAGGTTAGTAGTATTCACGTAAATGTTTGTCCACTAAGTGCAGAATGAAAAAAACGGAACAGTCTGAATATACACTTCCTCTTGTAAAGATACATCCTTTGTTTACATTATTTGTATACCATGCTATTTGGACAATTAAAATAAGAACATGAATGACATTTTTCACCATGGAAGACAATGGCAGACTGTCCTGTATAATCACAAATCATAGTGCTTATACAGCACGAAGTCCTCTGTTAATGCTAGAATGAATTATTTCTTCAAATGTGTATCCCCTCCCAAAATTATTTTTAAAGGACTGAAGTTTGAAAAATGGCAATAACAAATAATGATGAAACCAACTACTAACCCAAAAAAGGGCATCTGTTTTTCTCTCAAGAAAAATTAAGATACATTTTAGTTTGCACGGAAAAAGTCACCAACTTGCACAGATGTTTTGTCATTGAAAGTCTCTACAAATCACTCATAAATTAACGCTTACCCAATTCTCATGAGCTTTCTTCTCCAGAACTGCTATTTGAGACTTCATACTTCGCTCCTGATCTAGTATTTCTTTTTGAGAATCTCATTTTGAGCTCTGAAAGAAACAAATTTACACGCATTCATATTATACCTTGGTGTATAATATACTTAGTTATCAACAATATTCTACAACTAAAACAGGCATGATTTCTGTACAGAGTAAAGATTTGTACAAAGTTTGGCAAATATGTACATAATGCCATGTTTGTACAAAGATCTGTAAAGATTTGCCTCTTGCTTTTTTACTTAGAAAGTCACACATACAAATCATCCAAGTCCTCTTAAACATATTATATATGAGAATACAACTTACTTGTAATTTTCAATTTCTTCTTGAAATGCTTTAATTTGTTCAACTGTAGACAACGCATCTCCTTCTTTTTGAATGTACATTGCTTCCTGGAGCCCAAGTTCCCTAATAGTATGAAAAAACAGATATTACATTTCTGTCCTGGAAGTTCACACACAATTTCTGGAAGACTCAAAATATTTAGCCTTCTAACAACAAAATTTTGGGAGTAAACAGAAATCAAAAATACCTGAACAGCTTCAATGATCTGCATTACCTAAATTGACATTTTCATCAGAAAATTGATAAAATTATTTCATTTTATACACCAGTAATTATGAACATTAGAACTACATTATAATTTTTCAACACTTCTTAATTAGACTTGGCCTCCACCGTATCAGGTTCACTAATATTATATTAACAATTAAAGACAATGCACACTAAAGATTGAAATACCATAGTTAATATTCACAGTCCACAAGCATTTTGTTAAAAACATTAATTTCAATTTTTAGTATGCATTGTTTACAACTGTTTATATAATTTAGCTGACATGATGGAGGCTATTCCAAACCCTGAAAAGTTATTCACACAATTTGAATATACATTAAACTGTATTCAAAACTTAGTTATTTGCCTAATTTAATCCATATGAGAAAGTTCCCCAATATTTATAGTGACTTAAAATCATTGCGATAATTTATACTATATTAGTATTCATCTTTAATAAAACAAGTTTCGTAGGATTATTGCATTGCATTTACGCTTCAAAGTTTTGTTTTTTGAAACACTTTATATCAATTTAGGTTTTGTTACACACTCCAGCTCCCAAATCACAAAGAGCTTTTATGATATTACTACCTTTTTAATTTTAATGAGTAATAGAGCTGATGACCATCTTTTATTAAACCAAATGGATTTTACAACTCTATATCAAGCAATAGACATGTTCACTTAGAGAATGACTTCAATACTGACATTATGTACAAACATGGCTTTCTTTTTGGAAAGTGAGAAACAGTTTTCTTTTCTATGATTAGAGCTGCAATTTCAGCCCTTAGTCACTCATTTGCTTTTGCCAACAGTCAGCAATGTTTACTTCACAAGCATTGTATGAAATGAAGTCCTTCATTTGTTGTCTGAAAAACTAGTCATAATTTGTAGACAGAAGAGAAATCACCTTCACAATAGGAACCTTAATATTAGATTGTAGTGGTTTGTTGGATTTATAGTTTTGTTGTTTCTTCCTCACTCAGAATCCATATTTCTATAGAGCCCCCAGGAATAAGTTAATTACTTAAAATGAAAATTCTGCTATCATTTTTATTTTTTTATAATGTAAGTTGGTGGTTTAAATTTTATTACTGATATAGTTATTAATGCTTTTAATAGAATGTGAAACTGATTACAAATCTTAATATTGGTTGTTTTTTTCCATTGAGTATTCAGTTATCTACAGTGCAGGCAGACCTAGGTTGATTAATTATTTTTGCATGTTTATTATTACACCCTTTGTCTGAATAATTTTCCTGTTTTGCAATGTTTGTGTAATGTCTGTGAATTGGAAATAAATGAAATAAAAAACAAACAACAATTAGTGATGCTACAACAGCACATACTTTCTTGTGTTATCAGTAATGGCAATGCAATACTTCATGAACCTGCTGCAGAAGTGATTCCAACCAGCAAAAATAGGTCCATGAAGTTAACTCATCATGTACTTTGCTGTTACACCATCCAGTCACTCGGCTGTACTCTCTTTTGCCCAATGCTTGAATGGTCTCTCCCAATATTTCTAACGTATGCAATTTTTGGAAAATTCAAAGTTCAACAAAAACAAGACCTCTGCCATTTGGTCTATACATAGAAAAAATTTAAAGGCAAAAATTGGAGGTTTTTTTAAAGATTTTTTAAAAAAATTGCATGAACATCCAGCGAAATTACATGAAAACTGTTCTTTTTTCAAGAAATTATTCATGATCTTTGGAAAGGCCTGATTTTTTTAGAATAATTTCATAGTACACAATAATAATCTTCAAAACTGTATTGTTGCAATATTAACATTTGAAAATAGAGAGAGTTTACCACAAAATGGGACCAGCAAAAGATAAAATTCAGAGGCGTTATGAAGAAAACAATCGTTTAAACATGTTTAATTTTTAAACGATTATTTTCTTCACAATGCCTCTGAATTACATTTCGTGTACAATTACACAAAAATTTTATATACATACTATATTTTCAAAAAATTGTACACAACCTTATTTTAAGGTGCCTCTGAACAACACATTTCATTACGAAAAATGGGAGGTGCTACAACAGCCACATACTACCTCACACTTAGTAATGGTAACAATTTTGTAATTCTGTAATCTCTGTCTAAATTAATGTATCTTAGTAACTACTTGTAAACTCAAATTTCTGTATTTTTCCTGGTTCTCCAGTATGTGAGAACTCTGTATAACATCCCCCAAGAATGAGATGAAAGAATCAGAATTTCCAACTGCCATGTAACAGCATGGCATGCCATTGTTGCATTCCTATCTGATATCTCCTGAAGCCTAGAAAAGGGAGTGTGAGAAATTCAAATTTGCAAAATTAATCTACTAATGTATATAAATAAAAAAATATAAAAAGTAGTTATCCTTTCTTAAAGAACAGATTTCATTTAACCAAAAACAACCCTCTTAGTAAAATTGTACATTTGAATTTCTACTATCTCATCTACTTCTCACACAGTATAGGAAGGTATTGTAATGCAGCAGGGGAAAAAAGGTGATATTTTGACTGAAAAAACTCTTATTGATGGGCCCTGGTAATGAAAAAGTGGATACTTCTTTTGCAATTTTGAAAAATTCAATGAGTGCAATGAAAATGCAAAGAAATTCGAAGAAAAATATTGGAGCTATCTTGGAGAAAATTTCAAAAATGTAGCTGATGCTTCATGTAAAGAACCCCCTAAAAGTCCAAATATCCATTTCAAACTTTAAGGGCCTCAAGCTTGTTCAGATTGATCAGGGAATATCAGTTTGGGAGGAAATCATCAGATTGATTTAGGAGTTACCATTGACAACAGACATTATGTGGCCAATCAATTTTTTCGGTACCAAGGACCCACAAAAAATTGATTCTGACGACACAGTGTGTTAAAGAAAGTAATTTACTCTATATTGGAACAAGATTTATCCCCTTTTTCAATACTCAGCCCCAGCAATCAAACTTTTTTGTTGATAAATTGTTGATTTCTGCTACATGATTACAATGCTTTCTCTTTATTACCTATGTAGTAAAGCAAGGAATTAAAAACAGTGTCAACAGTCTATGTCATGTTCTTGATTGTGAATGAACACAAAACTACTTGACTGAAAGAATTATCCAAATGAGGTATTGCGTCAGATAGTCACAAGCCACACTTCCACAAAATTTAAGATACTGTCATAGATCAGTACTTGATCACTAGAGGTCGCTAATGAGGCATAATTTGCCGACTTTTGGTAGTTGGATGTGGAATTATAATGCAATTGTTATCCATTTCTCTTGTTGGTTATGATTTTTCTCTGAGAGAGAGTCACAAGCAACTAATGAGGCAACAGCAAGACGGAAATGTTGCAAACAATAGTGAAATTGAAGAAGAAACTAATGTAAGTGATAGAGATGATGAATTTATGACAAATGGCAGACGTCAGAGATGGAAAAAATTGAGTGATATCCAAGCTAGAAGCAGATGAGGTGGAAAGCGGCTTAGTAAAATATTCATTCATTATCCTCGAGCAAGCATTTGTACAATGTGAAAGATACAAGTCTGTCATTCACAGGTTCCAACAAGTAGGCAAGGAATTCCTAACCTTTTTTGTTCATCGACCCCTTTGAGAAGAATTGTTGGCTTCATATCCACCCCCTTACATTTTTCTCAATATATCATCATCATCATAATCCCATGAATTAAATTGGGAATGATGAATTAAAGGAGGTGATGTGGTGCTTTTACTTTGTAAAAGCGAAAAATGGGGGCTGAGAAATAGAAGTTTTCAAGGTATAGACCAAATATGAGACCTACCCTACACTCATAGAAGCTTGCCAGTCAACGACGATACATACTCAGCAGTGGAAAATTCACAGCAGAACAACTTGCAGACACTGACAGAAATGCAGAGTATGTACTTTGCTTGAACTACCCACATGATGAACATGTAGAACTTGAAAACGATGATCCCGTGGAAGGGATACCAAGTCTTGGAAGTCTTACCAATGAAACACACATCAATGGTGAAAATTCATCTGGCAATGAATTACACGATAAGGACATGATGCGAAATCTTCTTGGACATGAAATAGAAAGAGTTAGTCAACTTCCGTTTGAATCTCGTGCGCCGTTGAGGAGAATATACGAAAATGCCAAAGCTAAGTGAGTGATAGAGACAGCGAATTCTGTCTTAACTGACGTGGTACAGACTCCAGGTAGAGATCTAGATATTACTGAAATCAATCACATCATATATGCAACTGAATATCTAGTATCTCAGATAATTTTGGGGCCAGCCAAGAACACTGATGACCGACAGCAAAACAGAGTAAACAGCTGTACCCCCGTGGATGAAGATAATTATGAAATGGGTAGCCGACAGCCGGCGCGAAATATCACTCTTAGCTGAGGCATCTTCTAAATCAACGCACACCTCTTAAGTTCAACGAAAAATATTCAATGTTGAACAAAAATACAAAATTGAAAATGATACCAGCAGGCTAACGGTAGTTGAGAAGCTAAAAGAGAAATTCAACCATGGGCTCAACGAATTAGATGTTACAAACGTAGAATAGATTTCCGTGTGGAGAATCAGTTGTTTGAAATAGACGCAAAGAGATTCTATCGCAATCTGACTCAGAAACCAAATGTCAATGCTGTCACTCCTTCAAAAGATGATGTCGAGGCATTTTGGGCAGCAATCTGGGAAGACAGCAGATCCTACAACAAAGAAGCATCTTGACTTCACTCTGAAATTGATGCTACCGATGAACTTGTGGAAACAGTGGAAGATGTTCACGAATTCTCAGAAGAGGGCCTCTTCCAAGCAATTAAGAACATGGGAAACTGGAAATCCCCTAGGATGGATAAGATTCCGATTTATTGGATTAAGAAATTAACAGCATTACATTCGCATCTAGCAAAGGTTGTTAATAAAATTTTAGAAAATCCAAAGGAACTCCCAGAATGGCTCACACGCGGCATCACATATCTGCTACCCAAAGCGGGAGACAGCTCTTTGGCGAAGAACTACAGGCCAATCACTTGTCTGCCAGTACTGTACAAAGTTATAACTTCAGCCATAGCTGACAAAGTGTACAGACATCTAGAAAAGAATCATCTAATGCCAGCTGAACAAAAAGATGTCGTAAAGGTTCTTATGACTGTAAGGAAATCTTGCTACTGAATAAAGTCATCTTGAGAACATTTCGTTCCCCAATCATTTGATTGGGGGACGTGAACATCAACTGGAGACGCCAGATAACTTATTTGGGAGTTGAGATTGACCAGAGACTGAGCTTTGGTCCGCATATTAACAAGATTGTGAACAAGGCAGGGAAGACATGCTCCAACCTCTCCAGATTGATGCCAAATGTGGGGGGGCCCAAAAGAGGCGACACGGAGAACGATTGCTTGTGCAGTTCATTTCCAACTGTTGTATGCGGCCCCAGTGTGGGCCGATAAACTGGATAAAGCATGTGTAAGATGGAAGTTCACGCATGTACAAAGGCTGGCACTGAGAATAGTGTCTGCCTACCGCACAGTCTCTGACAGCGCAGTAGGGGTGCTCGCCAGTGTACCTCCTGTAGACCTGCTGGCGAGAGAGCAGAAGGAGATGTACGAAGAACTTAAGCTACCAGACCCCGTTCGTGACAGACCTCTACGAAGGACGAAAGAGGTTATAAAGAAGAGAGCACCGACTTCCCTCCTGGCAGACTGGCAAGTGAGGTGGGACAACGACACCAAAGGAAGGTGGATTTACATGATGATTCCACGTATGGAACCGTGGATCAGCAGAAGCCATAGGGAAGTTAATTATTACCTTTCCCAAGTGTTCCCAGGACACGGCAGTTTTAAATCATATTTGTACGGATTTAAAAGAGCAACAGATCCCAAGTGTGAATTTTGCGGATATGAAGACGACGATGCCATGCACACTATGTTTAATTGTCTGGCGTGGGATACCCAGAGAAGACACCTAAACGAAGCCTTGGGTGCGGATATCTCCCCATCAAACTTGGTGGAACTCATGCTCCAATCAAGCGAACAGTAGAGCATAATTCATTTGCTCACCTTCGTTATGAAAAGGAAGGAAGAAAGGCTCCATAACTAAGTGCGGTTGCAGCCCAGCTAACCGCCTGTCTCTCTGCCATGAGGTAATGCCTTGCGATGGTTTCCGTGGAGAGAGGCATGGGCACAAGAGGAGAGTGGTTTTTTAGGGGGTGAAGGTCCCACACACCAGGGATAGCCCACCTTATCCCTGACGATGCATTATGCATTTTTCCCCTCGTTAAAAAAAAAATAAAAATAAAATAAAATAAAAATAATAATAATAATAATAATAATAATAATAATAATAATAATAATAATCAGAGCTCTGGGATTTGTTCCTCATAATTTGTGTAAGAACTTGTCTAAACTCCTAGGTAATTCAAAAGGCTGGGACATGCAAGAAATCGCTCTATTTGGAACAGCCCACATTTTGCGCAAAGTATTGTAGAGGCACCGACAGTCCCTAGATCTACTCCTTAGGTAGATGGTTGCAACCTGGAGTAGATTTTATATTTAGCCGACACATAACATCTTAAGTCGTGATATAGAAGAATAACAATAATAATATACATGTTATAATATGGCTAGTGCAATGGAGAAAATAAGCATAGGGTACAATTTGTTTCATTTTTGCCAATATTTGTTTGCGGGTCCCTTACTTCCAGGGACCAATGCAGTGCATTGGTTCCACTAGCCTAGCTACGCCTCTGCTCCTAAGTGTGAATAACGAATACAAAAGAAAAAATGAATTAGTAATTTATTACTACTGGTATTACTTTTGTTGCAACGTATCAGAAACAATTAATTATCAAGTTCATTTAATATTCTTTTAATCAACGGGATCTTGATTACATCAATCACTGGTTCATATTCAGCTATATACCCTCAACTGAGCTCTCGATAATCACTGACCCCTTTCAAAATCTCACCGACCCCCAGGGAGTCGATATCGACCCCATTGGGAACCCCTGAAGTAGACTGTACTACACTATGCTGAAATCGGTAGTTTGGAAAGATAGAGAAGCGTACCCACCAAAGTAGAAACATTTATTCCAAATGACTGAACGGCTATCATATGTGAGCCGTGTGTTATGGCGCTCTTTATAAGGGCTTGTAGTTGGAGGGGGTGGGAGGGGTCAACCTTGCCTGAAACTTCCTACACCTAATGGTTCTAAGGGGAAACAATTTGTGGTTTATGGACAAGAGTGATCTTATAACACCCCCACCTCTACAATCACAAAGTTAATCATTATACAGAGGTTATAATCTTTTGATATTCTTCTGGAAATCCATTCAACCTCCTGAGAAATACAAAAACAAAAAACAATAAAAATCAGAATGACATAATGTCTGTCTTGAATGACATTCTGATAGCTCCTTAGGGTTACTTCCAAACACCAGAAGTTGACACCCAGATAAAATTGGAGGCTGAAGATTTGTGAAAGAAGGGCCAATTTTCTGTTATAATTTCTTAGTTTCCAATAGCGTTATTAAATTATTTTATTTTCCTCTGTTAATGTATAAGTGTGTATGTATAAGTATGGGTGTGTGTGTGCATGTGTGTGTGTGTTTGTGTGTGTTTGTGCATGCATGTGTGTTTGTGCGTGTGTGTTTGTGCGTGCGTGTTTCTGCGTGTGTGTGTGTTTGTGCATGTGTGTTTGTGCATGTGTGTGTGTGTGTGTGTGTTTGTGCATGTGTGCACATGTGTGTATATACTAATTCAAAACGTAATGTGCAAAACTTGTGTGGTATTAAGATAAACTGCAGTAGTAAATAATCATGTGAATAACTCACTCACAAGCTTACTTTCACCCCCTCCCACCCACCCACCCACGCGTGTGTACATGCTTGCTCGTTCACACACTCACTGGCTCGCGCCCTTGCTCACCCCCCACTCAAACACTTGCATGCACACATACACCCCCCTCTCCTTCTCCCCCTCCTCTCTTCATCTCTTTCTCTTTCCTTCTTTCTCTCTATTTACAGACTTCCTTAATTTTACCACAAAGGAAGATATAAACCTGAAGATATTGTTTTATTAATTTAAGTTGGGATTCAATCCAAATGAGCTGTTCTGGATTTCTATTTCAGTACGATGACAATTATACATATCATAACTGCAAGCACCTACAAATTGTACTGTGAACTTCCATTTCATAAAATACACAAAAGCTTGACTGACTCTGTAGCCTGTGCATTATGAAGTAATCTACCATAATTGGTAATACAAGTTTTACAAGAATCCCATAAAAATCCAATAATAAAATCTACATTTATAATTCATCAACACAATAAAGTTTACAGACATTTTGGAATAAGAATTTATTCCAAAATATATTTACACTTACATATCTTATATACATTTACATACTTTTGTAACTGGGTCTCCTTCTCCTTAAAGTAATTTGACAGGGACTTCAAGGCGAGTTTGGGCTTCCATCTTTCCACGATCCGCCTCTTCATATTTAGTACGAAGAGTGGAAACCTCTTCACTTACTATTTTCATGTGATCTTCAAGAAAGAAAAATATTGTTTACAAAACAAAAATATAAAACAAAATAAATTTAAATTAAAATACTAAAGTGGAATACTGCAAACTGAAATTAATGGCATGAAGAAACCAAACTTAAAAAGTTATTTTAATAAAAATTGACAAAATTCTACAAGAAAGTATGCAGAGAAATGAATGCTGCAGAATTTTCAACACAATACATCTTCAACTTATATCCATGATTTCTGAAACATCAGTCTCACTGTGTGGCAAAAGTCAGGAGACTGTTCGTCCTGACTTTTGCCATACACAGTGAGAGTGATGATGATGGCAAAGCCATCAAAAGATGGCTCTCTAAATAAATCTAGTAAGTTGATTGATATGACTTCCATTATTTCATCACTTAATTACACCAACAAGAACACATCAGCATTCCCACAATACATAGCTTAAGTGAAGTAAAAACGGGGTCTGCAAATAATTTAAAAAATTGCAATATTAAGTATTATATACATTGAAGTTACAAAATTAAACATCTGATTTTCACATTAAACATCCATTTTTAAGGTGGTTAGAGCGAGATAATCCCTAGTAGACAGAGAGTCCATATTATGTTCAAAAATATTTATTTGCGAGATAAATGGGTATTGTGAGACCCACACAAACAAAATAGGGACTCTTCTGCTGAGTTTTTATTTAATTATAAGAATTAATTTTGTTTCATACATGGAAAATAAAAATATTTTAATACCACACAAAGACCTACCGTTGACTAGTTTCTAACTAGTACCAACCGATCGCATTGGCCAAGGAATGACAAATTGAGGCATAAAATTGAATGTAAAAAAGCACTATTACACAATTAGTATGAGCAAAATCATAACAAGAAGTATCATAACAAGAAGTATTATAACAAGAAGTATATCTGCATATTTTTGTTCAGTGATAGCTAACAATGGCAAATTTTCCACGTTTGAGTAGAGCGACACGTCTGCTAAATTGGGCAACGGCGTAATGTTCTTGAGATTGGCATGTTGGTTCAAGGCAGAGAATATGGCTCAAGGCTCATGTTGTTTTAAAGTTTCGTTGTTTTAATGACATTGAATACTGTTTGTTGCCTGGTCTACATGTGGTAATATCACGATCTGATAAATTGGCAGAAGATTTGTTTCCAAAGCGGAATTTTAGAGAAGACAAAATAATTTCCCCAATATCACAAAAACAGTGACATAAAAAGTTTTCAAAAATTTTTCAAATGTTTGTTTCTCTCTAATTTTTATTTCTTGAATTACCGGCGCTAATGCTAGGAGAAACCTTAGATTATTCGATTACTTAACAACAAGATCAGTAGTTTGGTTCTCTGCAACGTTGTATAAAGCTTTATATTGTAATTTGACAGAAATCCTAATAATTGACGCCTACTGCTTATTATGATTCTTATCCCAATTAAAAATTTTGTTTTTTCTGTTATTCCCCTGTTTTATTTTGCTTAGGTAATTAAACTGCATGACCAAATTTTATGTTTCAATAGTTTCAACTGAAATTTTTAGAACGGTTTTTGCAATTGCAATATGCCATATTATTTCCTGCGGTGGGATTAGGTAAATCATAGAAGCTATTTGCTGGTTGCAATGTTTTCAGTATAATTTTATATCATGTTATGATATTGATTTAGATGTAGATTATTGTATAAAGTACAAATCAAACTAAGCTGATAAAATGAAATGACTGCATCATATAATTCTAAGAGCTGTATTATTTATACAGTCAATAATAAAATTATAACATTGTTGGAGATAAAATCTTCAAAAGAGATTTCCAAGTGGCATGGTCTTTTGTACTCGTTTGTCTTGATGTTGCACTCAAAATGAAAAGAGGTTTAAATATTTTGGAAAAAAGGTATGAGACCCATGAGACTGTTCAGGAAATGGAAACAATTAGATAAAATAAAGTGCTGTAGAGAAAAGTGGTTCTATTAAAAAACTAATACTACCAAAGATAATACTACAAATTTATCATTCCTCTTACAATTTCAATTACATTTGCCTATGGATGGATTTAGATACATTAGGCCTTCAAGTGCCAACTATATTGGGCACTCCTTCGGAAAAATCTTTAGTAAATTCAAAAGCATTAATTGTGGCAGATTATAGATAATGGCTTAAATTTGTAAGGAGCATGTTCAATATGTAAACAATAAAATAAATAAATAAAAAAAATATTTCAAAGAAAGGAGAGGAATTATTTCAATTAATTTCGGTACCCCATATTAAGTACTGTTCTACAGTTCTTGCTATAGCAAATAAAAACGAAAAACAAGTTTACAGCGAAACTATAATAGAGGAATGAAAGCAATATTGAATAAAGGGCATAGTGAAAATATTAGTTCAATGTAAGAGAGTGGGCTACTTGTCGGTGGAAAGGGAGATTAAAGGAGATGTTAACATTTATAAACAGATTAGAAAATAAATTGCTCCCAAAATATTTGGTAAGAAAAATCTCAGATATACATAATTATTTAACAAGGTAAGCAAATAAATTCTACCAAGAAAATGTAAAATGTTTTAACCATGTCATTAAAATCAGTCTTTAATAATGGAATTGTTTTATAACACAAAATACCAGAGGAAATAAAAAAAATTGGGCTCATTTAAAGAAAAAGTGGGTTTATGGCTAGTTACATACCAATTGTAAGGGAATAATTATTGTATATGTCATTAGTCTCAGGCTATTTATCAATAAATAAATAAATCCTTGTACAAATACAGATGAAAATTACCGAATTGCTTACGAAGTGAAAATTGCTTTTAAAAACTTTCTCATTTACAAATACAAGTTTAGTTTCTTATTGTTCCATTCAATTTATTTTTTAAAATAAACATTGTAGTTCAGTAAACTATTTGATTAATTATTATTATGAAGATAAAAACATTTTATGAAGAGTTATTATTTATTTTAAAAAATCCAGGTACAAGAATGGGAGTCTCAAGCCTTTTTTATTTGCTAGTAGCAAAAACCAGCTCTGCATTTACTGCATCAACCTTGAATGGTTGATATTAGCACCAGCAAAAAAGTATTTTATCATTGCAACACATCTGATGTCACTAAAAGGTCTATTTCTAATACCTTTGTGAATTGAATGCCCACCCAGTAGCTCTTCTGACTGATCTACACTAAAGATTGCTGCTTTGAGTTCTGTGTACGGTATCTTGCAACTGTGGTGTAGAAGGCAATGACAATCCATTGTGTATCTTGCATAATAAAAAATGGAATATGAACCTTTTGGATCTTTTAATTGCACCCAGAAGACCCAGAGATATGTAAGAACTCTTGCTGAGGACTTGTCACTCAATTTGAAATGAAGCATGCTGCACACACGGTGTTGCCGAGTTGTGCGTCCACAGACCCCCAATACTACAAAGTGTGCGAACGTCTCCCCATGGACTGATTAAGGTTTATAATTTTGCAAAATTCTCCCATTTTGAAACAGTAGATGTCCTTCAAATTGTGCATATTGATTCATCGAGATGCTAGCTACATAAAGAAGAGTTTTTTAAAAATATTTTCAACAGTTAACTTTCTCACAATTTTAAAATTTCAGGTCAGATGTCAGGTCACCATAAGAGCCCGTGTTAAAACAACAAATTTGACACTCTCGTTTCGCGAAAACTAGACAGTAAATCGATTCAAACTTTACCAGAACATAGAAGAACCTCTCATCTTTCAATTAATACAATAAAAAAGGCATGTTAAACATAAACTGTATCTCATTCTTACCACCTTAAATAAATTAGGGGAAAAAAACCTCTAACATTTGAAAGAAACAAAATTACATTTTAGTTTTTCTTTTTAGTGGACATGCAATACATTTTTTGAAACTCTTATTAATACATTTTTCCAAGATTTATTTCCTCCCATTTTTCATTGGCTTGCTTTTGTAATTATAAAGGCTTTGTTTGCACTAAAAGCAAAGACATTTGTATAATTTTCTTCAAAAGCTTGCACATTTTTTTATTTCTTTCCAAGAGTGTTTCTACTCTCCTGTTTGTTTTTCTTTTCAGCCCTTGCAACTTCGTTTTAAAAAGAAAAGCTGAAATGTGATTAAATGATTTCTTCTAGTTCACTGCTAAAATGTTCTTTTCTTTAGGCATTTTTCCCACTTCTGTTTCCTCTTTCTTTTTCTATTCAAACAAATAAATTTTTCATTTGAGGACAAACTTGCTTTTATAGTTAAATGAGCTTTTCAACATGTTTTGATTTAAATGATAATGATCCTTCATGAGCAGGTAACCCAAAACTGAAAATCCATGCCCTACATCCACATTACAAGGAGTCAATACGAGAAGCACTGTAACGCCTTTTGATGATATACGATGAAGTGGTTTTCAGACAAATTCTGCAATTGACAAAATCGTTGATAGCATCAATATGAACATCACATGGTAATGCTTTAGCAGCTTTCAATATATTTAGACTACAGACTCTTATGCATGTCAGGGTGAAGTAGTTTTGCCAGTTTTTCAGCAGATCAGTTCTTTGCATAGATGCTTTTATAGTTCATGTTTACAAGCAGCAAACAAACAAGTAGTAGGTAGTGGTTTTGCACACTTTCCTAAAAGGTTTCAGTCAACTTATTGGCCATATTTTAAATTTTGTCTCCTGCCTCATTAATCACTGAATGGTGGAAGGAAACACTTGGAAGGTGTTTTCAATAAACGCTTCCCATCACAAATGTTAGCTCCAAAAGAAATAATACACCTTAATAATTAATTCTGAAGCATCATCTAAACAATTTAGACATTCTTGAAATGCATTGTGAGCAATGTACATATTACATTAACCAATATCTAGAAGAGATTTCCTTCCCCACAGGATTGTATCATTTTTCCTATAATCTTCTTTGCTGATTTACTGAAATTTCATCACTCACTTCCAAGTATTAAAAGAATGTTAAAGAGAAAGCCTGATAAGGATTGTCAGCGCTAATGTCTCCAACAATGAGAAAAGGTCATGGTAGTTGAGAAATAGCATTAAAAAACCTCTTCTTTCAATACTTTTTGTTCTGGGTGAGAGACTGATAATGCAAACTGAGAAAGAGGGATGAACATTATAAAGGTTAACCTGCAAACAGCCCATTTGGAAGAATGGACTGTACCTCGATTTCCTGAGAAAAGAGATGGTCATGGACCAAAAGGGCAACAGTGTCATAGGCATGGGAACCATCATCAGCGTCAAATCTAAAATTGTGAAAACCTTTGAAGGAGTGACCTCTGGCAGAGGAGATTCCTGCAAAATACATGATTGAGGAAGCATATCAGGATAAATGAAATCGTATGTCTTTTCAAATGGGCACATAAACTGTTTAGGTTCCACGACAGGAGAGCCATCGAGAAATTCAATGCTTGCTTCTTCTTTGCATGTCTGCGCTGTTCGTCCTGAACCCCATGGAAGTCAGCACTGCTGGGAGTCTCCTCTACAACAGAACCCTCCAGACAACTGTTAGAGAGACTGAGAAACTCGTGGTTGACATTTGTCCTAAGCTGAGTGAGGTCAGGTCATCAACAACATGGACTGCTTTGGAAGTTGGCTCTAGGAGCAAGGGTCGCCTGCAAACAAGCTTCCTCCAGAGATTTGGTCAAAAAAGTCAAAGCGAAGACTTGGAAGACGTTAATTTATTGAAATAAATATTGCAGCGAGTGATATTTGTCATCAGGCTTGGGGAGAGAAACATCAGACCAAAACTAAACCAAGTTAAAGTAGTGCTGAGCAGGACTGAATCCTCCAGGAATATATTTAAACTAAGACTGGACTTGCCCCAAGGAGTTCATGTCAACAATGATTAACTCCTCTATAATGTGAAGAATTGAAAACTTTAAGTGTTATTTTGTCTGCTAAGCAGAAGAACAACCCAAGACTATCAAGTATATTAAAGATAATCCATAAATTGTAAACACTCAAGGAAACAACAACAGGCAGAAGCTGCAAGATTCTCAATAACTCAGCCGAAAATAATAAATAATATTTCATCTCTTAGATCAAAATACAACTCATTTATGTTGGAAACCCAAGCCGTCAATCTCAACATTATAAGACACAGAAACCTGGCTAAAACCAGATATAACCAATTCTTTCATAAACTTATCTGGATTGCTCCATCTTTTGCTCAGACAGAACTCGCAAACAAGGAGGTTCTGTATTGATATGCATAGCACACAGGAATGGGACTCTTGATATTTATGGCATACCTATTGATTTCCATGATCTCATCAGTAGAAGGCCCATTGTTATGCATATCCATATGTGGTATGAAAATTACAATTGCCACCAATACTTTAGACCACTATTCCCCAACCAACGACCAATGATGAAGATATTGTAACTCCTCCAATACTGAGATCACTATTGGACAAAGAGATTATCTTGTAATCATTGCAAAATTCCAGAAGGAATTAAAAGGGATATCCACACCATCACCACCATTCCTCTTCATCCTTTACACCAGTGATTTGGGAGTTCAACTTCTGGTCAGCTTACACTGGTGATAAAAAAAATTATCACTGACCCAACTAATGACGTTCTAAAACGAGATCTATTTTGAGAAAATTAATGGTTAAGGCTGTGACAATTATGTCTTAATCAAGATATGTGCACTGTCCTTTATATAGGCCCCAAGAACCCCCACATCCATTGATACCATTCAGAATATTATTTTTGACATAGGTTACTACGCTAAACAACCAGGGAAGGAGGGGGTGTCTTGTTCCACACAAAATAGATGAGCCCACAGTCTTCTTGTATATCACACAAATATCCTTCTTTAAGTTGAGTGTCCCTACTAGTGGGAATATTCATGGTAGATATTTAGATTGAATAAGCCAGTGTTACATGGGCCGCTATTTCAAGAAAGATGTGGAACATCTTGAAAAAATTCATAGAAAGGACACATGGATACCCACCTTTTATGGCTTCGGCAGTGTGTAACAATTAGTGTAGCAGGCTGCTATATCCAAGATTGCAGGTTCAAACCCAATCGAAGCTATGGATTTTTTTAAGGACAAAAAGTCCTTTGTACTTCTTGCTTCGAAGGGGAAGTAAAGCTGACTGTTCCATGACGAAAATTTTCTGTCATTTAAAAGATCCTCAGGCTTACAAGAAGTCTCTGAGCTAAATAGAAATTGCCTATTTTGTCACACGAGTGATATTTCTTTCTCCGCGAGATGGTGAAAGGATCTTAGCGAAATCTGCATGGTCAGACAGAAGAGCAGACCTGAGTCTCATTGAATTGAAAAACAAATGTGAAAAAAATATGCCTCCCATGCTGCAACATTAGAAGAGTTATGACAGATAATGACAAAACATTACATTATGGTTTAGCTTTGAAAAAACAATGCAATGACCAGAGCTCGGAGGTGCTTTTCTCATCAACTCATCTCATCAACCAATTGGAACTGTCTCCTACATGAATGTGTTTCAGCCACAACCTATGACTCCTTCAAGGAGAGGCTGGACAGCATTAACTATCAATGAAGAGGAAAGCATTGTTGTATTGAATAAAACATTTACCAATTGTGATAGGGTTAATACCTAAATTCGACTGTAATGTGTACAATGTAACTTTCTTGCAGATGGTTTTAATTGATCTGTAATATTTTTATTGTGTTCACTTGATAAGTGATATTCTCCGGTTGTTCTCAGACATAAAATAGCACATTCCTATGCTTGGAACGAATAATAATCTTCGCCGAGACATTTTCATAGGGAGGTCTAAAACAAATAGGATTTCAAAAATATCCCTCAGGCTATGACAGGTCGGTCACCCGGGGCCAAATCGTTTCACTGTCTCTTTCGCAGCTCGACTCTCTTATTTCTTTAATGCTGATCATCATCACTTCCCCTTGCACTAACATTTTTTGATATGAAACTAAGAGTGCTATAATCATGTTGGAAATGTAGCTTTTAGTTGGATTACGGTCTTTTTTTTTTTTTTTGGGGGGGTTTTTGAAAGTGTTTAAATCGGCGCAATGCGATTCACTCTGAAGCAAGTGTTTTGTATGACTTTCGTGATATATCGATGTACAGATAGTGCCGAAACAAATTCAGGAGGGAAATTTCCTTGTGTGCCGGTGTTTCAGAGAAATAGTGAAAAATTTAGTTACAAAAGTAAGTAAAAACATGAATTATTGATAGGAAAGTTAGGAAAGCACAAGAAACGTGTTGACCAAAGAAGAAGAAAAAAAAGAAAAAGAAGAAAAAAAGAAAAAGAAAAAAAGAAAAAGAAGAAAAAGAAAAAAAAAAACAAAAAGAAAAGGAAAAAGAAAAAGAAGAAAAAAGAAAAAGAAAGAAAAAAAGAAAGAAAAGAAGAAAAAAAGAAAGAGAAAAGAAAAAAAAAAGAAAGAGAAGAAAAAGAAAGAGAAACAGAAGAAGAAGAAGAATCAAGACATAAATGAACGACTGCATCGGTTACTCAGAAAGTCGCTTCAGAGACTCAGTCAGCAAGTTGTGTTGTTGTGTGTACCGAAACGGCTGGGAAGACCACAACAAATCTTCGTCCTTACAAAACAACAGTTGTGCATGCATTGCAATCACGTAACATTACATTTTGGTTGCACTTTTGTCAGTGGCTTCCACAGAATGTTCACGATGGACAGCTGGACCCTGTTATAACGTTTTTTTTATTATGAAAGTGGTAACATGGTTCTCACAGCATGGATGTAAAGTCAAAATGATCGCTACTGGAGTAAAAAAAATTGCACATATTCTCCACAAAACGCCAATGCACAACAATAACAACTAGTGGGGCTACAACAGCACATACTTTCTCGTGTTATTGGAAACAGCTATGTACTATTGAAATACTGCACTTTCTGTGCTACTAACATCTTAGCTATTATTTGAAAACGTCCAATTCAACCTAGAAGGGAACAACTAACTGTTTCCATTGCAGTGTTCTCAAAACTATGTGAATTCTACAACTGCATAAAGATATAATACAAAAGTTTTGTAAACTTGTATTGGAAAAAGAAACCTGATTCCATACAGCTATATCAAGTCATAACGATGACATGTAATTCACAGAAATTCGCGACCGCGGAACAGAATTCAATTGTTGCATTCCCTGCATTGTCGATACTCCCTTAAAGAGCTAACAATTTTTATTTCAAATATTTGAAAATAAATAATTTCTTTAAAGATTAATGTGTAACTGTGTAACAAAAGATGTAACATAAAAATGAACAAAAAAAATAATATACAAAGTTGCAAATTCGAATTTACGACGCATCCGGCTGTCTGAAGCACAGTAAATTTGCAGAGGGCTATTACATTTGTCACGAAAGTATAGAAAAACTACTCGTATTTTCAAAAAATTAAGATGACCTTACTTAAAGATGTATTTTTGATAAATACGTTTCATGGAGAAAATCAGCTGCCATCTATCGCCACCCAAAGTACAGTTTTTTTTGACATTTTCTCAATTTTTCGTTTTCCTAATGGTAGAACAGAAATATTAATTTTAGAATATTAAAGAACACAAATACCTCGTCATAAATGGCAATTTTCTTTTAAAAATTTGTAGCCGTTTTTAAGAAAATGGCGTTTAAGCACAGGTAAAAATGCAAAATTTAAAGCTCTTTTTTACAGAAAATATTTGAGTTTTAAAAAAACTTCATTCGAAGCACTTCCATCCATAAATTTAAAACGTTTACAAATTGCTGGTAACGTGCATATTAAAGATTTGCGAAACCTTTCAAAAAAGTACATTTCAAAACAAAAAAAGTACCCCAAAATTAACTTTACATCATATTAAAGAGTGCAATTAGCACTATCCGTTCGAAAAGTTTGAAGAAAAAATTTGGAGCCGTTTTTAAGAAAATGGCCTTTGAGCGTTTCTGAAAATGCGAAATTTTGAGCTAGTTTTCACAGAAAACGGTTGAGTTCTCGAGAAAACTTACTTGAAATTATTTAAAGCACATGTACTCATTAATATAATAATGTCAACAAATCACCGCTAATGTAAATATTAACGACGTAAGAGGGAAGTAAAAATAATACATTTTTGAAAAAACAAAATAGATAAATATGGCGTTTATGTCATCTAATAGAGTACATTTATCACTATCCCTACCAAAAGTTTAAAGAAAAACTTGGAGCCGTTTTCGAGAAAATCTTATTTGTGTATTTTTTTTATTTGCACATATTGCACGCAATATTGCGCGAAAACAACTAAAATTTTCAAAAAACAATTACATGACCTTAAAGAAAGAACTCACTATGAACAAATTTTATCTGAAGGAAAAATCTCTATCTGCAATTTTGTAATTGGAGGAAGACGCCGAAGAAAATTCAAACTTTCGCAATTTTCGAAAATTAAGAAATGAAAATCGGACCTATGCCACCTTAATAAGAGTATTTTTACTCTATTATTACAAGAAGTTTAAAAAAAACAATTAGAGCAGTTTTTGAGTAAATTTTGAAAATGTCCGGGGGCCTTCATGTAAAGTACCCCCCAAAATTAAAATATCGGTTTCAAATTCAAGGGGCCACAAGATCAGCCAGATCGATCGGGGAGTATCAATTTTGGAGAAAATCGGCTGAGCGGTTTAATCGCTAGCGTTGTTAACGGACAGACGGACGTTTTGCTTTCAATTGGGTTTTCGGTACTAAGGACCCACAAAACAGGGATTCTGGCTGCACTACGTTTTAGGCATTACATAACTTTCCCTATACTACTGGCTGCACTTTCGCGCAGCATTACATAACTTTCCCTATACTATACGTACGTATAGTATACGGGAAAGTAAAATGTGTGTGGTGCGCTATTAGTGCTCCCCGAATCGTTGATACTTTTTTGTTGAGACTATTACATCAGAGCGATACATCAATATTTTAGGCGGCACTTTGTCTCAAGAGCTTACTGACGAAGATAAACTCTACGGAAACAAGAGGCAAGAAAATGGAGGCTTTCCCGGAAAACATTAAGAAATTTAATAAAAATTATGTTTAAGCCGAATTCGCATAAAATGCGTTGGTAATTATGCGTTGGATAGACTCGATGTTTGAAGCGTCACTTTCCGCAGGAAAGTGCCTCGGCCACGCACACCGTGGTCGCGCTGGTCGCGCCGCGAGTGGTGCCAGCGCGCGTGAACGAATGGTAGCACAAACTGCATTTCAACCTCAATCCTTCATACGAGTAATACAGGACACTCCATTTTTTAATCGCGATTCTTGCTCGTTAGGTTCAGAGAAAAAAAAATATTTTCTCTCAGAAAAGGATACTAAACAATATTTGCTAACAAAAATTTTAGAACTAACAGTAGTACTTTATTGTATGTACAGATTTTATTGCATTGTCCATGATGGTGTTATTTCCACCATGGTAATGTTCAGAAAGTAGTACTTTATTGTATTTATAGTGATGGCAACAATTAATCAAAAATTATTATTAACCGAATGACTAGGGGAAAAAAACAAAATCGTTGATTGTTTATTTTCATTTCAATTATCAATTACAATTAAACTGAAATGAAAAATTATCGATTTACTTCCTTAATTTTGTGAGCATGTATCCATTTGTTACACATTCAATATGATTTTGAAAACTGCACTGAACATCAAACATGATTCAGAAATATTTCAATTTTTTTAACCTTATCCCAGTTGAATGCTGCAGCATATATGGGGTCTGTATAGTGCTGATAGATCAACTAATGAATTCTAGTCTATTATTTATTGCTGTCTTTATAATTACACACATTAAAATTCATTTTCTTTATACATTTCAACTGAATAAATTAAGATTATTGTGTAGGACTCAGAACATCCTAAAAAAAACACAACCAAATATTTATAAATGCACTAGAGTATAGTTGACAGCTCCTGAAAAAAAATCAAAGAGGGATCTCTAAGTACTTCTTGAGATGGTGCAACTTCATGATTGTATTTGGTTATTAAACAATAGATTCTTGGCTCACATTTTGACTGACATTTTGAAATTTTCTGGTCCCTCACAACTCACTTTGAAAATTGTTCACCCTTTCCTTGCAATTACTCAACTTTTGTCACAATGCACAGTTCTAACGCCTCACCGAATTTACTTTCAGGTCTGGACAAAATTCCATTGTCTTCAGTGAACCTTTTAGCTACTTTTATCACGTTTGGTTGCTTCGAAGGGTTGTTGTATGTCCAACAATCGAAAATTGCCAAAATTTGAATTTTCAACGCCTTGTTATTGTTGAGTGAAAGGAAACGATAAATTTCTTAGTAATATTTTTATTGTTTGATTTTTCAATGGATGTCAAAGAATCTTCAGTTTAAAAATAAACGTATCTATTATAGCACTCGGTACTCAGTACTTTCTGAAATTTCTCATGGGGATATCTTTTTTGTTGCAATTTTCTTTTCTTCACAGGGGTTTCTCCTATTGAAATTAAACTCTTTTTTTATCTTCTTTACATGTCATTTCCTTGATTTTCAGTGTTTTCCTACATTCACTGGATGTTCTGGTAGCTTCGTTAATGCCATGGGAGCTACTGATCTTGACGCTCATGAACACAAAGCCTTTTTGGAAGCCAACTCCCTTTTTTCCAACATGAATAACAAATTTGCCAAACTAATAACTCCTCTAAACCGAGTTTCACTAGTAAATCATGGTTTACATGTCTTGGAGATTTTCTTTTTTTAAATCATGATCAGAAAGATTAAATGGATTGAAACATCTGTTGTATCTCATATGGTCATCGCCTCTCGTGTTACACAGTGTACATATGATTCACAGAACAATCTCTAGCACTCTTCTCTTTATAAGATGCGTATTGCAACTTATGTTCAGAAAATTTTACTTGTGTCCTTGACAAGTGATCTGCTGTATTTCACGAGCAAGATCAGAAGGGCACCCCATCCCTAGGATGCAAAGGGACTCTGCAGTAAAATTATTTCGCTGGCATCAGGAAAAGCAATAGTAGAATTAGTTTTGCTGTCACCCAGCATTCTGGGGACATATGAGGGAGTGAACATATGAGTAACTAATATTTCTTGAAACCCTAAACAGGTAGATGGTCATTCTTTTTATTGTTCGTTGGCACTTGTATCAAAGACTGATTGAACACAATTTGTTAGTGCAGGGGCAGGAAGTGGGTGCTTGCCCTTACAATAATTTTTTTAGATCTGTACATGTTCAATGCCCACTTTTTTTTAGTTGTGCTTTGTAGAAAATTAAACAAGAAATACGCCTATGGTTTTTTCAAATTTTTATGTGAGCGAGTTCATGTAGAAATTTTCATTTTTTTTAAAAATAATTACATTTTTTAAATTATATTTTTTGAGAAAGTAATTTACAGAGGACTAAATCACTCATATCAAAGTATTAAATGAAACAAACCAGGAATTTTTATGTTAAGTATATTTGGAACATCAATCAATCATATTTTATGAAGTACGTGTAAATTCCAAAATTTAATATAGGCATAACTACACAAATAATAAATTTTCAAGTAAATAAAGAAACGCGTCTCTTTTTTTCTTATCCAGACTTAATAAAAAAATGTTATACATTTAGAAAAAGTTGTGTCAATTCTTGTACAATTAGATATGGAATGGCTCATGTTTGAATTTGTTTCGCTGTCACCCATCCATTCTGGGGGCAAAATGAACATCTAAAATACTAATAACTCTTGAAACAATAAACAGGCAGATGGATATTCTTTTTATAGTTCTTCAGCACATGGATGAAAGACTGATCAAGTACAATTTGTTAGTGCATGGGTAGGCAGAGCGTGCCCTCATACTTACAATTGATTTTTTAGAACTGTATATGAGCCATTCCATGTCAAATCACACAAAAAAGACCAAAATTTGACCTTCATATTTTTAATTATTTTCTCATTTTTTCAATTTGTTATATGGATCAAATAAGTTAACATGTGTATTTTGATTTTCTCTAACTTTATTATTTTTGGAAATATTGCATAATGAAATTTGCTAAAAATGAGACACATCACTAACTTAAAAATATCATATATTTGAATACACTAATTACAGAAATTCTGTTCAAGTTCCATTCAAAACTTAAAAACACGTTTCATTTTTAACATTTTGCAAAATATTTAATTTCCTGAATTTTCAATTATTTAAAAAAAAATTAAATTTTTAAAATTGAATATTTTTGTAAACTTGATGAGCTAAAAATGTTTAAAAAATATTTATAAACGCACTAGAGTATTGATGATTACTAAACAAAAAAGTGGGATCTCAGTAACTTTAAAAGGTATTAATATTTTACGAACCAGTGTGTAGTAGATTGCTGCAATAGATGCGTTTCTTGCATTACTGGCCGTCGGTTTCTTTAGATGAAGCAGTAATTTTAGTACTTCTTGAGGTGGTAAAATTTCACGATTGAATTTATAAGTCATAATATTTATTTATAATAATGTATAAAAATGCTATTAATTTATAAATAATTAAAAGGCGAATTCTTGACATGTTGTGACTGACATTTTGAAATTATCTGGTCCCTCAAAACTCACTTTAAATACAAGTACTCGCTTACCATTGAATTCCTGAACTTTCGTCACATTTCACAGTTTTAATGCCTTACCGAATTTACTTCAGGTCTGGACAAAATTCCATTTTCTTCAGCCAGCTTTTTAGACACTTTTATCACGCATTCGTTTGCTGGAAAATGTCGTTTAAATTTATTATACGTCAACTTTCAAAAATTGTCAAAATTTAAATTTTCAACGTCATGTCATTAGTTGAGTGAAAGGAATCGATAAGTCAACAGTATTTTTATTGTCTGATTTTTCAATGGACGTAGAAAGATCTTCAATGTGAAAAATTTATCTCTGTTGGCACTTCGTACTTTCTGAACTTTCTCATGGGGATAATGTTTTTGCTCCAATTTTCTTTTCTTAGCTTTCTTTTCTTTCTCCTATTGCAATTGAACTCATTTATCTTCTCTTTATTCATTTCGCAGACACTCAACGAACTATCTGAAGAGCCTATATTGTGATTTTCTTGATTTCCACACTTTTCGGTATATTCACTGTACGTTCTGCTACTTTCGTTAATGCCACAGGAGCCACTGATCTCAACGCTCTTCACTTACAAACAGCCGTTTTGAAAGCCGATTCCCTTTCTTCCGAAAAGAAGCTCAGATTCGCAAATCAAATGTAAATTCACCAGCAAATCATGGTTTACGCATCTTGGATATTTTCTTTTCTAAAAATCGTTATCAGAAAAATTAAATGGATTGAAACATCTGTCGTATCTCATACGGTGATTGCCACTCATGTTGCAGTGTACACATGATTCACAAAACAAACACTAGCACTCTTGCCTTCATAAGGTGCGTATTGCGACTGATGTTGAGAAAATTTTACTCGTGTCCCTTAACAAGTGGAGGGCACCCCATCAATAGGACGCAAAGGGACTCAGCAGTAAAATTCGTTTGGCTGACACGACGAAAAGCAGTAGTAGAATTCGTTTTGCTGTCACCATCCCTTTTGCCGACAGAGTGAACATACGAGTTACTTATATTTCTTGAAACCCTAATCAAGCAGACGGTCATTCTTTTTATTGTTCTTCGATACTTCTATCAAAGACTAATCGAACACAACTGGTGCAGGGACAGAAACCACATGCTCGTGTAATTTCAATAGATTTTTTGAACTGTTGGTGTTCAGTGCCCACTTTTTTTTCTTGTGTTTTGTAGAAAATTGCACAAGAAACACTCCTATATTTTTTTCAAATTTTTATCTGAGAGAGTTCGTATAGAAATTTTCATTTTTTAAAAATAATTACAATTTGTTAATGAAATATTTATTTTTTCAGAAAGTAATTTACAGAGGAATAAAATACACATATCAAAATATTAAATGAAACAAACAAAAAATTTTATGTTAAGCACATTCAGAGCATCCATCAATCATATTTTGCGAAGTAAGCATAAATTCCAAAATTTAATATACGCGTAACTACACAAATAATCAATTTTCAGGTAAATAAAGAAACACGCACCTCTTTTTTTGATGTCCAGAATGAATGCCATACAGTACTGTCATTTATTTTTAAAACATTACATACATATACAAAATAGTCTTGCCAATTCTTGTGCGATTTGACATGGAATGGCTGGTATTTCAATTCGTTGCGCTCTCACCCATAAGAACATAGATGACCCACAAGTCACTCATGATGTTATTCACAAAAACATGTATGACACAATGTCATACATTATGGGGGCAGAGTGAACATCTGAAATACTAATAACTCTTGAAACCCTAATCAGGCAGACGGTCATTCTTTTTTTAGTTCTTCAGCACTTGCATCAGAGACTGATTGAACACAATTTGTTAGTGTATGTGAAGGTAGAGCGTGCCCTCATACTTACAATTTATTTTTTTAGAACTGTATGAGTGGAGTGCCCACTTTTTTCTTGTTGTATTTTATAGAAAATTGAACAAGGAACACGTCTATATTTTTTTTCAAATTTTTATCTCATCGAGTTTATATAGAAATTTTACTTTTTTTGAAAAAAATAATTCTTTTAAAATGAAAAAAATATTTTTTGAAAAATGTATTTTCAGAGGAATAAAATATACACTTCATAGAAATAAATGAAACAAACCAGGAACTTGTATATTAAGTATATTCGGAGCAACAATTGATCATATTTTGTAAAGTACGTGTAAATTCCAAAATTTAATATAGGCATAGCTACACAAATAATCCATTTTCAGGCAAATAAAAACTAGTGGCGCTTCCAAAACACATATTCTCGAATTGCTTCTACATGGTCCTAAATACAATTACACTACAACATGACCCAGCGAAAGTGTTTTCTACCAGCAAATTTTTTCTGTTCCCAGACCCGAAATCTGATCCTCAAAGTTAACAACCCAGCACTTTTACCACTATGCCACACTAGCACCATATGTGTTGAACAGAGCCACAACATGAATCGAACCAAGCCATAAAATGGTAAATGCATGATAGGAAATCAATTACTATGATGGTACATATGTTTTACCAAGAAGAGATGTGAAAGATTATTAAAAAGTTAAAAATTCGATAATTACATAGACACTTCCAGTTTATTTACTGTAATTATCAACATTTGCGATGCACATGGTTTTCAATAAAGTTTCTAGAATTCTCAATTATTTCCTGTGACAACAGAGAATTTTGACAAATAATATTCCCCAACCAGGACTCAAACCACTGATGCTTCCTTCGGAAGAGCTGTGCTAATGCTCGTTATTAACCCTTGCGACCACCTTGGCTATGCATGGCATTTACACTTCTATAATAGTAATAAGTGTATGGTGGTTTAATTTCCTAGCATTAGGAATCTGAAAAATCCAGAGAATTGTGAAGTCCTTTGGATGCCCAAAGAAGGTATCTGGGAAGATCATCATTCATTACAGAAAAACTAGTTCAAACTATAGAGATTAGAAAACTAAGTTCTATGAGAAAGTCTGTGCCATTTTATAGCATTACTACTTTATTTATTTGCTGTCCATTATTACATATGTGGAGAAAATTTCAAGAAAAAAAATTGAGAGGTTTTTGAGAAAATATTTTTTGCAAATTTCAAGCACCAATTATGCAAAACTACTAGTTTTCAGAAAATTGTACATGACATTTTTTAAATAACTAAGTTTGTACAACAGACTTTGTCTGAGGCAAATATCTCTATCTACAATTTTGTAGTTTTAAAAGTATTTTTTTGAAATTTTCCCAAAACCAAGCATCGCCCGGAAATAGGATTAGCGCCATATTTTTGACCTTATTACGTAAGTGAAGAAAATTTAAAGAAAAAATTTGGAGCGGTTTTTGAGAAACAAAATTTTGGAAAATTTCAAATGCAATTTACGCAAAATCTACTCGTCTCTTCAAAAAAGTGTACATGACTTTAAAGTGCTAATTTTGTACAACCAATTTTGTCTGAGGCAAAAATCTCTATCTTCAATTTTGCAGTTTTGAAATTGTTTTTTGCAATTTTCGAAAAGTTGGAGATATCAACGAAAATGACACCTGCATCATTCTTTAAATGTACTACGCACTATTAGACACCAAAATTTAATCAAAAAATTGGAGCCATTTTTTTAAAAACTTTGAAATGTCCAATGGTTTTAAGTAAAGTATCCCCCAATGTTAAAATATTGGTTTCAAATTCCAGGAGCCGTGAGATCAGCCAAATCGATTGGGGAATATCAATTTTGAAGAAAATCGGCTGAACAGTTGAGGTGCTTAACGTTGACCATGGGACAGACGGAGAGACTGACAAATGGACGTTTTGCAGTCTATCAATTTTTCAGTATCAAGAAGCAACAAAACATGGATGTTGGCAACATCATGAGTTAGAGGATTTTTTCTCTAAATGTAGCAATAGAATTTATCCACTTTTTCGTTACCAGACCCCCAGCTATAAGAGTTTTTCTGGCGAAAATTCACCGTTTCTGTCGCACGATTACATATAACTTAATCTTCTTACGAAATATTCGTAAGAAGATTCGAAATATTCGTAAGGCAAGAACATAAAAATAACATGTGTCTCGTTTTTTGATGTCCAGATTTAAGAAAAAAATTTCATTCATTTAAAAAAAAGTCGTGTCAAGTCTTATGTGACTTGTCATGGAATGGCTCATAAATGGTTGTGCTTTTTCATGCCAGACCACAATGAAAGTCTTTATATGCTTCACTAACATTACATGCCAGACCCCCCTCTCCACACACACCAAAAGTGGGAAGTGATCAGTAACCTTATCAAATATAGTGAGAGATTGCCTACATCATCAATCATTTGAAAAATTCTGAACCTGAAAATTAAAGTACTTATACTGAATCCCTTCAATTATTGAACACAATTGTGCAATACATTAACCATACAGAAATATGATCATGCTCCAAATTTCACAAATCACTATAAAAGTATTTGGCAGCAATTCATTCCATGCCTACATTTCTATACAAATCAAGAAAATAGCAAAATTTTTTGTTAAATATATTAAATATGGACATACCTTCAAGGAGTTTTCTGGCATCTTCTTCACCTTGTAACTTATCTTGAAGTTCATCTCGTTCTTTGGTAACAGCATCAATTTTGGCACGTAAGTGTCCTACATTTAGTAACTCTTCCAGTGAAACACTGGTCTCTCCACCATTGGACAAGTTCTCGGCATGATTTAGACAATCTCGGAGGACTGAAACTTCTCCTTCACGAGCAGCTAGAGTCTTGCGAGTTTCATCCAACACATCCTGAAGTGCATCTAACTCACGACACAGGCGCTGGGAATCTGCAGATTTACTTTCTAGAGCCTGAACAATGAAGTACATACTTAAACAGGGTACTGTAGGGTAATAATATGGCAAGTGGGTATAAAGAGCAATTAAAGTCTTGTAAACTTCATGAAAAACAGACTTTTCTAGTTTTAGTATTGATGATCCCTAATATCATAGATTCTGATTGCCAGTGCACATACAAGTTGATATAGAATACATATTATGATATAAAAATCTTTATATATTAATCTCAGTAACATTGAAATTATCAATTATTTTCCAGCACCTTAATGTCCTTGTCTCCCCAAACTGTGATACTCTTTGGTGACTCCTACTGTAATGTTTTTGGCCATAACTTTTGCCTCACCCCTCTCATCCTGAAATAGTGACACCTATATGACTTCAGTGAGCATTGGTATGCACTTAGATTCTGGGTTCACTGGCAAAAACCACGTCTCTTGGCGCCTTCTAGCAGCCACTAATGTCCTTTTATTCCCCCTTGTGACGTCAGAAAAATGAACTCTGTTTCTGTTGAGTTTCGTGTAATATAATATCCATTATACATATCCATGTTGGATAATTTAATACTAATATTGATAAAACTTGTTTGCAAATTGCCACAATGTTTGCAGCTTCCGTTTTTTTTTTTGAGTGAAATTAATAAGTATTGTGAACATTTATGAGAATTGCTTCCTGGAAAAATAGCACCCAATTTTGGAAGTAATTACCTTATTCTGAATTACCTCTTTCTATTATCACTCCACAGTAATCTCAGTAACACTAAAATTATCAATTATTTTCCAGCACCTTAATGTCCTTGTCTCCCCAAACTGTGATGCTCTTTGGTGACTCCTACTGTAATGTTTTTGGCCATAACTTTTGCCTTACCCCTCTCATCCTGAAATAGTGACACTCATATGACTTCAGTGTACATTGGTGTGCACTTAAGACTGTGGGTTCACTGACAAAACTACTTTTGGCCCCTTCTAGCAGCCCTCCGTGTTTATGTATTTTCTTCTGATACACCCCGCGTAATGCCTAATAATGTATCCATAAAAAATTGAAATGCTAGAAACATCTTCAGAAACCCTGGAAGAAAAGAATCTTAATGAAATAATGCTGAAGATTTCCTTCAGCTTGCATATTTCAGTTAGGATTATTGTCTTCGCATTCTTATACCAACACAAAATGTACAACCAATATTACAGCAAAAGGTCTACAAGTCGTCCACACATGTTTGTACAATGAACCAAAACTACTTTATATTTCTCTCATGCTATAGAGTACTTTCATCCATTCTGCCATCCATCCATGCATTCCAATTCTCACATTTCATAGCACATTAAATGCTCATTTTCAAACAATGTGAAATAAATTCATTTGAACTGAATTTAGTAATAAATATTTAATAAGTAGTGATCAATGCATTCCAAGAAAGGTTACACTGTAAGCAATTTTCAATGAAGTTCAATCTTAGGATATTATAAATTTTAGCAAATTCAAATTAATAACTCCAAATGCAACATACTGATAAAAGGGAATTATAACCAGTTTTTTTCCTTTTTATTCAATTATTTTTATCATCCTCTGTATCTCAATTACATTCAATGTACTGCCTTGCCAAGATCAAGACATTTTTCCTACAACTGTTTTTCTTACATATATACTTTAAAAAACAGCAATTTCGGACAAAATGAATGATTCAAAGAGTGCTTGTCTCCTTAACTAGTATTAATATCAAAATATCACTATGGTGTTAGCAAGAAAACCAAGAAATCCTTACTTCTACTAACTGCGATTCAATTGACTGATTCTTCATTTGAAACTCATGCTCGATTTCTGATTTTTCTTTCTGTAGATTCATCAAAGTCTCATTGACCTGAAATAAAAGAATCCACAGTATAATAGTACTTTCATGTTTTAAAATTATGATTTCAATAAATGATTCTTTTGAGAAATCCAGAAAGGCCTAAGCTAGCCTTTTTCTCAATCTTCATTAAAGAACTTTAACAATGTTCAGTTTATCGCATATTTCCTTAGTACTCAACATCTGGAGCAAATCAATTTACAGGAAGGAAAAAAGAAAAGAAAAAAAGTGAGGGGATTGGTTTAATGATTTTAACACACTTGATTCATAATTGTTTGCAATTTTGAGATACACAGGTTGTGAGTGTTAACAGGGAGTGCCATTCGGCATAATGCCTGAGAAGGACTAAAATGAACACTGATATGAACATATTTATTAAATCTACTTTACAGCAATTCCAATTACTGCATTTATGTAACAAATTTACTTTATATTTTTCACATTCAATTTTCATAATCAATCAATTATAGTTATTCAACAGAAAGTGCCCTAGAGTGTCAGCTGAAAATGAAGGATTATGAACTTCGGAACAGAGAAAATTGACCAATATTGATGGATTTTAAATGCACATTTCATATAATAAATTACATTCTTTCATCTACATTTCTAAAAAAATGACCTGGAAAATACATTTAATCAAATAATTCTGAAGTGTAGAGGGGCACCAAAACCTTTATTTAACATTTCTTTTTAAAAAAACAACAGTAAAAACTAAGTGATATATGAAAGGGAAGTACAATCTTAGCAAATTTTCTTTGGCTCCAGAATCTCTACCCTCTCTCTTTTATAATACATAGATGAATTATAAATAATGGTAGCAATGTGAGTTGTTGATAACAAAACCTGTTCATTCCGGTGCAATACAAAATATTTGCATCACTAAATTAACAGATTTTATTTAACGGTACTGCAGATGCAATAACTACCACCCCCTCCACTCCTTTCACAAAAAATATGTTTTAGAAAATAAAACCTTTCAAATGTCAGGCAAGCATGGATTTACAAGTCTTTTAACCTGAACACTTACTTCTATTTCCCATTGTTTCGAAAGACTGTTTAAAGTACAAGGTATACTTCAACAGAAAGGAATATAGTAACAATTTTATCATAATTTACTTCGAATTCTATGGTTTATCAGCTAAGGTGATCTTCTTGGGGTCGGTTGCCTTCTGGTTTAAATACAATTAATAACTTCAGAGGTAGTATTGTGTTATTTCATTAGCATAAGGTTTAATAGAACACTGTTTTATGTCCACAAACAAGCACTCATCAGGGGGGGGGAAAAAAACAACTTAAGAAAGCTGATATTTACAGATCCCACCTTCTCAAGCCGAGTGATGTTCACTAAACTATTCAAATGTAAGAGAACCATAGACAGCACATTCATGTGAGAGAAAGGTATATAACAAAGTTTTGGAATGTGAACAGGAGCACAATCAAACAGACACAAGAGAGCAAACTAATAAACAAACATGTATGGACAGACATGTAAAACTGAAACAAACACTGGCAAAAGAAACATGCATGGAGACAACCACATACAAGAGAGAGAGAGAGAGAGAGAGAGAGAGAGAGAGAGAGAGAGAATTAAGCAAACATACATACATTAACATACAGATGAAATTATAATATAGGTACCTTCAAACTGCAGTTGAAAGTATGGATTTTGATTGTATGCTGATCATAAGTATTCTAAAATTTTAAGCAATTAAATTTCATTTATCCCAAGGAAGATAAATCCAACAGATTCAGCTGCTGAGAGGATTTGTGCAATTTACTGCATACACACCTTAACTCATCAATAAATTGGATGTTTCATAAGGAATTGAAAATATTTCAGGATGCAGACGTACAGAGGTTATTCCAAGTTTAAAAACTCCAATAAACACGAATCATTTTCATCTGGATTTATGATGTATACAATTCAAATGTGCAAGCAAGATTGATATGGTAAGTAACCAAGATAGAATACAATGTGACTGAAGTGGTAATACTTGACAATATTACTTTACAAAAGTTTCATACAATACCACTTATCTTTACACAAGCTGACTAGGTAAAATGCATTTTCTCATGTGAACAACTACTTTCATGAGAATTTGCGTTCCCAGTGAATAAATTTCTTCTTTCTGCATCACCGAAATGAATCAAATATAAACTATTTTTTAAAACTTAGCATGTAATCTCGCAATTGGCATATGGGCAGAAGGTGCCATATTGTAGTATAGGAGACATCACACAGAATATCCAGAGATCTGAAAAGTGTACTGAAATTGTTTGTGGGATAGTTGGACATTTATCTGGAAGCATTACAATTCCACAAGATTGTGTAGCTTCAAATACTTTATAAATTTTTTAAACAATTTCTATTCAAAATCACAGCTTAAATTTGGTTATGACCATTTATCAGTACTGTTCATTTTTCAGTCCCCTCAATGTTCAGCTTTTGTAAAACATTTTCTTAAATATGTGCAAAATAAAATTTACCATTTTTGAAATTTCTTTATCAGCTACAATATGTTTTAAAAAATCCCAAGGATGGTCAAGAGTGAAAAAAGAGCTAATTTTTCAACTTCAATCTTTTGATATCCTTACCAACGCAACAAAACAGGTATCAAGGAGTTCAAGTGTAGCAACATTTAGAAGTACTGTATACAAATATCCTGAAGATTTTTTTTCCTTCAAATTTGTCTTCATTCAAGCAACATCTCTCAAAGTCTTAGTTCATATAAAGATGTCTTAAGAATATACACTGGTATTACAAATGATTGCATTTTCTAGGCTGCAGAATTTTCAAAGGACAGTAAATTTATTTACCTATTATTTTTCATGGAAATTATGTCTTTCACACATGAATGCATCAAGAATAAATTCTAAGAAATGTACTTCTTGAATAATTATTTTAATAAGGATAAGTTAAAGGTAAATCGGTACATTTTAATGATGGGCATGTTATCAGAATCTACAAACACATTAGTTGAGAATGCACTGAATTTTTGGTGAAGTAAATACCTTATTGAATTTGAATCTACTAGTACAGCTTTCTTTTCCATTTAATTCTAGAAGGAGTAATGAGTCAGAAATGAGGATGAAATACAAAGGAAAATGTGTTAAATTTGGAAAGAGAGAATTAAGTTAAAAATTTAATAACAAACAATGCACTATTGTAAACAATTCTTCACAATTTCATACAGAATTAGAATTTTTATTGTGTGATGAACTGAACTGATAATAAAGGCTTTTTCACTAAGTATGGCATCATAAAAATAATAAAATATTCTGCTAACTACTAAATTCAATAATATAAATAGCTTCTCGAAAGTACTTACTTTATCAAGCTGCTCCTCGAGGTTCTGAACACGTTCTACTTGAACTTTTAACTCTGACTGAAGGTTTTCATTCTGCAATAAATTCCATACTAGTGAATTCTTTATGAAGAAAATTATCAAAATCAAATTAATTTTGTATCTATTTATGATTAGACAAAGGTTTTCAGACCATACCTCAATATTCTTGGCAGTCAAATTTGCAGTCATTGTACTAATTGTGCTTTGCTGACTGTCAAGTTGCTTCTGAAGGTGTTCAACACTCTTCATGAGTGTATCAGATCCATGTTGTGCAGACAACAACTCAGACATCATTCGATTTAGTTCGAGACCAGCTTCTGTGGCAGCTTCTAATTCCTTTTCCAATGTTGCTACTTGTTCTTCTAATTCTAAGCGTGCATTCTGCATGGTGAAACAAACAGGTAAAAAGTAAAATTGGTAAAGTTTTGAAAACAATTATTATTAATAATAGTAATAATATTATTATTATTATTTTATTGTTTTAGACTTACAGAAAGTATCAAGCAAAGTCTGTCTAGAAATTAATTAAAATTACAGTAAGAACTATATTTTTTTTTAACTATGTCAACTTTCAGTAATAATTCAATAAGTTTACATTAACTTATTAAGTGCTTCACTATGCGCACGTTTTGTTGAGCACTTCTTTTGCTTTAGTGGTAGGAGAAGAGCTGAGGGTGAGTTACTATTTTGTTAGCAAAGCAGAAAAATCACATCTACAGTTTGTTTACCATTGCAATTATGTTTTCTATAACTCGGGAACAAAAATGTCTAGTTTTTCAAATAATTTTGCTAATTTCATGCTTTTTTTAATTTTAATTTTATTTACTTTATTCTGGACCTCAAAAAAATGTGCACAGATAATCTCCTTCCCCATACGTCATATACAGTTTTTACTGTTTTTTTGACCAAATAAATATCAAACTTCATAAATTAGATGTTAAAATATATGTAATTGATTAAAATAAACAGTTAATTTAAGTTATAACAAGAATTAAATTCAATTATATAACTTACAGTAATAATTCAAATAGTTTATTTGATCACAATAAACATTAAAATAATTACATTATTTTAAACTACACAAAAGTCTCATTAAAAAATTAAAAACAACATTAACAATGCATTTCACTAATGAACTAGCAGATTATAATATAGCTGTAAATAATTTACAATTAGAGTGAGTAATTCCATTATCTTGCAATAATACCTTAATTTACAATAACTTTAATACATTAGATGTTAATAGTAAATATAAGTTCTTACAATATCATGACATATTACTAAATAGTACATTTCCTTATTGAACTGAATGACTGGTTCAAAGAGTGGACACTGTTGTAATGGTAGGTGGTCAACAATCTCACAAAAAAGTTAAAGCAATTCACATATTTTACACGAACACACACATTCATAAGGTGATTTTTAATCAGTGTTTTGAAGAATTTATTATCCGCAGATTTTATGGTAACTGGGAGATTATTAAAAAGCTGTGCAGCAATGCAGAAACGACCTTTGTTAGTTGAAAACTTGCTAGTGTATATACTGTGATAGTCCCTACGTCCTCGAGTATAGTAGTTATATATCTCTTTAATGCTCACAAAATATTGATTCTGATTATTTCTCAATAATAGTAATTCTTTGTAAGAGTAGTGTGCTACAACAGTCAGTAATTCATTTCTGATGAAGAAATTTTTACAGAACTGTCTCAGATTCAGTTTGAAAATGCTTCTGATACATTTCTTTTGTAGAACCATTAATTTATTCATATTTTTTGTATTTCAATATCATATTGAAGTTGTGAGAAGAATATGCCATAATAGATTGAAAGAAGTGCATCTGTTTCCAGGTATCTGGAAAAGTGTCTCAAGACGAATATATTGGGGTTTATTTTATTACAAAGAGTGTGACTTATTTGTTATAAGTTACGTTCTGATCTAATGAATATTCCTTATGACCTTAAGTTTGATTCACTGATACGATGTCTACTTCTACTGTAATGTTTTGGTGTTGGTAACCATGATTCTTGAAACTGATTAATACAATTTTATCAGTTTAATTTCAAGTCATTTATGAACAAATAACTTAATTGATTTTAAAAATTCCATCAGATTAGTTCCTGTAGAACAAAGATTTTGCCCACTGCTTATTAATGTTGTATCATCTGCATAAGATATTACAGAGAAATCAGAGGGGCTTGGAATAGCATTACCATATATTATAAATAGCAAAGTTCCAAGCACAGATCCTTACAGAACACCTGTGGTAATTGTTTAAAATTTGATTTAACTTCGATTCAAAAATTTTCAGATAGCCAGATTTCTGTACATTGCTTACATCCTGTGAGGTATGATCTAATGAAGTCATTGACTCCATCCCTTATTCCGTAATAATCTACGTCAACAGTTTTCAATGAGATACACCATCAAATGCTTTTGAAAGATCAATTAACATTCCTGCTATTGTCCTATTTGATTCCAAATTTCCAATGATTTCATGTATGAATTCCACAATGGCAGTGATGGTGGTGAAGCCCTTCCTGAAGCCATGTTGTGACTTAAAAGGATCGTATTAGATTCAAGAAATTAAGTCTTGCTAATAAAACATTTTCATAGAGTTTGCCAAATACTGAATAGGTCAGTAATTCCTAAAATCTTGTATTATTATTCTTAGCAAGTGGTCTTACAATACTAACTTTTAGAGATTCTCGGAAAGTGAATACCTCTAGAGATGAATTATTAAATAACTGATATGTTAAAAAAGCAGGTTTACATTTTTTTTAATGAATTATTGAAGATATTTCATCATTCCTGACGAGCAACTATTTTTGAAGCAATTTATCGACTATTTAACTTCAGTAGCATCCATGTGATGGAGAAACATAGATTAAGAAGTTCCAGGAGATAGAGGATTACTAGTCTTACTGGTTACAGTGTCCTGCTTAGAATTTAAGAAATGATAGTTAAAGGTGTTAGAAAGGATAAAAGGTGTTAGAAATGATAGTTAAATGATAGAAAAGTGGGGACTTGAAATTAATACATCTAAAACAAAATATATGGTAGTGGGAGGAAATGGCCAGGATCTGTTAACCCATAGGGGTGTCATTAAATGTGTAAGGAATTCAACTATCTGGGTGTAACCTTAACAAGTGATGGTCGTGATAGCAAAGATGTTTTAAACAAAACGAACAGAGGTAGGCAAGTAATAAGATCTTTACATCCATTGATATGGAATTCAAACGTAAAAAGAAACACAAAAATTACATTGTATAAACAATTGTTGAAAGTCTATTCACATATGGAGCTGAGTTATGGACTATTAATGCCAGGGATAGAAGTAGGATTCAAGGAACAGAAATGGAATACTGGAGGCGGTGTTGTCAGGTTACAAGAAAGGAAAGAATGAAAAATCAAAGAATAAAAGAACTAATGAAACCTGAAAATCAACCTTAGAACTCATAGAACAAAGGCTTTGCTATGGTATGGGCATTTAAGAAGGTTGGACAGTGAGCGACTGCCAAAGATGATGTGGGAATACATCCTGAAGAAGAAGATATAGAGGAAGACCAAGAAGGAAGTGGGAGGAAGATATAAGATCAATGGTGGCGGCAAGAGATTTAGAAGATGATGCTGGGAAGATCGAAAGAAATGGAGATTAGGCAGCGAGAAACGGCGACAGCTGTAGAATACTCGCTTTACTACTACTACTAGTTAAAGGTCCTACAAATATCAGGATTATCAAGAACATGCTTCATGTAGTAGGTATATGTTTTTGTGAATCTGAGTTTTCCCATTGTTAATTATATTCCACAATGTATTAGATTTGTTAGTTGAGTTGTTAACTTATGATTTAATTGATAAGCTGTCTCATTCATCAGTTTTAGCCTATTATTTTTTTCATACTGTTTGAGCTTCTCATTATAATAGGGATTCTTAGTATTTCTGAATATATACATGTTTTTTATCTTATTTCTAAGAAACAAGAATTTCTTTAGGAAGCTTGATTTGGGTTTCTACACTACATCAATTTGCCTTTTAATAATAGGACATGTAATATTCAAACGATGATTTAATGTACTCAAGAACAAGTTCTATTTCTCATTGATATCATTACCATTTTTGTCCATTCCTCTTTTATGAGACATTTATTTTGCAAATGTATTTTAGTACTACTTGGATCACAAGTGAATGTGTATTTATGTTGTTCAAGGCTAACAGGGCAATTGATATTTCAATGATTTGTGCAGTGTTGTTCAGATATATGAAAATCAGATCAGATAGATGAAAATATAAGAGAAGAGTATTATCCTTTCCATGCTTGTAACAATGTCTATGGTAGTCCTGGAATGGGTTGTAACATATGTTGGCCCTAACTCCACATCATGAAGATTGAGATTTTTTAGTAAATCATGTAGTTCATTATGTTCAATATTAATATTCAGATCTCCCAAAATAAGTGAACTTACAATTGTGGTTTCCTACGCGTTTAGTTAAAAGTTCTTCCAATCTGACTAGAAAGTCATTAACACTAGAATTTGAGGATCTGTAGATGTCAATGATTTTTATGTTACCTTTCATTATGTTTACATCACATCTGCTACTTCAATATCATGCATACTCATATCTCTAATCCAGTCTCTTGATTTGCAAATGATATTATTATGCACTATTATTGCAACACCACCAGTTTGTTGAATCTCTACAGAAAACATGCATGAAGGTTTATAGTTGGATAAGTTAATCAAATTAATTTTATTATAATTAATACCATGTTTAGTAATGTAATAAATAGTTCTAACATGTATAAAAGTTTCTTCTAGTATTTCTCCAGCTGTTCAATTTTGTTGTGAATGTATTGAATATTTTGGTGAAATACATTCAGGACACTACATTTTTTAAAATGTCTATTACAGGTGTGTAGTCAAAGAGTGTCTTCTTATGTGTTTGCCTGAAGTTGTACGGAGACAATGTGTAGTTGTTGTCATGATGGTGTGGAAGCCACAATGGAAGCAAGGGTTTGGGAAGACTGATTGACAAGGTACAAGAGAAGTGGCTAAAAGAGGGAATGAGGTTTAGGGGGAGGTGGAGAGGTGAGAGTAATGGAGATGGCTGATTTGTATGTTTGTGTCATGGAAGAAGGAGGTGGAGAGATGAGTGATGTAGGAGTCCAGAAAGATTGTGTTTCCCTATATGGAAAGATGGAAACCATGATAAGAACAATCTGTTCTATCCACGGCGTGCAATTTTGATTCCTGTGTTGCTAGCAAGGAATGTGATTTCCTTGTTTGTTTGGTGAATTTTAGTGTTGTGCTTTGTGGTGTCATGTCTGAGTGGCAGGGTCATCATGATTACGTTGTTTCATTTTTATCTTATATTACCCTAGTACAAGAAAACTTAATAAGTGCAGGATGGAGAACAAGGAACAAAATTACAATCATTACATTATTTATGACTAATAGTACATGCATTTGAAATAAAATGGATTGATATTCACAATTTCCTACTACAGTTTTTCTGACATATTTTGTGCCATTAATGATCACAGAAAAACTATACCAACAGTCATAAAACATGATCTCAGTTTCATTTTTATTTCATAAATTTGTGAAGATTTTTGTTTGCTTTTGTATACCAATTTTGAACATTTCAATATTCCATACGTTCAAAAATTATGTAATATACCATTTTATTTTCAGAATGAATAAAAAATATAATCAAAGGTACTTAAA
>JAHLJT010008446.1:137342339-137365920 GCA_031308135.1 Acheta domesticus
AATACCTTTACCTCTATTATACTTTTATTCAAAATACCTTAAAAATACCGGTATAAGACGTCAAATACCGGAATTTTTAGAGGTATTTTACCTTTATTGAGCGCGAACGCGTGCGCGTGGGAGAGCGAACGCGCGCGCGTGGGAGAGCGAACGCGCGCGCGTGGGGAGCGAACGCGCGCGCGTGGGGAGCGAACCGCGCGCGTGGGGAGCGAACGCGCGCGCGTGGGGAGCGAACGCGCGCGCGTGGGGAGCGAACGCGCGCGCGTGGGGAGCGAACGCGCGCGCGTGGGGAGCGAACGCGCGCGTTAGGGCTTGAAACGCGCGTGTGAGGACGCGTGCGCGAGGGGTCGCGCGCGTGAGGGGTCGCGCGCGGGTGTGGGAGTGCGAACCCGCGTGTGAGGTCGCGCGCGCGTGTGGGAGTGCGAACGCGCGTGTGAGGTCGGCGCGCGCGTGGGAGCGCGAACGCGCGGGTGGGGTCGTGCGCGCGGGTGGGGTCGTGCGCGCGGGTGGGGTCGTGTGCGCGGGTGGGGTCGGTGCGCGCGGGTGGGGTCGTGCGCGCGGGTGGGAGTGCGAACGCGCGTGAGGTGGCGCGAGCGTGTGGGAGCGCGAACGCGCGTGTGGGGTTGCGCGCGTGTGGGACAGCGAACGCGCGTGTGGGACAGTGAACGCGCGTGTGGGGACAGCGAACGCGCGTGTAGGACAGCGAAACGCGCGTGTGGAGTCGCGCGCGCGGGGGGAGCGAACGCGCGCGTGTGGGGAGCGGACGCGCGCGTGTGGGGGAGCGAACGCGCGCGTGAGGGGAGTGAACGCGCACGTGTGGGGAGCGAACGCGCGCGTTAGGGCTCGAAACGCGCGTGTGGGGACGCGCGCGCGTGGGAGTGCGAACACGCGTGTGAGGTCTCGCGCGCGTGTGGGAGCGCGAACGCGTGTGGGGTCGCGCGCGCGTGTGGGAGTGCGAACGCGCGTGAGGTCGCGCGCGCGTGTGGGAGCGCGAAACGCGCGTGAGGTCGCGCGCGCGTGTGGGAGCGCGAACGCGCGTGTGGGAGCGCGAACGCGCGTGTGGGGTTGCGCGCGCGTGTGGGAGCGCGAACGCGCGTGTGGAGTCGCGCGCGCGCTGTGCGCGAACGCGCGCGTGTGGGGAGCGAACGCGCGCGTGTGGGGAGCGAACGCGCGAGTGTGGGGAGCGAACGCGCGAGTGTGGGGAGCGAACGCGCGAGTGTAGGGAGCGAACGCGCGTGTGGGAGCGGACGCGCGTGCGTGGGGAGCGGACGCGCGTGCGTGGGGAGCGGACGCGCGTGTGTGGGGAGCGGACCGCGCGTGTGTGGGGGAGCGAACGCGCGTGTGGGGGGAGCGGACGCGCAGTGTGGGAGCGCGAACGCGAGTGTGGGAGCGTGAACGCGCGTGTGGGGTCGCGAACGCGCGTGTGAGATCGCGCACTCGTGTGGGAGCGCGAAAGCGCGTGTGGCAGCGCGAACGCGCGTGTGGGGTCGCGCGCGCGTGTAAGGGGAACGAACGCGCGTGTCGGGGCGCAAACGCGCGTGTGGGGTCGGGCGCGCGTGGGAGCGCGAACGTGCGTGTGGGGTCGCGCGCGCATATGGAGCGCGAATGCCCCTGTGGGGTCGCACGCGCGTTTGTGAGCGCGAACGTTCGTGTGGGGTCGCGCGCGCGTGGGAGCGCGAACGCGCCTGTGGGGGCGCGAACGCGCGAGTGTAGGCGCGCACGCGACACTATTTCCATTGAAAATACCGGTATAACCTTTATGGACGTCCATACCGGTATAGACGTCCTATAAAGGTATTTTACCGGTATAAAAGAAAGGTATTTTATACCGGTATGGAAAAATACCGGTATTTTTACCGGTATTCAATACCTTTTCGGTCCCTGGTTTCATGTTCGAAAGAATTTATTATTTTGGCTTTTTGAGAGTTTTACATACGTGCTAACTACATTATAATACAATGAAAGTATAAAGCACATAATAATACCGAGAACGTTTATATGAAGTTAAATAAATTATTCTGAACAAATTAACTCTTTGCGTATCGTTCGGCAGTTCTCCCTTGCGGGAAGATCGCGCTTCGACTCATTCCGCGCAGTAGTCATGGCATCTAGCGAGGAAAGTGGGAACAATCCGCGTTGACAGGCACAGCCGATCGACAAGGCGCAATGCCCACGGATCCCTTGCGATAATCTCTGTTTCCAGTGATACATTCGAAGTAGGCAAGATCAACTTTCAGAAGAAAACATTACTGATATTTCGAGGAATCACCACACATAAGAATTGCAGACGGAAGTTTGGATCGTATTCGCCCTTGGTCCATACGAGATAAATTCTACCAGGATTGTCGCGAGAGTTGTTACCAAAAATAATACAATATTTGCATTTAGAGCAAAAACAACAAACACAAGATGCAAGAAAGAGAATAGGACGTGAAATTTGTCCGAGGAATTTAAACCGCAGAGCATCCAGAGAATGTGAAAAGTGTAACAAGACAGCAGAACGGACATCACATCCATTGTTTGTATAGGTCGTGAAAAACATTATTACTGAACTCTGTAGATACATTTTCAAATTAACATTCGCCATATATTGGAAGTTTACGCAATTATTTTTCATTTAATGAAAAAAAATGCTTTAATGCATTAATGGATTTAAAAAATTTGTTAATAATTTTAAATAACTAAGTACTCGTTAAATAAGGTTAAGTTGTAAGTCACAAATACCGAATTATATTTGTTTATAATGTTAGAAGGCATTTAGCCAACGAAATTTTCCCAGGGGTCTGTTTACTCCCGGGCGACCAGTTACGTTGGTATGCAAGACGCCCGGGTTAATATTAACATTTTGTGAAAATTCATATCATCGTTAACTGTTTTACGTTTTTTATACCTTGGACTTCATAAGTGCTTCCCCTACTAAAATTATCATGGCACGCCACTGAACAAAAAGCTGGTAAATTTATGATTCATTTTGGAAGGGAATCGGCTTCCAAAACAATGTAATGACTCCTGCAAATTCATCAGCAAATTGTGGTTTACGCGTCTTGGAGATTTTCTTTTCTAAAAACCCTGATCAGAAAGATGAAATGGATTGAAACATGTCGCATCTCATACGGTGATCGCTACTCATGTTGCACAGTGTAACGCATGATTCACAGAACAAAGTCTAGCACTCTTCTCTTTATAGGATGCGTATTGCGACTGATGTTAGGAAAATTTTACTCGTGTCCCTAGACAAGTGGTCGGTTGTATTCACTAGCAAGGTCAGGAGGGTACCTCATCTCTAGGACGCAAAGGGATGCAGTAAAATACGTTTCGCTGACACGAGGAAAAGCAGTAGTAGAATTCGTTTGGCTGTCACCCATCCCTTCTGGAGAAAGAGTGAACATGTGCGTTATTATTGTTTCTTGAAACCCTAATCAGGCAGACGGCCATTCTTTTTATTTTTCGTCGGCACTTGTATCAAAGACTGATCGAACACAATTCGTCAGTGCAGGGGCAGGAACAACGCGCCCGCACACTTACAATAGATTTGTTTATCTGTACGTGTTCAGTGCCCAGTTTTTTTCTTGTGTTTTGTAGAAAATTGAACAAGATATACGCCTATATTTTTTTCAAATTTTTATCTAAGAGAGTTCATATAGAAATATTCATTTTTTAAATAATTACAATTTCTTAATTAAATATTTATTTTTTGAGAAAGTCATTTATAGAGGAATAAAATACACATATCAAAATATTAAACGAAACAAACCAGGAATTTTTAAGTTAAGTACATTCGGAGCATCAATCATATTTTGCAAAGTACGCGTAAATTCCAAAATTTAATATAGGCATAACTACAAAAGTAATCAATTATCAGGTAAATAAAGAATCACTTGCCTCTTTTTTTGATATCCAGAATGAATGCCATATATTCGTGTCATTTTTTTTAATTGCACACATTTAAAAAATAGTCACGTAAATTCTTGTGCGATTTGACCTGGAATGTCTCATATTTCAAATCGTTTCGCTTTCGCCCATAAGAACATAGATGACCCTCAAGTCACTCACGATGTTACCCACAAAACATGTATGACACAATGTGATACATTTTGGGGGCAGAGTGAACATCTAAAATACTAATAACTCTCGAAACCCTAATCAGGCAGACGGTCATTCTTTTTTTAGTTCTTCACCACTTGCATCAAAGACAACGAACACAATTCGTTAGTACCTGGGCAGAGGCAGAGGGCACCCTCAGACTTACAATTGATTTTTTCAGAACTGTATGCGTGGAGTGCCCACTTTTTTCTTGTTGTATTTCATAGAAAATTTAACAAGGAACAGGCCTATTTTTTTTCAAATTTTTATCTCATCGAGTTTATATAGAAATTTTACTTTTAAAAAAATGCATTTTTTAAAATGAAAAAAATACTTTTGGAAAAATTTATTTTCAGAGCAATTAAAAAAATATCAAAGTATTAAATGAAACAAACCAGAAATTTTATAGTCAGTACATTCGGAGCAACAATTGATCTTATTTTGTGAAGTACCTGTAAATTCCAAAATTTAATATAGGCATATCTACGCAAATAATCGATTTTCAGGCAAATAAAAAAATAAGTGTCTCTTTTTCTGATGTCCAGATTTAAGAAAAAAAATATCATGCATTTAAAAAAAGAGTAGTGTCAACTCTTGTGCGATTTGATGTGGAATGGCTCTACTAGGCATTTCCTGCTATTCTATAAGCTGAGCTTTGCACAACTTCACAATATAACATTTTTCGAATGAAAAGTTGTATATCTTGATAAAATTCTAAGAGTTCCAAAACGTGAATTGTGAGCACAAGACACACTATAAATAAAAATCATTTTATTGTAATCTAAATGCTTCTGAGCAAAAGGCTTTAAAATGTTTATGAAGTGAGAAAGCAATGTCTCAAGAAATAATATTTAAAATGTTCATGTTCTCTGGCAAAGATAATTTTCCATTTTCCAATGCTTGGTAAAAATTTGTGTTTAGGCACTCCTCTGTCTGCCATTCATTTTTTACCTTCAACAACAATTGTAATTATCTCAATTGTAAGTTTATATTATACATGATGTTTTCTTATAATACAGTAAATTATGTGGATGTTAGAATCTACTCGGTGTCAAAGATAGAAAAAACTTGAACAATTTCTCAATACCCTTGCAAAATTGCGATAACACAAAATGAAAATCACACTAGCTAGGCGAGGCTGCATGACTGACACAGTAAGAAAATGTAATTAGTATAAACATTGCAGAATGTATTGAAGCCTACGAGGCACACACGTCTAGATTTTTCAAACTAGACTACGCTCATATTACAACTGTTCCTCCTTTTTTACACATCTGTCTAGTAGGGGGTCCCAATGAACACACAAAAACGCCCTTCGCTGACGGCAAACGTTCACAGGCTTTGTTGAGCATTCCCGCGCTCAGCGATAGGCTGCCTGTCACTCTCCGTCGCCTTCTCTCTCCGCTGGCTTCTGCCTCTCTCTGCACTGCACCCTGAGTTCTCACCGGGTGAGTGGAAGGGGTGGCAGCCGGGCGGGCGGTGGGGAGAGAGGGGCAGCGACGGTGGTGGTGGCGGTGGCGGCAGCGGCGTGACTGAAGCCGCGTGACGGGCGAGGGTGCTCCATGCGTAGAAGCGCAGGGGAATAATAATTAATTAATTCTTTAATTAAGTAATTAATTTTTTTTAAGTGGGACGCGCGAATTTCGTTTTCGCGCCCCCATAACACACTAGTGCAGCAAGGAACTCATATAATTTGGCGGGAAGACCACAAAGAGTGCCCAGCTGGGCGAAAGTCACTGCAACTTTATCCGCGCCGAGAAAAATGTGCTAACACTCGGGTATTTTTTAAAAAGATCTATAATAAGATTAAATATACGAACATTTAGTTAGTATTTCATAAAGCAATAAAACAGAAATATTAAAATTTCCTTTTTTACATTGAAAAATTTAAAATTTTAATTTATATTCAATTATGACATCGTGAGAACATTTGTTTTGTATATTGATGAATATCACACATTTTTATAGTCCAAATATGTTTTAGCACAACTGACATGCCTTTTGTTAATCAAATTAAGCAAAGATATTGTGTAAACTTATATTTCGGTTGTAACAGTTCAAAGCTACTTTTTCATATTAAACGGGGTTATAAACTGCAATAAATTTGGCATCTTATTAACCAAAATGATGCGCCGGGCGATTTTTTTAATGCGCTTTCTTTCGTAATTTTGTTTTTTTTAATATCTTTTATGATATCTTATTAGCATCTTGCAACTTAGGAAAATTAAAGAACTGGAAAATCCTTCAATTGTATATTCTTTACATGTCAACACAGCTGATCCAGTCAGCACTGCTAAGGACCTCTTCAAACCCCAGCCCCGTTCACACTCCTGTGAAGAGGAGGAGGAAGCCAACAGTGGCAGAAAAACCATTGAAAATGATGACTGTCAAGAGACACTTAGTAAAACTGGGGAATTTGATGGGGCAGGGCTAAATGTATCTCAGAAATTAAACAAAATGGACCCAGTCCAAGCCATTTATGCAGAAGCCTTGATACATGAAGTTTTAAAGGAAGGTCTCTTGGGCAACTTGGGGCTAAGTTCAACATTTTATTGTGCAAGAAACAATCAGCGATGCTGATAGTGATCATTTCATGATGGAAACCTATGATGAAGTCACCAATATTGTAGACTGATAATGTATTTCAAAGTTTTCCAGTTAGTGATTTTTTTAATGAGTTTTTCCTTTGTCTCTGGTAAGACTTGCTTTGTATTTACATATTTATATTGTAGCGTTACCGAATATCAACTTATTTAAATTAGTATTAATTTCTACATTTCTCTGGCAATAATCTGCGAAAGGCGCCTCCGCTGGCGCCGGGGAATTTTTGGCGGGACTCCCCCCCCGCTCTAATCCGTCACGCGCAGCTGCGCGCTTCCTCCGCAGCCGCCCTCGTTCTTTGTGCCCGACCACTCTCCGCGTGTTTGTCTTCCGGGAAGCGTTCCTTAAGAGAACGCACCCACCCCCTTCAAGCCCATGGGCCGCCACCCAGTGGATGTCAATAAAAATTAGGCTCGCCCTGGCCCACTCCTACGACGCATGTCTACGCTTGCACGTGCGTCCAAGTAAACAACGTAAGACAGAGAGACTTGAGACAGAAGATACTGGAAATTTTCCATTAAAGATCCCTGTTCAAACGCCTTCAGCGATTGGACGAAGCAATTTCATTGCGCAATTTCCTGTAGCCTATCGCCGAACGGGTTCAAAATTGTAGTAGAACATTCTCGAACTTTAGAGATTTTTTTGGACGGGGACCGAGGCAGCGAGCAGAAAGAAACATCCGAAGGTATTCCGCTTTTGACTGAGTAGCATTCTGTTTTCGGCTTTTGGCTGAGTATCGCTCTGCTTTCGACTGAGGCGCTTGTTAATAAGATTTCGTAAAGGCACTCTGACTGCCCTTTGGGGTCTTCACTTGGTTTATCTTGTGGCGAGACTTTTCAAGAGAAAGTTTCTCTTTCGGACTTGATCAATTTTCTGAACCATAGTTTTATCGATTCAAGTTATTTAATGTGCCGTGCTTGGCCACGATTCGATGAACCAAAACAATTGATTTTGTTGAAGTAGACGTGATTATTAGTCTATCTTTGGCATAAGCACGCGGAAGTGACTGCGTTAATCGTCAAGATCGCCACCGCTTACGTCAATGCTCGTCGAAGGTGCTACCTGAAGGCGCCCGCTCGACCAGCTGAGAGGAGCATTATTCCCGGCCGCACACCCTCCCTCGGAGCGGCGCGGCGCGCAGAACCGCGCGGCCCAGACGACCTGACCGCCGCCACCCGCCTCCACCTCCGCCGCCGCCGGACCGCTCGGGAGAAGCGCCCCTTTCTGAGACACCCCGCTGAATGGGGCAATGACCACGAAAATCTCCAGACGGTGATGTGTACGAGAGCTTCGCCCAAAGCGCTCAAATGCCCCTCAGCCCCTTCTGCCACCTGAGCTAGCTGAAAGGTAAGGCGACCCACCTTCACAGTCATTCGCGGAGACCGCGAGTGACGTGGCAATATACCATTCATTTTAGTGCAATCATATAGTTTTTATTTAAGTTTCAATTTTATATCTTGCTTTGCTTTTGCATATGTAAAGTATTACAAATAAAATTTCTTGTTATAACTGCTTGACGTGGTCACTGTTGCAAAACTTCATTTTAAGAGATGGCAATAAAATAATTGCTTTACCTTTAATATTAGAGGATACCAATGTCATGAAATGAAAGGTCCTGCAAAGAATGTCCTATGATAGATTTAAAAAATATAAATATATTTGCTTTAAAATATACAAAGCCTGAAATGCATATATCAAGCTTTACCTGCCCTCTACATTTTATCCTGCCATGCAACTTTCCCATCTGACACAAAATACTACTTGTATGCATCACGATTATCTTTAGCTGTAGCACTTGAATTTCTCGATATTGCACAATGCATCGTACAACTGGAAACATCCTCTCTATCGGTACTCGTGCTAGAAATGTAACCATTACGTTTTCTCAAATAATTATGCAGTGTGCAAATTGCCAACGCCACACGACGCCTTATGTTTTCCACTTTTAAATCGCCTAAAGAAACGTTCTGTTTGCTGGCTCATGCCTCTGCCCACCAGTGGCGTAGCGTCAGGGGACGCTGAGATGCTGAGCATCCCCGTATACAATAACCTTAAATACTGTATTGATAATCTTACAAGTGGTCTGTTGAGCGGAACACGTTTTGCATTAATTTTAAATTGATTTCCTATGATTGAATTCGGCGGGCTGTTGAAGCTGGCCTGTGATTGCTTGGATGCTAAAATGCTCCTAGCGTCTGCCGCGAGATTGCGACGGCCAATGACGCATACGCAGATGGCGAGGTTCCCATCTCCTCTCTTCACCCCTGGCCCTGAGAAACCCGATTCCTTTACGCTAGCATCTACTGCGGAAAGAAGCTCGTCTGTGCACGAGAGCGCAGCACACTTCAGGCGGTCAGCATCTCTCTCTCTCTCACTCGGGAGCCCCCCGCTTGGTCATGGGTACAAACTGTAGAAATAGTGTCTGTCTACTATTTCTTAATTAATATCCAAGAAATTGTATTATCTCTTAAATAGATTACATATTAAGTCTGCAATGTATAAATTAACAAATGGTCTTATTGCCATTCGCGTATAACAATTAAAGCTGAGCCATTGTATAATTTGCTTTCAAGACATCGGCAACCCTGACTGCTGTGAGGATTTTGTGGAAAGCGCCTACACCGTCGTAAGCAATCGAGATCGTGGAAATAGTTCCAGTGTATCTGCCTTGTGTTGCGTTCGCCTGTCAGATGACGTAGTAGATAGTGACATTTTGTGTGTTATGGTTGAGCATCCCCAAACGTGCGAGTCACGCTACGCCACCGCTGCCCACCTCACACCACCCATCCTGCGCAGCGCGAAAAGATTCTCGTGTGTGAACCGCATTCCTGCCCGCCTAAGCTCTTGAATGGGAAACCACAAAGAGGAACGGTGCAGTAGATTATGACGCGCAGCTCACTTCCATCACCTCTGCTGTCTCGATGTGCCAGCCACGGCAGTATTGAAAAGTGGCAAAGATACGCGGTTGCCAAATTGCCAAAACAAGAACAGGCGCTACCAGTCATGGGTTGCGAGATAAGCTAAAGATCTTGTATATGTACCGGGGGGGGGGCTCTTGCGCATCGTATCTGACTTCATTCAATGAGGTTTCGAAACCAGTTTGCGTCACAATATTAGCGGGAATTTTAAATGAAGCTAGATACCAAAAGTATTACCTCGTTATAACATACTGAAACAGATTTATGAAGTATTTATTTTAAATACTCTACGTTAAATAATGCATCAATACTGCTATTTTTGGTTGGCTACCGTTGAAAATTGTCACTTTGTACCTATTCATAATGTTTCTCAACACTATTCGCTCTTCATGCAACATGGCGGCCAGCATCGGGTCTGGCTTTTCAAAAGAAGTGCCCGTGCTGTGGTCACGTGGTTCGTAGTACGAGCAGTACGAGCAAAAATCGGAACGCCGGAGGAATTCACTCATGTATTTCCACCATTATACGCACATACACACACAGACAGACAAAAAAACAGTTGCACCCAGAAGGGCGTTTGCAAATGGAGTGCAATTCGAGACGGAGCTCACAGGGCACAATATTTACAGGACACAATGGGTCAGGAGTCGCGGCAGTGATTCGCAGAGGTGTCGGATGGCACCCTGCGATAAGCCGTCCTAGGTCTCTTGAAAGTGGCCGAGCCATTTAAGAGAATGTTGTAAGAAGTGCTCAGAAAGTGTACATAACTTGAACTTTACAAACTCGGTACTTGATGCTCCTTTTGTTAGTGTTATAAATTGTGACTTCTCATATTCAATGGTCTGGCGGACGTCAAATTTAATGGTATTTAAATACCATTAAAGAGATTTAGTTGAACTTCATAAGTAGTTCTCGAGCAATCGCTCGTGCTATAGAAAATTGTAAATTTAGAGATTTCTCTCCACTTAACAATGTTAATGAAATATAAAGGACATTCCTGAACTGTTTAAAGTAGTGTAAGAGGAAGAGTAGAAATGTGCCTGAACAAAGACTTGAAGGGCATATCATATCAATGGATTTTTGTTTTCTTTTGAGTGTGATCGGATGTTTTTTGCTCTTTTTTTCCACGATCAAATCTGTATTTTCAGTTTGTACGAGTATAACGCATCCGCCGAATTGAACTACTTTTCTGTGGGCACGACTTCGTGTGTTTTTTCAGTAGTCTTCATAGAGTCACGATTCCACGAAATAAACCCTACCGACTGAGGATCAGTTACAATATAAGTATGCTGTATATTATCTTAATCTTATTGCGGGTACCAGACTCATAGCACACTGTTAGAGCGATACAACACATGCTTTTGCACTTTTGGAATTTAATGCATTTTAATATTTTCAAAACCAGGTTATTTTCCCCAAAAAAATTAATATCCAGGTCTTCTTTCACGGCACTGCAGTTTTCGAAGACTCGGAATTACGTCTTAACATCATAATATTCTAAAACAATTGTTGGGCTTACTCGAGTGCGTCTTTCACGGCTACGCGCCATGGTGTGAAGCTGGCCGGACGCTCGCCGCCCTCCCTCAAAACATATTTTTCAACCACCGTGATGCCAGCCCTTTCCTGCTGATTGCAGTTTTGCCACATTATATGAACACTTTTCCCAATATTTAAGTAGGAAACCAAACATGCTAAGTTGCGAAGTACCTCTAAATTGGAAGATATGAGAGAGCAATTCTCACTAACCTGGTCAGCAGTTGAAGTATGCGAATTAGTAATTCCATCAAATGGGCTGGGTGTTGCATGAACATGCTCAACAAACCTGTTAACAGAGTAAAATGTTAATGTAATGAATTGTCAAATAATACTTCACAATTACCAACTTGTACACAAGATAGATTTACTTAATTTAACGATTTTGCGAGCCCTTTTCTGGGCAAGTGAGCTTTTCTGAAAAAACATTTTTAACACGTATTTGTTATAAATGACAAAAATAACAAATAATTAAAAATTATCAATTACAATCATTACACAATTTCTCACATCTTAAAATTTCTTATTTTCGAAAACGTAAAGTTTGCCTATGACATTTAAGCGTCTAATGCTCAAACCAAGGGGATGAGGGAATAGAAAACTAGTGGTGCTACCAAAGCACATACTTTCTCGCATTGTTCCTAAAAGCTTCGCAACATTATACTACTATAGAAACAGCAAAAGTGTTCTGAACCGGAAAGTTTTTTTTCCGCTTCGAAACGCGATCTCAAATTCTCAGAGTTAACTTACCGGCATTCATACCATAAGCGCGTGTGGATAAAACCAGGCAGAGGCATAAAAAGTAAATGCCTGATTCATGTAAAAAGGAAACAACAAATAATTCGGGATAAGATATTAAAAATTCCACCATTGATATATTTTCCCTTTCTCATTCAAATTCAAAAAGTCAAATTCAACACGGAGTGCAACCCCGAAGCACATACATTTTTGTATCGTTTCTAAATGCTCCGCAATAACATACACCTACATAAACCAGCAAAAGTGTTTTCAACCAGGAAGTGCTTTTTTTTCATTGTTCCTGACGAAGAACGGGAGAGAGTTTGAAGAGAACCAAGAGAATCAGAACAGAGAACTACTCGCCGCAGCGTCGCTGACTATGTATTCGAGGGGCTGTATATGTGGGGCTTCGAGAATTGCATACATTTCGGCAGTGAATATACTGCACTGAGAAGGAAGTTGATATGATGACCCTGATACAATAAAACTGCGTCATTGTACGATGAACCATCTGTGTACAAGAATAAATGATCCGGATAGGCTTCCTTCATACCCTGAAACTGCATCTGGTAACCAGGAGTCTGGATATTTCCACCTGGAGGCCGGCAATATGCTTAGTTTTCCTAATCCTTTTAATTTGTTCATCCGTGCGTGCTTTGAAAATAATGGTACCATTCCTTTGTCGCACCACAGCCTTCAGCTTCCCGTACGCTTCCTCAAAAGCACGCGCAAAACGAACAGCACTAACCATTTTTAAAAAAAATTACCTTCCTCGGCACATACCATGAGGAAACGAGGTTTCTTCGGTCTATCTTCAGCTTCAGAAAAAGAAACTATTCAAGTCAATAGTTCGTTCTGGACATCTCTTCCTTGCGGAAGAGGGCAGGGGAGAAGGTTATCCATAGAGAAGAGGTTTATCCAAAGTATCTATAGAGATGGATATCAGATTCATCCCCATGGTCCCCACCCACCACGGAGCCCACCAACCATGTTACAGCGCTGCCCCGCCGTGGATCCTCCCGCTACCCCCTGAAGTTCAGTACAAGACCTCGTCTGAGCAGACTGATCGGGAGTGGGTTAGCTCCCGACCGCCCGTCTAGAAGAGTCCGAGGCCACAGCAAGTGTGTTGAAACCTACAAGGAATGTTCCCCCAAAATACGTAAATAACGTATCCCTTAGTGCAAGGCAGAAAGTAGCACGAGGACTAGTTGGAAAACAAACAGGTCTCTCAACTGTCAGGACACACGTTCCCTGCGACACGGGTCGCCATACACGGCAAATACATGGGTGGGCGTTCAGCATACAGTGGGGCATATAATATGATAAGGGGAAGTGAAATATAAGGGGAAGAAGAAAGGAGACAGGATGTTATCAAAGGAGACCGACAAATCGTTCCTCGCGATCATTTAACCTACGTTCCTTTGGTTTACGTGGCAAATTTTTCGTATAACCTTCCTCTCTTAAACTTACGTACAATGCACATTGGAGTGGCTTTTGTTAACTATTTGACCTATTTGTCGCAAGGTATAGCCCTTAAGTGCTAAGTTGACAATTACCTCTTTTTAATTGGATGTGAGCTCTTTTTGCTTGTCCGTTTCAATGCCGACTGTTGCCTACTGGCGGAACTATCCCTACAGAGCGCATTGAGATTTAGGAAAACCGTCAAGGGCTTAGTAACTCGACGAAAAAGAACTGCATATTGCCACTCACTTGGTCTGTACGAAGTGCAAAGTTGTATAAGGTTAATAAACGTAAACAAACGTTCTTCTTACAAAGAGAATTGACCAATTTACTCCCGATTATTATTTTATGGCATTTAAAGCATTTTTTTAAAATAAAAATATTATTCGATGTATAATAAAGATTTCCAACAATACTAAAACATTTTCTATTATTTTTATCAATTTTGACAATATTACACATTTTATAAACATATTAAAACATTATTTAAGACAAGGAAATCGTAAAAAAGCATGGTTACAAAATCGGCCCGCCAGGTCGTAAATCACATCCTAGACATCTGCCGGCTGGAGCACTCAAAAGCAAATGAAATTGTCTACATTTCATAAGTAGCACTATCTGAAACTCCTTCTGGAAGTTTATGTATTAGGTGAATTTTTATTAAAAAATAATATTTCTGGTTAACATTTTATAGAAAAAATATTTTAATCAATTTATTACTTTGAGTTTATAAATGAAGACATCTACAAGTCAATTTTTTAACCAAGTATTACGGCAAAGTTCATATAAGAACCAAAGAAATAAAATAAATGCCATAAAATGATTCTCTTAATTTAAACACGAAAAATCTGTTTTTTCTATGTAAGTACTTACCATGCGGATATTTTAGCCTCACGTTTTGAAAATAATAATAATTATTTTATGCATCCAAACATGTGGGAAAAATCTGAGTCGAATTGCAAACTAAGGCCGGAAATTTCCCTTATCCTTTTGAGTCTTTGTTTACTATATACTGAACAATGAAATGCGATTTTTTCAGCAATATCCCTATTTTTCTCAAGTAATATCACCTCCGGGCTAAATTCACAATAACCTTCGTCACATCCTCACTACGTTCCTTCGTCTTAGCCATTTCACCTTTGTTGACTGCAATGTCGTACGCAATAACAGCTTCCTAAGCATGCACCATTGCTCTACAGATAAAAGTAATTGCTCTACAGATAAAAGTAATGAGTTTGTGGGGCCAATTTATGCCAAAACTACACTACGCGGTTCAAGTGTACTAATAAGAAAGGTAGAAAATTTAGCCAAGCTGAAGAGATTTTAATTCCGATATTCTTTATACCCATTATTTTTCGAAATACAGAGGTATTTTAGTCTTTGTATTATAGTTTTTCTTCAATGCGCAAGAAGAAAATATTCCATTACATTAATGAAATAGAAAACAATAAATATCTTTTTCATAATGGAATGTACGAATACCATGGAACATACTGTAACTACGTCCGTTAACAACAATTTTGAGGCTAAAAGGATATTCACTTCTTTATAGTGACTGGTGAGCTGAACCATGGAAACGATCGATCATATTTCTCAAATTATAAGGAGTTAGATTTTAATAAATTATTACAATTTTCCCTATGCCCCCCCCGAAAAAAAATTACGCTGGATATGCAAAAATATACAGAAACAGAAATGGCAAAATATGCAAATGAAATTCGTCAAGAATGTCCCAAAGGTATAGATTCGCAAAGGTATGTAATCACTTTCCAAGTAACAACTGAAAAAAAGTATGCATTTGTATACAAATCCGGGGTCTACTAATCACCTTCCGTCATAAACATGCACCAACTACAGCAAAGGGGGTAGCAAAAACATTAAAGGTTGCGCATCCTCGCCCACCAGAGAACTATAGCATTCCCACTGATGATACAAAAGATATTTTAGGTGGCAGTCTTGCATATAAAGCTTCCCCCTTTCTCAGTGGATATATTGTGACGTCGTGGGTACTCCCCACGAACCCAGACACGAACTTCCATACATAGTTATATTTACAAAATAAATATGTACATTTAAACAGTTACACTTTGTACAATAGCTCTGATAGCCCTACTATCACCTGATCGCGGAAGCTATCCAAATACGATTGAGATTCGGTTGAACTAGTGGCACTCGCCACTCCTACATTCGAAGCGCGCACAAAGACAAGGCTTCCGTGACCGGATGTCACACTCGGACACAAAGTCCTTACAGGCGCATCAATCCGTGATGTGCTTTGATCGCAGGAGCGATCTTAACCGATTGATGTGTGAGTGGTGGATCTCAACCACACCTCACTCGGAACTCACACTCAGCATCACTACCGCGTGACCGGCAGTCACACCTGGGACACAAAGCCCCCACAGGCGCGTCAACACGTGACTTGCCTCGCGAGCCCTGCTCGCCGCTGCACCGCCCTGGCGCAAATTTGTGCATCAGCACGAGGTCCTCACTCACTCTAGAACCCGCCCGCTGGCCTAGTGCACTCACTTATATACTTGTGGCTCACGTGACCTCCTACGTCACGCCGCCTCCCCCGCTATGTTTCTGCCTCTGCCCACGGCCCATTGTTCAGTCTTTGGGTGCTTTCTCTAGGGAACCTTTCTCTTCATGCTCTGGCGAGGCGATTTCCTGTTGTTAATCCCTTTCCGCCCGTTCCCAAATAGCTACCACGAGGTTCCATTCCTAATACGTTACAATATGCTCTCCAGTTTTCCGTTTTGTTCGAGTTTAAACTCAATGGGATATTAACCAATATAATCGTATTGCTACAACACGCTCACCAAACAGAGCACTTATCGTCGTCGTCGGAAGGCAAATCTGGCATCAATTTGGACTATTACTTTGTCTGAAAAACTTTTACATTGTGTCGGGCAATGCCAAGCAAAGTGGCCAAGTTAATGTTTAAAATACTTGTGATCAGTTGTCCCGTTTGCCACAACCTCCCCAAGATTCACTCGCTGCGATTGGCTGAATGTGTGATGACATTACCATACGTGCCGTAAAATACTAGTACGTCATCATTGCTGTCGTAAAATGGACTTTTTACTTTCTCATATACGGAATATAGACGTGTTATACAGAAAGTTACGTAATGCTGCGGAAAATCGATTTCGAGATTTGAAAAGAAATACATGTGTTGAGGTTTCCCGATACCGAAAAAAAAATTTTTCTTTTCAAAATGTCCGTCAGTCCGTCTGTGAACACCACTACCACCTAAATCATACCGTAGTTTTTCCAAAATGGATATTCCCCGGTCGATCTGGCTCCACTCAACGCGCTGCGATTTTGAAAAACTTTCTTAAAAATTTGGGTATATTACATAAAGCCTCCAGGCATTTTCAAAATTTTCTAAAAAACGGCTGCAAATTTTTCTTTCAATTTCTTGTGAGAATAGAGAAAAATACGCTTATAAAGGTGGCGTAGGTTCGATTTTCACGGTTAACTCTGAATTTTTGAAAATTTCATAAGTTTAAATTTTTTCGGCGTCTTCCTACAACTACAAAATTAAAGATACATATTTTTCCCTTCAAATGAAAAATTGTTGTCCATAATTTATTCTTTCATTAAGGTCGTGTACATTTTTTTGATAATGTGATATTTAGTAGTTTTTCCTCAATATTGCGTACAATATGTGCAATTTTCAAAAATTACAAAAAAAGATTTTCTTGAAAACGGCGCCGGATTCTTTTACAAACAATACTTTCTTTTCTTACGTTTGTCAGTGCGAAAAAGTAAAATTGGTTGTTTTATAGAAGTATCGTAGTATAACAGAAAATCACGTAAAAAAAAGCATTGAACAGTTCGTTTGACAAGATGGTGTTCGTTTCAATTACAGAGCAGATTTCTTAGGCCCTATAAGAGCACTTTTGGCATATGATCCATAGTTTTTGTGATATCGAAATTGAAACGTCTTAGGTGGCTCAGGACACTGACTGTCACAGCAATGCCTCTAACCGGGTGGTTCCAAGGTTCGAGTCCTAACGGTGGCAGGATGTTCGATACTAGCTAGATATGTAGAGTTCAGCAGCTGTCTGGAGTGACGGCTGCTCTTATCGGTTGCTTTTACTTTCCCGTATACGTACGTATATACTGAGTAATAGTACTAGTAGTATAGGGATTTAATGCTGGGGAAAATCGATTTCGAGATTTCAACGGAAATACACGTTTTGGGGTCCCCTGATACCGAAAAAGTGTTGGTTTTTTTTCTTTCAAAACGGCCGTCCGTCCGTGAATCCCACTACCACCTAAACCATTTTTTTTTCTTTCCAAAATCGATACTCCCCAGTTGATCCCCCTTTCGACTCAAGGCGCGTCGATTTTGAAAAACTCTTCAAAATTTGGTGGTACTTTACATAAAGCTCTCGCACATTTTCCAAACTTTCTCAAAAACGTCTCCAATTTGTTTCTTTAAATTTCCTGTAAGAATAGAATAAAATACACTTATAAAGGTGGTATAGGTTCGATGTTCACGGTTAATCTGAACACAAGAATATGTAAAGAAGCTACAGTAGTGCTGGGGTGGGAAGAATTGGAGCATCCATTGTACTCTCCTCACCATTCTCCATGTGACTTTGACCTTATACCAAAGGAAAAGGAACCATCACATGGTAAGCGGTTTGCAACATACAGGACTTTAAAATTGCTGGGCAGCAGATGAGGATTCGTGAAGCAGATGATATTCGGCAACTCCCTCATCGTTTGAAGTGTTTGTAAACGTTGCAGGGTACTACTTTGGCCTTGGATCTTTAGAATTGGTATGCGGTGCTTCTGGAATGTTGTGAACTCATATGTATTGTATTGCTTTGGAAGATGAAATCAGTACTGTCATTTTGAATACATTAATCAATATAAGAAACACAATTTTGGTGTTTGTTGTGTGGTGTTTTGTTTGTTAAATGTCCATGCACATCATTCCTTGTCCTTTCACGTGTATATTTCAGTTTTCACCCTTGCTGGTTTTCTTATTAAAACAATAGTTACCATGACTTATGCCCTAATCCTTGTATAACACAGATTGTTTGTGAGAATTTGTTAATTCAAATTTCAATTTGGCAAACTTTTTCATAATTACTTTAAAATTATTTTTCAAATTATCAGTCATTTTGTGTTCAATCAACAAAATACTTAAATCACTCAATCTTTCTAGAACTGGAATGGAATAACCTAAATAATTTTTAATGATGGTTTATATGGTTGAAATTTCACTATTACATACACTAAAAATTTACATCCAGGAACTACTAGTCTAGAGCCCCAGATTCCCAATGTTATGAAAATGTATTCATACTAGTATAATAAATTATCATTTGTATACTTGTAAATATGTTTTTCTGTCTGGTGCTCGTTAAAAAAAGACTTTACGACCTATAGTGAATTAAAAAATTGCATTTTCTAAGATCCATAAATATATATTTAAAAAAAATTGCATTTCTGAATGTTTAAATTATTTATTGCAATATAATTCCAATTTAAATCTATTAAACAAAATTGGCTTCAAGCAAACAAACTTCATTATTTCTATACATATGAATTTCAAAAGGGACCCCCCCACCCCATGATGTATGCCCCCTGATGTATGCCACCAGCTGCTCCCCTGATAGTTCTGCCATCTGGGTTATAGGGATTTAAAATAATTTGTTTTATGGAGTGATTTATGGTGAAGCTTATGTTTCAGCTGCTCTAGGTGGGGAGATGATGAAATCTATTCAGTTTAGATAGTTATTCAGTTTAGTTTTTATATAATTCAGTTTACCATGAAGGACTTTACAGAATATACAAAGTACAGAAAGCTAGCATAATAGAGGGATACGAAAGAAAAGCTATAATAGTCTATGTGTAAAATAAAGCTTAAATGAGAATGTCAGAAGGGTATAACAATATTCACTCATTTGATACTTGCAATTTAAATATCCTAGGAGAAAGGTGAATTGGAAAAACTCAACTTGTAAGTGGAATTAACTTACGTGTTTTCATTATCTTGAGAATTCTCCATTTCTATATTTTCAGTTGAAACTGAAGCGTCTGTTTTCTGCACTACTTCTACACTGACATCTGCAACAAACATAAATTTAATATCACATTAATTAAATTCAATGCAAAAATGTTCAAACAATAACTTTGTATTAAGTAACATGCTTAATAAGAATAATAAAGATACCTTCTTGTTTATCATTTTCATTATATGTTCCAAAAGAAGAAAATGAGTTAAAGTAACTCTCCTTATCATTAACAGTGTTTCTTTCTTGTATATCTTCTTCATTAGAAATACTGAAATTAGAACTTGCATCGTTTGTGACTAATACTGTATCACCATCTTTTATTAAATTTGCATTTTCTGGCGGTGCATCATCTCCAACAGAATTTCTGATGGATATTTTTCGTCATCATTATTTGTATTTTGGGTGATTATTGTGCTTTCACTGGCATAAGGCAGGACCACAGTTTTCTCTCCTGATGCACCTACACTGTCAATATTATTCAACTGTCCTGGGATGATATTACATTATTATCAAGAGGACCCGCAGTAGCAGTTTCACTCAGGGCTTCTGTTGTGTTTGGTATTTCTTCCTTAAATAATGCATCCTCATCACCTTTATTTTCTCCCATATGTTTAACGTCGGAATAATCATTACTTATTCTCATTTGTTCGCCTTCAGAAGTTTCCGAGCTTCCTGTATTGTCATTGAATATCTCTGGCTCAGAAACATTAGAATCTTGTAAATTGATCTCCGAAGATTCAGATACTACACTTTCATTTTCACCATTGCCTTTGCTTGCATCTTTACTTTCTTCCTCTATCTTCTCACTTCCACCATCTATATCTTGTTTAGAATCTGTTTCTGACTCTAGTATTTCTTCCTCTTCATCCAAATCTTCATCCTCCATCTCATCCTCGTCATCTTCCATTTCTTCATCTTCATCATCTTCTTCATCTCCTTCCTCGTCTTCTAGGGTATCTTCGCCAATCCCTAAGTTTTCAACATTTTCATTATTTTCCAAGTCTCCAGAGTTATTTTCAAGGTCATTTACCTTCGGTGTTGGAACATCTTCATTACTTTCTAGTGCAGATGTTCCAATAGTAGATTTTACTTCATCTAACACACTTGCTTGTGTTCCTCCAAGAATCTCATCACCCCTAGCACTATACCCAGCAGCACTAGAAGTGGTAGGCTGAGGAAGAATTAATGAACTGTTTGGTTCTACTAAAGTATTTTTGGCAATACCTGTAGCATCTATTGTTTTTGATGTTTGAATATCAAGGTTCTGAGTATTAAAGGTCCTGGTTTCCATAGGTTGAGTTTCTAATACTTCACCAGTAGTATTACTATAAATAGTAGTGCCATCAACCACACTGAATGAATTACTTATAATAGGCACATCTGCTGCTGCACTGCCTTCCTGTACATTATTGTCTAGTGAATCTGTTATAGTATGACTTTCCGATTCAGTAGGCACAATTAAAGTCGGTTTTTTATGAACTTTTTCTTCCTTTACCATCACTCTGGGCATATATCCACGTTTTCCACCAACCTGAAAATTAGACAATTGAAGTAAGCAATCACATTTAAATTTTATATACACAGTGCCGCTTAATTATGGGGGCAAAAATTGTTAAGAGTCTTTCCGTTATTGAAGAAAGAGTGGATCAAACCTTTTCACTTTCTCCCCTTATGAATATTTCACAAGAAGAGAAAGTTATGTTATTGTGCGCCAGAAAAACTCTGAATTTTCACCAGAAAATCTATCATTGTCTGGCTCTAGTAATGAAAAAGTGGATTAATCCTGTTGCTTAATTTAGAAAAAAAATCCTCTAACGCATGGTTTGATGGCTCTCAACACCGAAAAATCTATTGACAGCAAAACGTTTGTCTGGCTGTCTGTCGGTGCTCAATGCTAACGCCAAAAACGTTCAGCCGATTTTCTTCAAAATTGATATTCCTCATTTGATTTGGCCAATGTCGAAGCTTCTGGAATTTAAAACCAATATTTTAACTTTGGGAGGTACTTTACATGAAGCCCCTTGGACATTTTCAAAAAAGTTTTCAAAAAAATGGCTCCAAATTTTTTCATTAAATTTTGTTGTTGAATAGTGCAAAGGACATTTAAGAGAATAATGCACGTATCATTTTCGTTGATATTCTCAATTTGTCGAAAACTGCAAAAACACAATTTCAAAACTGCAAAACTGAAGATAGAGATTTTGCCTTCGACAGTCAGTTCTACAAAATTAGCACATTAAATAAGATCCTGTACATATTTTTGAAAAAACAAGTATTTTTGTGTAAACTGCGCTTGAAATTTAGCAAAATTTTGTTTCTCAAAAACCGCTCCAAATTTCTTCTTTAAATTTTCTTCACTTTTGTAAAAACTGATGATAAAAAATATGGTGCTAGACCTACTTTCGGAAATCGCTTGGTTCTTCGAAAATTTCAAAAAAATATTTTTAAAACTATCAAATCGTAGATATTGAAATTGTTGTAGGTTCTTCCTGTTGATCCTGGTATATGAGTAGATATGTGGATGGTACAATTAAATATGTATTGATCATACAGGATTAATCTAAGTTGATTCCAGGAATTAAAACTTTGGTATTATATACATTTATTGTTAGCTCAACGTTACGCACATTCAGCATGTGCCTTGTCAAGACCAATATAAGTATGGAAACAGTTGACAATAGCATAGTCAATAGAAATTCATATAAAAACAATGGAATACAACATTATTGAAATCAATATTTACAATTGGCATTACACCAGAGCATAAATATCAAAAAAAAGTTGCAGTCTTGTCAAACCTAGTGGTTACAAATAGTTAATTGTGGAAGGCAGCATAAAATTAGATACATTAAGGAATGGTACCAATTATAAAGATGGCAAACTATGGAATGAACACTGGGATTGGCAAAAAAATATAATTACGGATGTTGGTTCATTATCAATGTCTTAGAAATATAGTTTTTGTACGTTACTTTTAATGTTCATTGCATTATTTAACAAATTATGTATCATTTCCGCAATTAGCCTTTTTTATGTTTGTTTCTCGTGTTGTAAAATTTTGACTCTATCAAATCCAATGGAGTGGCTAAGCTCTGTTCAATGTTTGGTCAAAGAGGTATACAGAGCTGCATCTTTGTTGATGTATTTATGCTGGTAGACCTGTTTGCTGATTTATTGTTTAGTTTCCCCAATTTAGCTAATTTAGCTAATCCTGAATTTCATAACAAAAATCTAAAGATAGTCAAAAATATCCTTAATAACAATCTCTATTCATTACTCTTTATTGATAAATACATTCAAAAAAGAATAACACATAAATCCAAAGCAATTGCCAGCAGCAGTAATTTACGAATCCCCTTACCATTTTACGAACTTGTGAATAATAAAATTAAGACCTATTTCAGAAAATACAATTTGGACATTGTATTTTACACTTCAAATAAGACTAGCCATCTTTACGACAAGCAGAAGGATTAATCCAAAGTAGGGGATAAAGTTAATATGGTATACTCCATTCCATGCAATGACTGTCAATAGGTGTACATTGGGGTACTCCAAATTATTTTCAATTACCCTTTTTCTTCATGCACACAATTCTGGATGAAACTTACTCCGTAATTATTCACAAACAAACAAATTGGTTCTGCTGTAATACAATATGAGTTTTTAAAATATTTAAATGTGAAAATTATCAGAAAATATTTTTTTATGGTTGCATAAACATAAGCATTTTTGCTGCTGCAGACCACTAGTTAAGATTAAATTTTCTATTATCGGAGAGTACATTTAATACTTGAACGTACAGTAAGAAGTAAGTAGCAGATTTGATTCCCAGTCCACGAAGGGAATTTTTTCCATTCTGTACATTACAAATTCAGCACTTGTTTTGACAATGATAAGGAGAAATCAGCCAGAAATTGCATTCGCGAAAAAGGCGAATTTTGAATTCTGAAAACTTAATAAAAATTGTAGTATTGAGTGAAAATACAATAATATTTTAAAATATGAATAAATTGTATTTTCAAATAGTTGCCCAATTATTTTCTCTTTTACACGAGCAAAATTATTTCTAACTCAAAACATGACCATGACATTGCGCTCGTAATATCTTAGATTGTATAACACAATATATTGCAATTCCACGGATAAATCTAGAATCGATTATTTTTTGTAGCTACGAATAATTCATTTTTTATTTTTTCATTT
>JAHLJT010008446.1:137366920-137379572 GCA_031308135.1 Acheta domesticus
TTTTATTCCCTTTCATAATTAGCAGTATAGTATAAAATCAATATTTTCTCCAAATTTTCTACAATGAGGCTGTCTTCTCTATTAAAATAATTTTGAAGGCTGAAAATGAACTTTTCACTGACCCAGAATTATAGGAGCAAACAAATTTAGGTAAATTTATTATGCTCACTTCTCCTGGAACTTCTTCACTCATCAGTAATCCTCATGAAGAGAAAAAAACGTATACCACACGACCTATTTCACCAATGGACATTTTTAATTATTTTTTTTAAAAAATTTTCGCCTGTCCGAGTGTAGGCTTTTGTCTGACCTATTTTTCCTCGCCTGGACTTCGAAGATGCGCTACGGCTATAAGCTTCAACCTGTCAACAGCGCAGCTGCACCAGGAATGGGTGCAGTTGCCTACGAAGTGCGTGCTGATCGGAGACGATCGTGAAACATCCTTATTTTGTTGACTTGCAAAGTCCCTTGTGTTCGGTATTTTGGGTGAGAGATTTCGGTGCGTTGTCGATCACATAATATTTACATTTCAGAAAAGTATTTGCGTTTCCGCTAAACGAATTTCCAGACTTAGGATGTAAAATATCGTTCTTGAAAATCATTTGTTTTAGGCAAAATCATATTAAAATAGGCAACAACTGCCCTTTCATGTCATTTTAGGCACAATTAGACGCTTTCAGTAGATCTATTTTCTCTTGATTCGTAAACATCTGCAATTATTTTCCACAACATTCTGAAGGAACTAAATAGGCATTTGTCCTAAAATCCGAGGCCTACTCATTACTCACTAGTTTGCGGGTAAGAGCTGTATGTGAATAAGGAATCGTCACTTTAAGAACGCTCATTTCAAATCGCCTCTCTGGTCTCAAATGGCCAACCTTATTTTCTGGAAAAATCAAGATCATCTAATACCAATATCAAGACTGAAGTAACACCAGGAGCGCTATTCTGTACATGAAACCGACAGCCGTCGGACTCGGAATGCTACCGACAGTTGTCACTTGCACCGACGGACTCTACCGTCGAGAGCAATTCTGTAGTTCCGTCTTAGCGACATCTATCGGTGCTAGCGACGACGATCGCTGGCGTACAGCTAAATTTTTCTAGGGTGGCCACTGGGATTCGCGAGTAGAGGGGGAAACTGAAAGTGGTGGGGAGAGAGCCAGGAGGCAACGCTCGCTCGCGCCTGGCTCGTCTGCCTATACCAAAAATATTTGTTTTTTGTATACCATCATTATAAACGACCCATTTCGATACCCCGAATCGTACATAATCCAGTATATTATCGCACGCTACATGACGTCATCGCCATTATTAAACGCGACATGACGTCATGACGAACTTCTAGAAAGACAGATCTGTACAACCGGTTTCAGAAAGTAGACAAAATATTATTACTCTACCTTCATTAAGAGATATTTCTCATCATCTGCTTCCACTAAAAATTTTCTCACATCATCTTTCGAAAATATCATAGATTTTTCAGCTTCATAGCCGACATTAGCTTGTTTCATATATTACTGAACTTTGTTATAAGCAGAGATGTCAATTCCATCTTTAATTTTCAGCATAGTCTTCAATTTTGAATGACTGTACCACAAAGATGATGCCTTACATACTGCAGACTTCAAAATAACATAAATTAGAAAATGAAAACTCGACACTAGGACACTATCATACACACACGACACTATCATAAAAAGTATGACAAACTTACCAACTCAGATATATATGCCAGAACAACTGTCTCGCATATAATATTTACATTATTTGTTTCCATCCACTTCCTAAATTTTATATATTCCTTCTAGTACAATGCACTCGACTTTTTTAGGTATTAAACTTTCTTCTGCCTTCGAGGCTTCTTCTAAAACTACCATTGGTAACGACGCCATCTTTCATTCGAATGCGCGCGTGAATCGGCTCTCCGCTGTCAGTTGTGACGTCATAATACCAACATCCATGTTGCCAACTATAAAACTTTACTTACACTTACTTCGTTTCATTTATAACTTTATAATGATGTTATACAAAAAAATAGCGTATGCAACTCGTTTATAATGTTCCTTTTTTGCACTCATAAGAAAATAGTCTATTACTAAACTCACTCCTTCGTCGTTCGTTTAGTAATAGACTATTTTCTTATTCGTGCAAAAAAGGTCAACATTATAAACTAATTGCATAAACTACTATTACCGCACCGCACATGCTAGCAAACGGTCTTGGAAATCAATTTGCTGTAATGTCGTCGCTCGGTAATGGAGAAACACCAAATTCACGGGATGGCCTGGCTCTGTCCTCATCATCCGTATGTTTTCCACTGTCACTGATACCCGTTTCCCCACTATCATAAGTAGTATCACTATCACTATCTTTACTATCGTTCGCGTCGTTTCCTGTAAAAATAACGATTTCTTGATGTGACGCATTAAATCATTGTGCGGCGAATCACACTCTCATTGAAACGGTCGAGAGCCGATTCTTCGTCCTTTCTCTTCTTCTCTTTATTATGAGTAGAAAATTAACACGATTCTCCTGATTGAACAGAATTAATTTCCTTATTAATTTTGCAAATATATCTTTTCGAAACACCCGAAGCAGCAATTACTACCTTGAGAACTGCTTTGATATTTTCAATACTTTCTTTTCCTTCTCTTCATCAATTCATATACTTTCGCAACGAGTTCACGCATCTGACTGTGAAGGACGTCCTTATGCAAGTTGCTCTGAAGAGGACGCATTGCAATGATCACAACAAAATAATTATCACTTATACAGAACTTCATACAAATAGCTGTACTTTGTTAGGGAAATGCAACTGAAAACTGGCACCTTGCAGAGATGAATAGTCAGGGTCAATGTTTACTCAACTGGAGTAGGGATGTCAACACGTCCTGGGAAGGGTCGCGCTCCCCCCTAAAGCGATAGGTTTATACTGCGATTTTTCTGCGTCCCTCAAGGCCACTCAAATCCCATCTTCGCGATGGAATATGTCACGGCATTTCGCGACTTTTCTCGGTCTTGCCGGTAGAAGTCGCATGATCGCAAGCACTGCTTCATACGGTCGCGATCACGCGAATTCTAGCGGAACGACTGAGAAAGACGCGAAATGTCGTGACATATTCCATGGCGAAGATGGAATTTGAGTGGCCTTGAGGGACGCAGTTTGAGAAATCGCAGTATAAGGAATGGACTCTTCCGGCAGCTCTGAGACCTGGCCTTGTGCGGCCATGATAAAATAATTTCACTGCAAATGAAACGGGTTTGAGGAAGGACCCTGCGCAAGGCTAGTGGGGTTTCAACCAATCAGCATGGAGAATTTTGGTGGCAATATGTGAATCGTGGAAAGCCCGCAGTTCTTTTGAATTATGAGTTACAATGCGTCACAAAGATACTTTTTTAGATTTTCAAATACAAATGATTGACAATTTTCAGGTAGGAGCACGGAAGTACTAAACTAGTGGTGCTATAGAATGGCACAGACTTTCCCGTATTAGTTTTCTATTTTTTGGGTCTTCGCTAGCTATTCGGAATTGCCACATACTCTTTCTTGCCAGCTACCATCTATCATCGCCAAAAGTACATTTTTTTGGTAATTTTCTTAATTTTTCGGTTTCCTATTGGTAGAACAGAAACATTAATTTTAGAATATTAAAGAGCACAAAAACCTAGCCGTAAATGGCAATTTTCTTTTAAAAATTATGTGCCGTTTAAGAGATTTATGACGTTTTAGCACTACTAAAAATGCGAAATTTGAAGCTCATTTTCACAGAAAATTTTTGAGTTTTCAAAATACTTTATTTGAAGTTATTTGAAGCACTTACACTCACAAATACAATCTTTACAAATTGCGGATAATGTGCATATTAAAGATGTGAGAGATCTTTAAAAAAATTTACATTTATATAATTTTTGAAAAAACAAAAAAAAACTCAAAATAAACTTGACGCTATACTAAAGAGTGTAATTAGCACTATCCGTTACAAAAGTTTCAAGAAAAAAATTGCAGCCATATACGAGAAAATGGCGTTTGAGCATTTCTGAAAATGCCGAAATTTGAGCTACTTTTCACAGAAAACGCTAGTGTTTTCGAGAAACTTTACTTGAAATTATTTAAAGCATATATACTCGTAAATATAATAATGTGAAAAAATCGCAGATAATGTAAATATTAACGACGTGAGAGACAAGTAAAAAAAGTTACATTTTTGTAATTTTTGAAAAAACCGACCGATAGACCAAAATGGCTTTTATGTCATTGATAGAGTACATTTACCACTATCCCTTCCAAAAGTTTAAAGAAAAAATTTGGAGCCGTTTTTGAGAAAAATTTGAAAATTCCCGGGGGGCTTCATATAAAGTACCCCCAAATTTTGAAGAATCTTTTTCAAAATCTCAAAGCTTCGACTAGAATTAGATCGACCGGGGAATATCCATTTTGGAAGAAATCGTACGTATGGTTTAGGCGCTAGCAGTGCTCACGGACGGACGGACGTTTTCCTTTCAATCGGGTTTTCGGTATCAAGGACCTAGAAAACAGGGTTTCTGGCTACACCACGTGTTAGGGGATTTTTTTTCTTAATTTAGCAACTGGTTTTATCCACTTATTCGTTTTCACGGCCCGGCAATTAATTTTTTTCCGCCGAAAATTGGCCATTTTTTCGCGCAGCATTACATAACTTTCCCTATACTACGTATATCACTCCGTGTATACGTACGTATACGGGAAAGTAAAAATGAAATACAACTATTGAAAAAAGTAAAAAATTACCAAACCATGACCTTAAAACTAAAAAATGCCTTTTCAACCACAAAAAAAAAACAAAAAAATGCCCGGTCAAACATTTGTCAAACGTCTCAAAATACTGGGAAATATATTAGTAGCAAAGAAGTTTTTCTCAAGAGCGAGAACAAAGATCCAAAATCACCAAAATCCTTGCCCTATACTTCGTTATTTCTTTCTTGGCACACTGGGGTGTGTGCCAAGAAATAGAAATCTCACGGTATTTCGCGTCGTTCTCGGTTGTTCCGCTAGGAGTCGCATGATCGCGACTGCATCGAGCAGTGCTGGCGATTATGCGATTCCTGGCGGCACAAATCGGAGTGAACATGGCTTTATATGCACAATAAAAATGTTTTTCTTTAATAAATATATGCACAATAAAAATATGACAAGTCATTAAAATCCGGGCTCTAATGATAAATAGACTAGTGCGTTTGACTTCATCCGGCGCGAATCTGCATGTCGCTGTCCTCCACATGCCGGATGTTGGATTCGGAAAGTTAATTTCTTGCAACTGTATTTACGCATATCCCATTCTTTAATTTGGCACACTCATGCAATAAAAGGTAGGGAATTTAGTGATACTATTTATATTTAAAAAAATTGTGTGAACTGAAAAAAACTTACAATGAAGAATCTACAAAAAATAAACAGTTTCAATTTTTGTATAATTTTAGTACAATTATAATAAAAGTCGTGTTATCTACAAAATGCATCTAGTTTGAATTCGTTAGTTTTTTCGACAAAGCAGATATGAACATTTATATACGACAGTACGCGCGCTATTTTATAATTTTTAATTTCGAATTACTTTGAAAGTATACGACTTTTATGAAATTAAAAGAAACACGTGTTAGTTGTTTTGCTATTAGAATGGATACACGAAGTTTCAAAAAAACAAAACATCAAGGTCAATTTTTCGTCGAATTCGTTCGATTTGACATGGAATGACTCAGTTTGAAAATAATTGTTCAATGTCTTAATACTATTAATGTTTTTTAGAAATAGAATAATAAATATTAGTCATTGTAAGTTTTTATTAGTTTTTGATTTATAAACAGTGTGTCAATATGTTGTTCTTATGTATTCTTTTATATTTGTTTCAGTACCTATATCGTATGGAAGTGCTTTAATGACATATGTTCCTAGTGAGGGAGGCAAACTTTCCGTCAAGAAAGGTGATAAAGTTACAATCTACAGCAAGGAAGCTGGTAATGATACTTCATTGTGGGGAGTAGAGGTATGGTATTATTTCTTCTGCGATTAAAGAAATAAATATTTTGTTTCACAAGATTAAAAAATAAAACAATTTAACAGTAATTAAGATTAAGTTCATTTCCATATATGTCATTATATTATTTATCGTGAAAAATATTTTTCCAATAAAATCTAGGGTACGCCGCAAGTTAAATTCCTGATGAACTTCTGGGGAACCCCTTTATGAGAGAACTCTGGTTCTTAAGGCTCTGTTCTAAGATGTGTCCCTCTCCCCACCGTAGTGAACCAACTTTTGTGCTAAATGTGTGAGGCTAACAAAAACTATGGTTTTCAAATTTTAAACCTTCACCTTCTCTTCCCATTTTATAATTTTTTTCTGCGTTCCGTAAAAGGTTTTAATATCTGAAAAGGCCGTTTATTCCAAAACGAATTTGGAATACTTATCCGTGCGGGCAAACAATTTGAAACATTTTAACTGTATTTACAAGGACTTTTTTTGTATTTTCGGAAAACTTTTGTTGTATTTTCGAAAAACTAAGTATTTAACGTTCGAGGAGATTAGACTTTGGTGGTGGGGTACGTATGAAAAGTATCGGAAGCTATCGCCACGTCTAAACTTGAGCGACATCACTCCGTCAATGGAAAAACACGGCATTTTCGGCCAATGACCACCAGGCTCTTGTGAAGTCAACCCACCCACATTTACTTCAACTCACTTTACTTACGTATAGATGACGTGGATCAAATATGAGTTTGTGTGTCGTTATTGACCAAAACTCCGAGATAAGTTCCTTCACTCACTTTCAGGTTAGCAGCCAATGCTTTTCGTATTACCCCCGCACGTTTTCTTGAGCCCTGGAATACCTACCCTGTAACGTATTGCATGCAGGGTTTGGGTGAACACTTAATAACAACACTTTATGTAAGTTACAAATGCACACGTAATTGTGTATTTATTCATGCTCACAATACAATACCGACTGACTGGTCATGCCTCGTGTTACAGCGATGTGCTACTCGATATATCGCCCGTCGAGGTGGGTTGGTCCACGCCCTGATGCAGAAAAGGCTCTCAAGTGTTCCTTTCTCCATTTTTCGTCTTGCTTTTCATTTCATGTCACGTATATTCGTTTCACTCCTTTTTCTTCCTCACTGGCCTTCTCTGTATGCTGAACGCCCACCCATGTGTTTGCCGTGCATGGCGACCCGTGTCGGAGAGAATGTGTGTCCTGGCAGATGAGAGACCTGTTTGTTTTCCAACTAGTGCTGGTGCTACGTTTTTGGCTTGCACTAAGGGGTACGTTTACGTATTTTGGGGGAACATTCCTTGTAGGTGTCAATACACTCGCTTTGGCCTCGGACTCTTCTAGACGGGCGGTCGGGAGCTAACCCCACTCCCGATCAATCGGCTCGGACTAGGTCCTGCACTGAACTCCAGGGTGAGCGGGGGGGATCCACGGCGGTGCAGCGCTGTGACATTCCCCTACTATATCTCCGTGTCAACCCTGGCACCCCAGTGGGGTGTCTCCTTGTTGGACTCCATGGTGGGTGGGGAGCACGGAGATGAATTCATGTCCATCTCATGGATACTCAACAATCCCCCCTGCCCTCTTCCGCAAGGAAGAGGAGATGTGACAGAACAGTTGACCTAAATAGCTTCTTCCTCCGGGAAGAAGATAAACCAAGAAAGCTTCGGTTTCTCTTGATGTCTTGCTCTGAAACTGAGAAAACTTTTAAAAGTGTTAGTGTGGTCCGCCTTGCGCGAGCAATTGAGGAGAGTTTTGGAAAGCTTCAAGCGGTCGTGCGACAAAGAAATGGTACAATTCTCTTTGAAGCACGCACCGACGAACAAATAGACAAGATTTTAAAAACTAAGCAGATTGCCGGCCTCCAAGTGGAAGTGACCACTCCCCCTGCCCTTAACCTACGTAAGGGAGTGGTCAACCATGAAGACTTTGCGTCTGAAAACGAGGATGAACTTCTTTCTTTTTTTAAGAGCTACGGTGTAACGGAGGTGTACAGGATCAGGAGGAAGGAGAAAGGGAAAGAGATCCCCACTCCCACCTTGATCCTGACTTTTAATCTCCCTTCTCTCCCAGAGAGAGTTAGCTGTGGTTATTACAACCTTCGCGTGCGGCAGTATGTGCCGAACCCCCGGCGCTGCTTTAAGTGTCAGAGGTTCGGTCACACCCAGCAAAGGTGTATGGCCGTAGGCCCTGCTTGCGCAAAGTGCGGTAAATCCGCGCATGACCCGAACCCTTGTTCATCACCATTCCGCTGTGTAAACTGTGAACTGGTGATGAACACATGGCCAACTCTAACAAGTGCCCCACATATCTGAGAGAGAGGGAGATTCAAAGGATTAGGGTGACAGAGAAGGTATCTTTTCCGGAAGCGAAACGCCGATACTTGGTGAAGAACCCTGTGGATCTCAGGCGTTCTTTTTCTAGCACTCTGGCGAACACGGTCAAAGCGACGAGCATGCAGTCTTCCCCTGCTACTCCCCCAGTAGCGAACTTCTGTTGCCAGGTATCCCCAGTGGACTTCCCTGAGGAGACATCGCCTCTGCAAGGTGGGAAAATAATAATCCCCACAAAATACAAAACACCACCCAAGAAGACAACACAGACAAAGACGGAACAAGAATCCACTTCTCAGCCGCGCAAGAAGGCTGATGTCACACGGCCTGCTGGCCTGGACAAGAAAAATGATAGATCCTCCAAACTCCGACCACCTACCCCGACTCCTGAAACTCGCTCTGAGCGATCTCTCAGCCTGTCGAGCAGTGGTCAGGATGAGTCTGCCTCGGAGGAAACTTCAGCCGGGGTGGACACGCTCCTTCGGGCGGCAGAGGCGGAAAAAAGAAAAGAAGAAATCCTCTTAACTTCTTAAACAACGGCTCTCCTATCCTGGAATCTGAACGGATTTTCTCTCCGACGGGACGAATTAAAACTCTTGTTGTCCCGTTATACACCCTCAATTTTCTATTTACAGGAAACGCATCTTTCTCCACCACGGTCTATACACTTTCACGGTTTCACTCCTTATAGGGTTGATGTTGATGACGGCCTCCGCGCTCGCTGCGGAGTTACTACTTTGGTCCAGGATTCGCTGCATTCTGCAGAAATCCCTGTTCACACCGACCTTCAAACAGTTTGTGTGCAGGTGTATCTCCCGTCTCTCTCACTCACTATATGTAATATCTGTATTCCCCCAAGACAAACGGTGTCTGTTGATGACCTGCTAAGTCTAATAAACCAATTGCCCACACCTTTCTTGGTTGTGGGTGATGTAAACGCCCACAGCCCTCTTTGGGGTTCCTCTCGTACTTGTCAAAGAGGTGCCATTTTGGAATCTGTCATCGACACCATGAATTTGGCTATTCTCAACACTGGGGAACCAACGCATTTTGCCGTAGCTACGAATTCTAGCACGGCTATTGATGTAGCCCTTTGCAGCTCTTCACTTGCTACTGCTATGCGGTGGACCATATTAGAAGATCTTTATGGAAGCGACCACTACCCCACGATTGTCCACATTAATCATCTTCGCCGTAGTTTTGCACGGCCCCCTCAATGGATCGTGCGACGAGCTGACTGGTCGACATTCCAAAATAATGTTAACCTGTCAGACGGTCCCTTCGGAAATGTGGATGAAATGACAGAATATTTTAATAGCGTTGTACTCGCTGCTGCTTCCATCGCAATTCCGAAGGCAAGTGGTAAACCGCGACACTCTTTCGTTCCGTGGTGGAATGAGAACTGCTCGAGGGCGGTCAGTGCTCGAAAAAAGGCACTGGCACGTCTCAGACACTATCCAACCGTGGATAACTTAATCGAGTATAAATGATGCAGGGCGAAGGCTAGGAGAACTATCTTAGAGAGCAAAAATGCATCGTGGAGAGCGTACGTTTCGTCTCTCAATTGTCACACGTCACCGCGCCTGGTATGGAGAAAAATTCGTCAGATAAAAGGACACTCTTCACCAAATACGGTGCCAGGTCTGTTGAAAAACGGAGAAATGATCACATCTCCAGATATGATTGTAGAGGAACTCGCCGCGCACTATGAAGACATGTCAAGTTCGGCGAACTACGCTCCTGACTTTCTTTTGACAAAGAAAGGATGGAGAGCCGTCCGTTGGATTTCTTCTGCAGAGCGTCTGAGGATTACAACACACCTTTCTCCATATCGGAATTGCGCTCTGCTCTTGCATTGGCCAGAAGAACTGCCCCAGCCAGAAGAACTGCCCCAGGTCCTGATGAAATACACAACCTAATGCTACAACATCTTTTTGATGTGGCGATGCAATTTGTCCTCCGCCTTTATAATCGCATCTGGGAAGAGCACACCATCCCTGCTCTATGGCGAGAAGCCATAGTTATCCCAGCTCTGAAGGAGGGAAAGGATCGGTCGTTGTCATCTAGCTACCTACCTCTCACTCTCACCAGCTGCGGTTGCAAAGTGCTGGAACGGATGGTAAACCAACGCTTGGTCTGGACCTTGGAGTGCAGAAACCTACTCACACCAATTCAGTGCGGTTTCAGGAAACATCGATCAACCCTTGACCATCTCGTCGCTTTGGCAACGGAAATTTCAACCTCGTTCGTTCTGAGACAACACCTTGTGGCCGTACTATTTGATATAGAAAAGGCGTATGACACCACTTGGAGGTATGGCATTCTGCGAACCTTGCACTCGTGGGGATTCAGGGTGAAGCTCCCCTTATTCCTCCAAAATTTCCTATCGAACAGATCTCTCAGAGTTCGTATTGGTGACAAACTGTCTAACAGCCACCCCCTTGAAAACGGCATCCCCCAAGGCTCGGTGCTAAGTGTCACTCTGTTTGCCATAGCCATCAATAATATAGCGTCGGTTGTGAGGGAACCTGTGAAGGCATCGCTGTTTGTAGATGATTTTGCCATTTTTTGTTCATCCAGCAGCATAAGTGTGATCCAGAGGCAACTCCAACTGGTGCTCAACAAGCTGCATGAATGGAGCATGTCGACAGGTTTTAAATTCTTACCTACTAAATGTACTGTAGTGCACTTCTGCAGAATATACCACTTGCATAGCGATCCAATCCTGTACTTGGGAGGAAATCAGCTTCCATTCACTGACTCTGCCAGGTTTCTGGGGCTGACTTTTGACAAGTCCCTCACGTGGCGCTCTCATATCCGCACATTGCAAACCAGATGCGTCTCCCCCCTCAATCTTCTTCGAATGCTTAGTGGCACTTCATGGAGAGCCGACCGCATTACCCTTCTGCGGTTATACAGAGCACTCTTTCGCTCAGCATTGGATTACGGTAGTGAAGTGTATGGTTCTGCAGCTCCTTCCACACCTTCGACCCATCAACAGCATACACCACGCTGTATTCGCCTCTCAACAGGTGCGTATCGCACCAGCCGAATCGAGTGCATTCTAGCTGACGCTGGGGAGCCATCCTTAAAAATAAGGCGATATATTCTATTAGCGTCTTATGGTGCTAAAGTGTCAGGACTCTTTAATCATCCTTGTCGCCAAATAATCACTCGCCCAAAATATGAATCTTCTTATATTCTTCGAACATCGCTACCCCAGCCCGCAGGCATTCGATTGCGAAATCTTTTGCGGGGACTTAATATCGATCTTCCCACTCCTGTGAAACCCCCAAATGACCTGATTCCCCCTTGGAAACTCCTTCTCCCCAATATTGACCTCAGACTCTCCAATCTTTCCAAACAAAATACTAGTCCTCTGGTTTACCAGAAGCAGTTTCAGGGTATGAGGGAAGCCTGTCCGGATCATCTATTCTTGTACACGGACGGGTCATCGCCAATGACGCAGTGGCGTGTAGTTTTCATTGCATCTGGGCCACCAAATCATATCGTCTTTATTCACAGTGCAGTACATTCACTGCTGAAATGTATGCAATACACAAAGCCCTAAAGTACATCGAGTCAACGACGCTGCAGCGAGTAGTTCTCTGTTCTGATTCTCTCAGCTCTCTTCAGGCTGTCTCCCGGCCTTCGTCAGACTACCTGACAAAATCAGTTCAAAACCTGATTCATAGTCTCATGTCCCGCAACTATGACCTGGTTCTTAGTTGGGTTCCAGGCCATGTGGGAATCACAGGGAATGAGCTGGCTGACCTGGCGGCGAAATCAGCTACTCATAATACTCGTATCGACGTTCCTGCTGTTAAGGCCATTGTCCGATGTTAAGGCTTACTTGAAACGATCTTTGTTTAGAGCGTAGCAGAGTGGCACAATACCATTTTTGAACTAAGTGGGATAAAGAATTCTGTAATTCCCTGGCGTTCCTCATCTCGCTCCTCTAGGCGTGAGGAAGTCCTTTTAACCCGTCTTCGTATTGGTCACTGCCATTTTTCTCACGGTTTCCTCCTTCGAGGAGTAACTCCTCCCCTTTGTGACTCATGCGGGACGGTTCTGTCTGTGGAACACGTCCTCCTGAACTGCAGTAAATATGTTGGCAACCGACGAAGACATGGCCTGGGCAACTCGCTAAGGGAGGTGCTCGGGGATGACGATTCCGCGCTCTCAAAACTTTTTTGCTTCTTGAGGGAAAGCGGAATATATAATCTTATTTGAGAGATAAGAATAGTGTTTTACTTTTTTGTTGTTTTATTTTGGCCCCTTTACAGCAACTT
>JAHLJT010008446.1:137379672-137394552 GCA_031308135.1 Acheta domesticus
TATTCTTGTAGTTTCTCTCATTAATGTAAAAATACTTTTTTCTGCATAATAAAAATTGCGTCATTTAATCCTTTTGAGATCAGTTCTAGATGCCAGAAATATAATTTTTCATGTCTTTTTTATGCCTGGCTTAGTCATTTCGTAGTTATTTTAAGTGCCCAATACGTCGATTTTCATGCCTATTAGTGCCTAATTTCGTAATTTTGTTGCACATTTTAGGTGCCTAAATCAAACCTTTTTTGTGCCTAAAAATTCCGAGATCTAATAATGAGTGACCGCATTTCTAAAAGGGCGATCAGCTGCTTTATGAAGGGTCCCACATTCAGCCTCTTCACTGCTATCGGTTATAATTTGTATTCATGAAAAGGTTCGTCAGATACATGGATAATCCATTGGAAATATCCAGTAACTGACGATTTCGAAAGCCTCATGAATCAAATTGGACGGTCTTGTAAGAAAAATATTGAGCGTATATGTTACGGCTAAGCACGGAATATGGTTAATGTTAGGAAAGAACAGTTATGTCACACATTAGCCGGACGGCGAGGATAAAGCTGGGTGAATGACGAACGGATCATTTCCGACTTCAGCTAATGTTGCATCAGCCACAGGGCGCTGATTAAAGAAAAAATGATTGTCCAAGAGTGGGACGATCATGTATGTTCGCAATAAGCATTTTGGTGTGAAAATGCGTTGGATATTATATGTTTCAGCGACTCATTGTTTTAACTTAAACACAAAGGGCGGAGTCTCGTTGCCAAGTCGAATATGCTCGCTAAGCGTCAGCTGAGGTATGCAATGAGGTTGTTAGGTAGTACGTTTCTTGCAAATAAAAATTTGCGACTGTCATGGTGGAGCGCGAAACTACACGTCACGACTTTCACTAGCCTTAGAAACTTTCTACCAGCAGTATGATTATTTTTTAAACAAAATATCTAAGATTTCTCGTCACGGTGACGTAGGTCTAATTCACCTATCCTAGGTGCCTCGTCTCAACTTCAACCTGCGGAATTCCGAATTATGCTTCGAAGCTGTCCTTACTTCAGACTTGATCCACATATTTTGAATGTGAACATAGCTGGCTGATTCTGAAATTAACCAGATTGGGACTTTCTGCGACATACAATACACAACGATAGCCTCAGGGTGTAGACGGGCATGGTAGCGCTCCATACGGGATAAAACTTCGTCTTCAAATCTGATGTCATGCTCACGACCGGAAAAAGCATGTTCTGCCACTGCAGACTTCTCAGTTTGGCCAAACCGGCAGTTCCTTTTATGTTCGGAGAGACGGGTGTTCATGCTCCGTGGAGTGGTTCTGATGTACACCGCCCCGCAAGAACAGGGAATTCAATAGACTCCTGTTGACGATAGTGGATCTCTTGCATCCTTAACAGTCCTAAACAAGTTGCGCAGCTGCGTTGTTAGACCCAGAGACTTACTCCAAGCTTTCTAGAGATCCAATGGCTCGAAGTTTACGCTTTACCAAACATCTCAAGGCGTCATCTATCCCTACGGAAGAACAACGCAAGATCAAAAAATCAGAAACACTGCCACCTAGACTGTACGGACTTCCGAAAATCCACAAACAAAAAGTGCCATTACGCCCCATAGGCACTCCAACATACACAGTCTCCAAATATCTCAGCAAGATACTGAAACCGTTCATCGACTCTTTCATCGAAATCTGCGCACTTTATTGAGAAACTTATAACAATAGTAATACGACCAGAAAACCTCATCAGCTTTGACGTGGTTTCTCTTTCCACGATGATGCCGGTCAGTGATACCTTAGCGATACTACAGAAGCTATTCTCAAATGACATTATAGCGTTGTTTAAACTGCGATGTGTCGTATGGCCATCGCACGTCGCCACCCCAGTGTCACGCCACATTAACAGAAGCTCGGAAGGACGGACGGCCTCTCGCCTCGCCTGATCAGTTCCGCACAGCTGCGTAGGCCTCTCCACACCCTGAACAATAAATCCACCCCCTTTGTGCCTCCAACAAAATGAGTGACTCCCGGAACAAACGCGTTAAAGACTTGGCGCTAGCACGCAGCAAGATAATCCCCTAAGTCCAATAAACATATCACAATTCACAGCAGAAGAGCCACGTGCGCACTTCTCTGTGCTAAACAAAGACATCCAATGGCCGCGAAAGGAAGCGATCATCTTATCCAACCAGCTTACAAATGACATAGAAAATTCTGGAACTCAACAAACCGACCTATGAAAACGCTGGGCAGGAAGCACGTGATAACCCTTGCATGGTGCGAAAGAAAGAAGGGGGAGAAACACAGCGAGAGGCTCGAATTTGAGACGGGTGAAAAACACGAGAGAGGGTGGTCGGGCAGAGAACGGGCAGAGATAGCGGAGGACGGTTGAAATTATCCACAACATAAAAAGTTACAGTTAGAGAGCGGCCGAATATCGGCTCTTAGCGAAATTACTAGTGAGAGCAACGGTGAAAGACGACAATAGCGGTTGGTGAGAGGCAAGCATTGTGCCGACTACCACGAAACCTGCCCGGCCTCCGTCCAGCCGCGGAATTTATTCCACACGGCCATATTTTGGCTTACGTCATACGCGGTCCAGGTGACGTGTGACGGCCTAAGACGCGCGCCAGCGCTACGTCATTGCTGCGCTGACATCCACCGTCGACATCCCGAGCGCCGGAGCATTCATCCCGGGGGGCAATTGTGAGGCCTGTGTTCCCACGCTCCAGTGTCGCCCCTGAGGGTCCGGATACATCAATCCATCGATCGGTGAGCAATCCCGTCGCGGTGACGTAGCCATTACGCCATCAACACCTTGTAAGTCATCATCGTTTGTTTGGTAGCCAAAAACAATATTTTCGTGTCTGCAAGAACAGTTTTTCTAATAAATGTTCCCGCCAGTTTGGCCGGGTGAAAAACTTAACTTCTGAGTAAAGTGTTCATTATTTTTGAAACAAAGAAACCAATGCAATCCTTCGACCCAGGGCACTCACCCCTGAGACGCTCAACGCCAGCAGTAAAATAGCAGGTAAGTGGGCGTGCGCTTGGCGCCCTTTAAATAAATTTAGCGCGTGTCCCCCCCTGCTATATGGGAACGACCGTCATACCATCAGTGTGTCGGCGCTTCCATTCTGTGGTGTGACCCCCCCCCATTCCGTTCCAAAGAATCGGCATCCGACGTGAGCGGTTGCATCACAAAACATGTGCTCACAATCACATTCTTTACGTGGAATAATGAATTTTATGAGCAAAAGGATAGTGTCGCCATGGGTAACCCCCTTAGTCCGGCAGTATTCAACTTGTACACGAAGAGCTTTGAAGTCGAAGCTCGTAAGTATATCGCCACTCAAGCCTATGCACTGGTTTCGTTATGTCGATGACACCTTTGCGATACGGTGTTACAGAGAAGATACCCTAAACGAATTCCTGAATCGCCTAAATAGTATTCATCCTCGCATCCTGTTCGCCATGGAAAAAGAACGGGACGGAAAACTGGCATTTTTGGATACGTTGGTCAGCAAAAATGGCAGACGGTTCTCTTGGACAAACAGTGTATCGAAAACCAACACATACGGATTGATATTGAAACAAATTGCCAGATCACCACCCAAGCCAGAAAAGAGCAATGATAAAAAATGTTTGATCGCGCAACCCGGTTATGTGAACCAGATAACATAAATGAGTAACTCAATCACCTGGACACAGCCCTTCAATCTAATGGATAGTTCTACCGAAGTTAAGAGAACTCTCCACCCTAATAAAAAATGTGCACCTATCACAAAGAAAAACACATCACAAAAAATCATTCTTCCGTACTTGAACGGCACTACGGACCGAATAGGGAATATGCTGAAAAAACAAGATATCAACACCATTTTCAAGCCTACAACCTCAGCTGCGCAACTTGTTTAGGTCGGTTAAGGAAGGAAGAGACCCACATTCGTCAGCAGGAGTCTGCAGTCCTGTTCTTGCGGGGCGGTATACTTCGGAACTAGGGATTGCAATCCAGCAAAGTGTGATCCCGCAATCCAGCGTATTTTAGGCCCTGCGGGATCCAGCAACAGCTTGCTGATCCGCAAGCATCAAATCGCGTAAATTCGTTCAAATTTACCGCCTTTAATTTCCGCCGATTAGTGAACGTAAATATTCATCATAAAGACACCCCATTTTAAGCTTGGTCTGATTCAAATACACGGTTCATAAACTGATAAACAATGCATTGGATTAATCAAAGAACGCTTGGTGAGTTTTGATCTTGACTTTGAAACTGATATTATCGGCATGACAACTGACGGTGCAAGTGTCATGGTAAAAGTTGGCAAACTTGTATCTTGCAACTGTGTTTCGCACACGGTATACAGTTAGCTGTGGTCGATATTTTATAAAAAAAAGTTGGAAGAGATGTAGATGAAGAAAAGACGTTAACTGATTTGGATATACATGATGAAGATATGGAAGAAATAAATGATGGCCAAAGTTTGAGCGTAACTATTGTGACGTCATGGCGAAAATGTACTCACAGCGAACACAGACACGAGCTTGCATATATAGTTATATTTACAAAACAAATACGTACATTTAAATGGTTACACTTTTACAATAGCTGATAGACCTTCTACTACCCTGACCGCGGGAGCGATCCCAAATCCGATTGAGATTCGGTTGAACTAGTGGCACACACCACTCCTACATTCGAAGCGCGCACGAAACCAAGCTTCCGTGACAGGATGTCACACTCGGACAGGAAGTCCTTACAGGCGCATCGATCCGTGGTGTGCCTTGATCGCAGGAGCGATCTTAACCGATTGATGTGTGAGTGGTGGATCTCAACCACACCTCACTCGGAGCTCGCAGACAGCATCACTCCTACGTGACCGCAGTCACATCGGGGACACAAAGTCCCCACAGGCGCGTCAACACGTGACTTGCCTCGCGAGTCCTGCTCCCCGCTGCACCGCCCTGGCGCAAATTTGTACATCAGCACGAGGTCCTCACTCACTTTAGAACCCGCCCGCTGGCCTAGTGCACTCCCTTATATACTTGTGGCTAAAGTGACATCCTACATCACGCCGCCTCCCCGCTATGTTTCTGCCTCTGTCCACGGCCCTTTGTTCAGCCTTTGGGCGTTTTCCCTAGGGAACCTTTCTCTTCCTGCTGTGGCGAGGCGATTTCCTGTTGTTAATCCCTTTCCGCCCGTTCCCAAATACCTACCACGAGGTTCGCTTCCCAATACATTACACTATTGAAAGGCAACCCGCTGAAATAATTCCCGAGTATAATGATGTTATTAAAAAAGTTCGAAAAGTAGTAAAGATTTTCCGAAGGTCGCCAACTAATGATACATATTTGCAAAAATACATAAAATAAGAAACCGAAAAATAATTAGGCTTCTTCCTAGATTGTCGCACTCGTTAGAACAGCTTCCTTTATGTTAGAAAGATTTGTCTCAAAGTGTACATTGAAAAGTCTCTCTTCGATATAGCATCTGACATAAAATGTACGGAAAGAGAATGGTACAAAACCAATAATGTAATTGACAGCTTGCCACCCTTTGAGCTGGGCGTTGAAGTATTAAACCTGCTGGTGAATTTCAAATTGAAGGCCATTTCGTCTGGGTGTACAAAATTACATTTTATTCAACTGGAATTATTCAATTATTTAGTAATATATTTTGCGTTAGTCTTAATTGTCCATTTAAAACTAATGATTTCCGAGCAAATTATGGACTGAACAAACAAGACTGTTACCAACTCTATTTTACTCATTACATTTGGTACATTTGGTGAGGAAAATAAATATTTTCATTCAAATATCAACTTAAAGACAATTATAAACCTTTCCAAACAGCTATATCAATCTGAAAATTGCGCACATGCTAGACAGCTATCATACCAAGCTTCAGTAAAAATTTCAACTTTTAGATTTAACTCGAAGTATTTTTTAAAAAATTGAAAACTTACGAAACAAGCGAACTCACTGTTTCCATCGCAGTGTCAAAACTATGTGAATTCTACAACTGCATAAAAATATAATATAAAAGTTTTGTAATCTTGTATTGGAAAAAGAATCCTGATACCATACAGCTATATGAACTCACAACAATGACACGTAATTCACAGAACTTCGCGACAGCGGAACGGAATTCAAATGATGCATTCCCTGCATTGTGCAGACTTCCTTAAAGAGCTAGCAATTTTTATTTCCAATATTTGAAAATAAATTATATATTTAAAGATTAATGTGTAAATGCATAACAAAAGATCGAATGTAAAAACGAACAAAGAAATAGTATACAAAATTGTAAATTCTAGTTTACGACGCATCCGCTGTCTGAAGCGCAGTAAATTTGCAGCGGGCTATTGTTTGCCACAAAATTATAGGAAAACTACTCTTGTTTTCAAAAAAATGAAGGATGACCTTATTTCAAGATGTATTTTTGATATATACATATCATGGAGAAAACCAGCTGCCATCAACAGTCGCCCAAAGTACATTTTTTTGACATTTTCTTAATTTTTTGGTTTCCTAATGGTAAACGGAAATATTAATTTTAGAATATTAAAGAACACTAAAACCTCGTCCTAAATGGCAATTTTCTTCGAAAAATTTGTAGCCATCTTTAAGAAAATGGCTTTAAGCGCTACTAAAAATGCGAAATTTGAAGCTCTTTTTCAAGGAAGAATGTTGAGTTTTCAAAACTCTTCATTTGAAGTCACTTGAAGCACTTACATTCACAAATATAATAGTGCTTACAAATTGCTGGTAATGTGCATATTAAAGATTTGAGAAACCTTTCAAAAAATTACATTTGTGTAATTTTTTTAAAAAACAAAAGAATAGAGCAATATGGCGTTTATGTAATCTCATAGAGTACATTTAATACTATCCCTACCAAATGTTTAAAGAAAAAAGTTTGAGCCGTTTTTGAGAAAATCTTGTTTTTGTAATTTTTTAAAATTGCACATATTGCATGCAATACTGTGCAAAAACTACTAAAATTTTCAAAAAAAATGTACATGACCTTAATGAAAGAACTAGCTTTGGAGAAGAACTTTTATTTGGAGGAAAAACTCTATCCGCAATTTTATAGTCGGATGAAGACGCCGACAAAAATTCAAACTTTTGCAATTTTCGAAAATATAGAGTTTTCAACCGACACGAGACCTACGCCATTCTCTTAAATGACCTTCAGACTATCCAATAGTCAAAATTAAAGAGGCCATTTTTTTTAATTTTTGAAAATGTCCCAGGGGCTTCATATAAAGTACTCTCCAAACTGAAAATATTAGTTTCAAATTCAAGGGGTCACGAGATCATTCAGATCGATCGGGGAGTATTAATTTTGGACAAAATCGGCTGAACAGTTTAGTCGCTAGCGTTGTTCACAGACGGACGAACGTTTTGCTTTCAATTAGTTTTTCGGTATCAAGGACCCACAAAATAGGGATTCTGGTTGCACCACGAGTTAGGAGATTTTTTTTTCTTAATTTAGCAACTGGATTGATTCACTTTTTCGTTACCAGGGCCCTGTAATAAGAGTTTTTCTGCCGAAAATCCGTTTTTTCGCGCTGCATTACATAACTTTCCCTATATTATCATTCAACTGATGTTTATGAATTCCAATAGTCTTACGGTGTAGACATGGTAGCGTTCCATACGGCATAAAACCTCAACATGTACGTACTGGTACGTACAGTATACGGGAAAGTAAAAAGAAAAGGCAGCATTTGAAACTGGTAGTGTTAAAGGGAAATATTTGACTTTGTTGCACGATTCGTATTTATTAAGTGTCAAACCAACAAGTGTAGGGGCAGAAAGAGCCTTTTCGGCCGCTGACTACATATGCAGTTCCGGAAGAAGTAGTTTGGGAGATAACACCATTAATGCTATTTGTTTTTTAAGATATTTTCAAAAAGAGAAGTGATTTTTCATTTGATATTTCTAAATTTCTTACATTACTTAATTGACTGATTAATTAGTAAGAAAAATAAAGACTATTCAGTACACGTAAGTTCTATTTTTATGATGCGCTTTGTGAATAAAGAAGATTAATCTGATAATAACCTTAGATAAAGATTAGAATTAACATTTTTAGTAAACCATATTACAAAAACTACAACAAAGCACTATCAAATATTTATGTTACTGTTTTTTTTTCCTTTTTATTAAAAAATAAGTAGACGATTTACAGTTCTGCTGAAATGTAAACTAATTAGTCGATTAAGTACAGTAAGATGTTGATTATTTGCAAATTTTAATAAATATTTGATAATTACCAAAGAAAATAGATTTTTTCATTCCATAAAAAACGCTTTAACCTATACGGGATTCCGCTGGATTGAATTCGATCCAGCAAAAATTCCGTGGGATTGAAAACAGTGCTTGATTGCAATCCTTAATCGGGACCACTCAACGGAGCATCAACGCCCGTCTCTCTGAACCATAATAGGAAATGCCGGTTTGGCCAAACTGAGCAGTGGCAGAATACGCTTTTTCCGGTCGTGAGTATGACATCAGATATGAAGATGTTGAGGTTTTATGCCGTATGGAACGCTACCACGCCCGTCTACACCGTGAGACTATTGGAATTCGTATACAATAGTTGAATTTAAGTAAAAAAGAGGAAGGGATAAAAGTCCACGCGACGAGGATACCTGCACTCCGTCGGGTAAAACCTAAATCGTTCCTACGTCAACAGCCGACACTAGTGCCCAAGCGCCGTAAAAAAAAAGAAGAAATGTTTACTAATCACCAGTTCGCTGTCTGGAAGAACAGTGCGTACCCAGTAACCACTGAAGATGTCTACCGCAGTTTTAGATGAAACATATGAGCAAAAAATGTCCGATTGACCATTATACAGCCCGGAAGATATTTTTATAGCATATCCAGCCACGAAAGCCTACATTGTTTTAGTAATATCTCTACATCCCATGAATCCGCATTGTTGAGCGAAAACTGCATTTCGATTTGAGGCGTTCAGAATCCAATCTAACTCATTTTTTTTATTGTGAATAATAACATGGTGATGTTCCACAAGTAAATATTTGTCAGTGGCTAAGATGACGAACTCCACATTTAACTGGTTTGTCGCTAGAATGTGCTAACTGTTTTCGCATATGAACATATCAGTTGTTTCGGTGGCCAGTGTTCCATGACACATTCCACTCCTTGGTTCCATGACAGCTAAACGTTTAACCGAACTTTTTGTAACTGAACTGATTTGCTTTTTCCAACTTTACAGTCTTTGTGTAAGTGATATTTCTTGTGTTTACTTTCTTATTTCAATCAAGAAATAACAATAATACCAAACAAAGTCATGTACTCTGTTTCATGTGGCGGTCAAAATTGCTGCATCAAACTTGTTCTCTCTCTTATGAAATATCTACAAAATTAGAGTGGTAACACTGAAACTATGGACTTCAATTTCCTTGTACCAGGACACAGTTACCTTCCAAATGATAAAGGTTTTTTCCTTTATTGAAAAAAGTGCAAAATCTTTCTCTGCAGGAAAACAAAACAAGTATTTTCTTACAGAAATGAACCATGAAGATTTCCATTCAACAGAAAACTTTGAAAAACATATCACCAACAGGAAAAGAAGTGTTGAAGAAGAACCAGTTAACTGGCTGACAACGAGATGTATCCAGATTGAGAAGGCTGAACCATTTGCTACCAAATATGAAACTACATTATTACCAGAAATGACATTTTGGAAAAGAAGAATGTCATTTGGAAGAACCTGCCTGTGATGTCGACTGCATCATTTACACAGAATAAAGACAATGAACACATCCTTATTTGTATTTCAGGCAATTTTTATTTTATTTTAAGTATTGTTTAATTACAATAATACTGGTAACTTTCTCTAGTACAAATGCTTTGTACTGGAAGTATTTGTTTAATAAAATAACTTGTTTAGAAACCATTCACTCATATTATGTTCATACAATACAGAATTCAATGTACCTTTTAGTTGGCAATGTGACTAACTCCAAATGAAGTGCCTTTTTTGTGGGATAGAGAGACTGAGTTTTTTGTTTAAATATATTTATAAAGTGCTGAATACATACTCTTTAATTGTCAAAAATTAAGGAAGCTTATTCGAAATAGGTTCAAACAAACAGACTTTTTTATAAATAAAAAACTAACTGTTCATACTGAAAATTTTCGTTTGATGGAGTTAGTCAGCTTGGCTTCTGAGCGCCTCATATCATGAACCGCTTACAGGTAATGAGAGTGGCCATAATTGGTAGAACTTTCTGTATATCCCAATATGAGGTCCGTGTCTTTGAACGATTATACTCGAAGCTACGTACCAAAAAGGTGCTTACGTATGTGGTATCAAAATGTTTCGAAACCAGTTCGTAAACGGCCAACAAATAGCAGAAAAAGGACACACAAGTCAGTGTCACGACACATCCTGCTGTGTGCATCGGTTGTTGAGCAGTCCGGGCTGAGAGTGTGACTACGTGCGTTATCCTTTTTGCAGACCCAAAATTACCAAATAGAAAGATTGGACCAACAGCGAACGTGAAATTTTGCGTGGATCTCGGTAGATCTGCCTCAGAGATGTTACCCATGTTGTAGAACGTTTATGGTGACACTACCACGAGCCCTTCGATAGGTTTCGAATGGCAGGCGCGCGCAAGGGCGGCAAAACAGAACCGGAAGACGATGAGAGATCAGAATTCACAAGGTCAATTGTCAATAGCCAATTTATCAGGTGTTAACACATTCGACGAAAGTGAACAGATTTGTGGCGCGCGAACGATTCGCGATGACAATGCAACTTCAGAATAGTCAGTCAACTCCTCATAATAAAGAGTAATATGTATAATTTTTACGATTATTTTTATAAAAATAATCGTGCGCCAGTCTTTACACATCCATTAATTTACATATTCAATGCTTCTCTATGTACGGGGATATTTTGAGATATTTTCACAACAGCCAAAAATTAGGCTAATCTCGAAAAAAACGAAATTCAAAAATTTCGGTCAATATCCATTTTGTTAGTTTGCTCCAAAATATTAGGACATATTCTAAATATGAATGGAAACTATTCTCAGGAAAAAGTTTACACAACCCAATGTACACAATTCAATTGCTTTTTTATTTCTATGTTTATTTTTCTTTGTGAACAAATATATTAAATTCTTTTGTAAAATAATAAACAATTTATGTTTCTGAAGTGTCTATAGGTTTCTGAAATGCAAAGGGTTGCATAGAAAGTATCTTTCCTCACCAACTTTTAAGTGCTTATTGCGGCTCAGCCATTCAAAATATTGAAAGAGTTTATTAGACAAAATATGCTTAAAATGGTCTTAAGAGCTTATTTTTGAAGTTTTGTGGTTTCCTCCCAGAACATTGTAAATATTAGACTTCACTGCACCAATGTTCCTCTTTTTGGTCTGTAGTAGTGAGGTACAAACATACCCAATTCAAAGACATTATATATTTAAGAATACAATAACTTGCCTAATTATTGTAATAACATAGTGAAATACAAAAAGGTTAACGTAAGTTTGTTGGAAAAACATGAATTGCATCACTTTTTAGTATTTGAGAACAGTGCAGCTCTAATCTTCAGATTATTGTTTCAATACTAGATTTTCAAATCACATAAAAATGGACATTAAGTAAACATAAAATAAGTATCAAAACCCGATGAAAATAAATAAATTTTGAATCAAAAATAGTGTACAAAATTTACCAACATTGCTTTAAAATGAGTGGTGTTGAATTTGTAACTACGCCATCCAGTGTCTAATATATAACATATATAACCCCCATATGTTATACATATATAACCCATATGTATAACATATGGGGCCAAGAAATCAACTTTTGAGTTTCACAAAATGTCAAAAGTCTAAGAGTTACATCTTTGGTTAACCAACTGTTAAGTGACAGACAAAGACTAAAGACTAAGACCTTCAAAGACTTCAGAAACATTCAATTGATATCTCATGCTCCAAACAATTGCTGGCAATACCACTTGTGATACAGAAGCTAATAATAATGTAAACCACAAATGACAGGTTCAATTCTTTCTACATATGTCATTTTCAACACTCCTTCACATTTACTTTACTTCTCTACTCTTATTTGGGAGTTGACTTTTGTAGTTACAAGATGTTCTGTGATCTAAAGTTATCAATAAAAAAAAGAATTCTTAACACTGGGTTAAAAAATCACCACCCAGTACAAATCACAAAAATTTGAATGAGTAAATCGTGTTCTTGAAAAATGGCAAACAATCCAGAACTTTTCAGAAAGAACATTTTTGTCATACATTCAATACTACACAAGGAAGCACATTAACATAGTAAAAGAGCTCTAATAAAACATTAAACATTTCAGGAAAAGAAAAAAATATTCAAAAGCAGAGAAATTTTTTTGAACTTGATTGTCATACTGAATTTCATAAAATGTAATTGAAAAGCAAAATTAATAAAATCGGTTTCTAAAAATACACATCAATATCAAAATATTTCACAAAAATTTAGTGAACAATTAACATTAGTTCTAAAGTGGAAATTTCAAACCAAGCTGAATCATACACAATTTCTTCCTTACAATTTCTTACACCCTTTAATTACAGGCAATGACCTCTCACCCCACTAACAAAAATTGAGTATTTCTAGATAGTAACACAACTGCAGTATTATGATTTAAAAAAGGTAATCTCACAAAAGCAAATTGCATTCTATAATTTCCAGTTTTACACTACTGTCCAAGTCGTCATTGAACAATAACTTCATGAAAATGGGCTTTTGTACCTTACTTAATAAAACAAGAAAACAAAGCATGACAGAAAATAATACACCTGGCATATGAGATGTAACAATTGTTCCATATCAGGGAATACCTCAAATATTTATCAAGAACGATTCCCACAAATTAATTCTTGTCACATTGGTCATTAGCTTATACCTGCACCACCCAAAGTCAATGCAACACATAGGTGAAGCAGAATTGAGAAGTATGTATCCATAACCCAAAAAAGTGAAATGTCATGCCACCATTCCTATTTTAAAATGTCAGTAAGAAAAATATAGTTTGTATCACATATATATTCATTGCATGTTCCAAAATCATCAATGACATTAACATTGAGAAATTTAATAAACTTTCATATAAATACCAAGATTGAAGACCCATTGAGCACTTTAAATTTACCTTTGCATTTAGCGTCGACGCACAGACGTTGATCGGAAATTCCAAAAACTGACACACATAACGAAAGAAAAATACATATCACAAGTGCCATTATCACTCCATTAACCACCTGAAGATCCCAACCCCACAACCTGTCGCTCAAGTCGAGCTACTTATCCTGCCATCCAAAGCATAACAACAAACACACATCATCTCACAACAACTTCCGTTTAAACCTAACAGTGGGACCAATGTACGATAGAAAACATACGCACGGAAAGTAATAAAATATGCTATTAAGAATTCATTATATTGTATTTCAATATTTGACAGTCAACATTTTGTTGAAAGTAAAACGTTTCGTTAAATATACGATACGGAGTGCAAAACTTGAATATAAAGAATATTTTTATGTTACCGAGACTGTTACTGAGGCTGCAACTGTCAACAGAAGAAAAGCAAGAGAAACTTGCACATTTTTATTGTAGAGTTCATGTAGTTTTCATGGTTTGCACCAACACTTTAATATTAACGTAAAACACAATACTGTTTAGTTATATCTACACGAACTGGAATATTCTCCCAAGACAGTGATTTTATCCTTTCATGTTATACACGAATAAAAAAGCTTCAACTTTCTAAATTAATAACAATATTGTAGATCTAGTTAAATCACACATCCAATATTGTATAATAAAATAAATCAATATCTGTGTGGATTATTCAGTTTCATTGTTGCATAGCTTCATATTCCGACTGGCATACCCCATTGGAACACGTGTCAGAATCATGTCGCAACAACCATTCCCCCACCTCCAACTAAAAGGCCTCTTGTAATAAAAAAGAATATTTAATATTTTGAGAAATGATTAAACCTTTTCTTAGTAACATATTCGATTCACATAAACTCAATAAATTCAAATATTTCTTTCTTATAGTGATTGTAGGGAGCAAGCTGTTCAAACATTAACGAGACATGTATTTTTCCCAGAATTGTATTTTTATTCATCTCCATTGGCTGTTGATATAATTAGATTATCAGTCACAAATGCGCGAATCCATTCCTGGCTAAAGACAGAATCCTATTTAAAATCTAATTTCAATTTTATAAATAGGTACAATTATGTGTAATTCAACTCTTAATTCTTGTTTTCAAGTCTACCAGTGTATTAAAAATTCGTAAAATGTTTAAGGAATATCAATTTTTTTAGTGTTTTTTTTTCCATTTAGATCAATCTTGCACTTATCTATATTTTGTGCCCTCTTTGACAAAAATACGCGGTATACTTAAGTCATGATAGTACTGGCAGATAATTCAAGCCATTGAATTGGATTAATTGACTATCAACTTGATTAGATTTTATAAATGATTATTGGCCATTTTGGAAGATAATTGGTCTAGCAGACTTGGTTGCGCGCCAATGCGAATTTCACTTGTGAATCAAAGTAACATCATGACCATAGCCAGTGACAGCGCCACTGAAGGAATATGCTCCAACTTCGGAAGAATGTATAGTGCTCAGCTGCGACTGTCCAATCTACAGCTTCGTTACAAGTTTACTTCTTTTATTGAATATTTCGATTGGACGACAATGACACACTTGATCAAAAGTGAATTGTCCCAATATTTTAATAGGAATGTAGGCATTGTTAACGCATGGACTCGCAGCTTAACCCGGCTGCGGTCCCTCACATTTACTCCCTCACAAGGTCTCTCTGGT
>JAHLJT010008446.1:137394652-137518721 GCA_031308135.1 Acheta domesticus
CATCAACATTAGAATACACAGGAATCTTTGGATGCTGAATACGAATTCTCTTCAGTGCTTTTTTAAATGGTTCAACTGCAGGTCTCATTAGCTCAGTATGGAAAGCTCCTGACACAGGTAGAGTCTTCATTCGTTTCAATTTAAACTCGGAAGCATTTTCTTTTATGAACTTCAGGGCCTGCAAAAAAACATCAATTGAGGGAAACAATTATATTTTTAAACAGCACAAACGATTGTAATTTGGTGGTTAATACTAACAGCAGCATATAATGTACCACACTAACAATTAAAGGTTCAAAATGTTTGAAACAATTCGACTTCAAATTATACAGTAGAAAAATCTGTCATAAATCATACAGAGGATAAGCAATATTCTTTTAATATTCATTTTCTGGGATATAAAGGTAGATTTTACTGAACAATAAGACAGAATAAAAGCAATGATTGTGTATGTGAAAAATATTATCAATTTTAGGTCAAGATGAGTACTTTTGCACTTGGGTTTTTATAATGTGGCACTTCCCCGTCTTCACAATAGAATATCTCACAGCATTTCGCATCTTTCTTGGTCATGCCGCTAGATGTCGCTTGCTCGCAATTACTGCTTGACACGGCCGTGATCATGCGACATGACTGAGAAAGACACAAAATGATATTCCATCGTGGGGGCAGGGCTTGAAGTGCCATGTTATAAAAACCCAAGTATAGTACCATATACAAGATTATCTTTACAGCATACTTTTAAAATCTCCACAGGGCTTGGTAAAATGGGATAATACTGTTTAATTCCTCTCATAATTCACAACTCCAATTTTTAGTGTCAGGAGGGAAAGAGTAAGGTGAAGAGATGTTAACTCACACTGTATCCTAACAGATACAGTGTTTAGAAGCTTCAAATGTCTCTTTGTTGCGATGGTTTAAATGAATGTTTCAAATACTATGCTTAAAACACTTTAAATAGGTATTAAATTTTTATTAGTGTACTTGAAAGTGTGTACATAAGCTCAAGAAATGGAATGTACACTTTCAAGTTCCATTAATAAAGTGTGCAAAACAAGCCAGAACTATAGAAGGATAACTCTGCTGTAAATCACTCAGGGAATGCACAGAGAAAGGGTGGAAAAACATTTTCGTTTTTTTTGCCAAAATATTAATTGGAATAAACATTTTAGAATTAGAATTAACATTTTAATTCAACTAACCCGACATGATCATTAAAAAATTGGTACTTCCACCCACTTAACTCCTAGACAAAAACAGAATACGACGTTCTCACAACTTGTCACTTGTATATTAAGGAAAAAAAAGCATTTGACAAGGGAAGTAGGGCCCAATTCACGGATCTTGCACAGCATTTGCTTGCTTGATTGTTTCCATATATATCAACTATCGTTAGTCCCGTAAGTGTAATGCATGTTATATACCTGGAGTTCCTCCCCCGCTGTAACGTGAGATTCAGCGCCAACCTACTTTGAAGTGTTTCCCTTCCAGGTATCTCCCCATGAGGTGTAGCTTGTAGATGCGTGTGTGTGTGTGTGTATGTGCATCTGCGGAAACGGAGTTGGTATACATGGTAGCACCCATGCACAGTTAACAACTGGGTAAAATGAAGATCCATATCTGTTTCCTTTGGGCCCACTTCGTTACGTCAGGAATAAGACAAAATGTCCATCTTCCAGTGGATGACAGAATCCATCGCAGATGCCACAGGGCCCGTTGTCACCTCCCTCTCCTCCTTCATGATAACTCTATTTGTAGCTCCCTCTCACTTACATCTGTAGAGCCTGGCTCTTTCCTGTACCATACGGTCTATAGGGGACATGTCGGATAACAGGCACACACATACACAGAGAGACAGGCGCGGTCGCGAGCGCACACGCACACACAGTCATACGAAACTGTGCAAAACGCCTGGGCCACCCTCCAAAGGCATTCCAAAGGCATCAGCCCAAATGGGGGCTGTGTAGAGCGGCAGAGTGTTTACAGCACTAGACAGTAGCCTCCGGCTACTTTACCTTGGACTCCAACATTAGAGATAATTCGTGCCAAGGCGGAGGCTACGCAAGATGCTTTCTCGCACACTATACGCAAGTGCTCGTCGAAGTACAGTCTCGCATCAAACTGGCCTCCATATTCAAGAGACTTCTGGGAGGCATTTTACCACCACCACCCTACAGAGTGTGTTACCCTCTTTTACTTTTCTGCCTTTCACCAAGACAGCCTCTGTTTTATGCTCGCACATCTGGAGCCCCACCAACATTGGCCATCGCCGGATCACAGCCACTGCCTCATTGGCAACCCGCGTGACTTCTTCAGTATATTTGCCCACTCTACCATCGCAACATCGCCAGTAAATCCAATAGCCCTAGCACCTTCCAGGAGTTGGAGCTTCAAAACGGAGTCATACATAATATTCCACAACAGCGGGCCAAGTACCGATCCTTGCGGAACACCACCAGAGATACCACAGATCTTTACTCCGGTCTGTTTCGTCTAGAAGTCCTTTCCTCAAAGTAGCTTCTGACTGTGTTCATTATGTAATTTGGAACTCCCTGTTTTTTCAACGCAACAAGTATGCTTGCCATTAAACGCGTTCCGGACGTCGACGGTAACAACAGCGCAATACTTCTTTGTGCCTCTTCAACGTTTGCCTTCAATAGCCTTGCATGCGATGTCTCTAATTGTGTCCACTGTGGATCTCGCCTTCCTGACGCAATGCTGATTATCGGAGTCCCCGTGGTCTCTCCATGTTGGCTTCAATCCGTTTGCAGATGATTCGCTCTAACACCTTGCCTGCTGTATCCAATAAACATATAAACCGACATGTTGACGGGTCGCCAGGTAGCTCATCGCCCTTCTAAAGGAGCACCAGCTGTTGTTGATTCCAATGTCGAGAGAAATTCCCCTCTCGTACGCACGCATTATATGCCTCTAAGAATAGATCTGGCCGAGTCTTAATAGCAACATTCGGCACCCCTCCCAAGCCGGGGGCTTTGCAATCTTGAACCTTATCGCAGGCCCTTGAAAGTTTGTCTAATGAAACCGCAGGAACCTCATGTAGATCTTCAAGCGGATCCACAGGCTGCAACACATCCCTCTGGCAAGGAAACAAAGTAGCAAACTGCAAGTCGGAAGGTGGCCTGGACAGATCCTTGAGCCAGGCCATTACACCCTTATACAGACGTCCCCAGGGGTCAGCATCCACCTCGTTGCCTAGCTCACTCCAGCAATAATCCTCGCTGATCTTCATGGCTTTTGTGAAACTGCATGTGTATGCTACTGTATGCGTCTCAGTCTGAGTGTGTGCATCTGACCACAAAACGTCAGTTAGGAGGAATAAATGTTCTATATAATAAAAAAAACAAAACAAAAAGCATTGCGCTAATTTCTGTAATTCCAGCTGGAAACCTCATTCTAGTAAATTTATTAAAATATGGTAGAGTCAATGATTTCTGCAATGATTTCTCCAATGCCAATGATTTCTGTAAGTAACTGATAGATTAACTCATGTTTCAGGCATGTCAATCAATGATCATTAGTCCCATTAGTGTAGTGAATTTTTTATTCTGGGAGGTGGTGATGATTCCTGCCTCATTAGAGGGTGAGTCTGATACCAACCTACATGTTGGTTTGCAGGGTATTTGCCCCACCAGGGCATCTCGTCAGTCAGGACAAGCTCTAAGCTCCCGAGATGAGTGGTTGAATAGTGAGCGAGAGAGAGAGAGAGAGAGAGAGAGAGTGTGTGTGTGTGTGTGAAAGTGAGCACGCAAGAGGGCGAGTGTTTGTGAGAGTGTGGGTGCTAGAGATTGAGAGCATGCGAGAGATTGTGAATATGCCGGAGAGTGTAAATGTGAGTATGTATTTTGGTATGTATATATGGGGAGAAATCAAGAAGAGGAAGGAAAGATTCTGCACTGTCCATGACCCACTGTCAAGGTAATGCTCCAGCATTTGTCTGGTATTGATTGGAGAAACCTTGGAAAACTACTAATTAGAGTAGCCAATCACTACAATTCTCCACCAGGAAGTGACCAAATTAGATCTAGCTTCTTCGCTAGTAGTCGGGACTCAAAACCTAGCTAAACTGTCAGTCTTTCTAAAAGGATATGAACTTTATTGCCATTAATAGAGATTAAAATGTGATATTAAGGAATTAAACAAAGTACAATTACCTCAACATTGCCAGCAATGACTTTACAGTGCGGAAAAAGATAATTTGCAACACTACACACAGGATTTTCAATTCCACGTTCTTCACACCACTGTTTTGCACAAAGGCAGGCATACCCCAAACGAGAATCAGGACCGTAAAAAACAGTCATCATGCCACCAGCTGCAGCATCACAAGCTTCCTGCATTGCTAGAGCACGAATTTTCACTAATTCCAGAGCTGAAACATTAAAACAAACCACTTACGTTCTATATATTATAAATGTCAATGTTTGTCTCCTAAGTTAAAGTTGGCAAGTTCATGTAATTGCATACATTTTGTTAATGGTTTCATCTTTCTGAAAGTTAAAATATGAGAGTTTCCTGGTAAAACACTGAATCAATGAAAGGAAAAGATTTGCATACACAACAGCATTTTAGCATATAAATATATTTATATTAGTATTTTTCAACTTTTTGCCTATATGATTTCAAATTTTGTGTTTACATAAAAATGATCAATTAATGCAAGGCATAAACTTTCTTGCAGCTTCAAATAAGCGAATACAATAACTTTTAGATGACAGAAAGATCTTTTTCGAAATACAAAACACTGATAGGAAACACTCCCTAACATAAATCTAAACAAAATTCCTGGGACTTACTGTGCACTGCAAAATAAAATGGATAGATATTGATATGGATATAATGGATACATATTTAATTTGACTATTGCCAGTTTTTGTAACCTCATGCAGAATATTTTAAGAATTTCAGTGTGAATTTCAACACTTTGTGTCTTACAAAGTGTATCCATATATATATATATATATATATATATATATATATATATATATATATATATACACACACACACACACACAGACACACACACATTTTATTTTTGCAGTGCACAGTAAGTCCCAGGAATTTTATCACTAGTATTTTACGAGATATTTCAGGTAACTTTGTTGTTTTTTTTTAGTTAGTGCCTTATATTACGTGGCGAGACTCGGGCCATAAGGCCCGCTTTTCCGCCTAACCACGCAAATTTCTACTACGCTCCTTTCACCACCTAGCGGAGAAAGAAGGTATTATCTCGGGCGACGAAACAGGCGATTTGAATTTAGCTCAGAGGCGTCATTTAGGCTCGAGGATCTTTCACATGCAAGTAAATCTACTAACATGGGACAGCCGGCTTTACTTCCCCTCCGAAGGAAGGCGTACGAAGGATTTTTTCGCCCTTAAAAATCCACGGCTTCGATCGGGTTTAAACCCGCGAACTTGGGTATGACAGTCCAGTACGCTAACATCATCCGTATGCTACCGTTACACCATCGAATCCGCCATCGTTCCATTTTTTTTCAAATGGAACTACACATATTTTTTCAGTCTCTCATGACAAGCATAAAAAGACGAATCTAATGATAAATATTGTCATATGCATATGTCATAAGCTATTTTTTGAGTAATTTTGATTTTTTTGCGACTAGTTTGACTTTTTTCTATTCCTAAGTTATTGTTATATGCTTATTACAATAGAAATTTTTTGCTCAAAATTTGCACTGTTCTTTGTACTTATTGTGCTTTGTTTCAAGATCTCATTAATATCCTGAGATATAAAACCCCATTACATGGAGTTGAAGTAATAAACAAAATTATTACAGTACATACTTATGACAAATTCTTATTTTCAATCCTTCAATTCCTTCAATCAAATAAAGACAAAATTTCTGAAAATGCAGAAGGACAGAAAGCAGAGTTCAAGAAAAAAACTGCATCAGTTTTGTGAATATTTGGAACATGTTTCGTATCTTCAAACACTAAGATCCCTTCCCTTCCCTTTACTGAGCGTGTGTTTGCTGGTGGAGCGCTGTGTGACCTTGTGTGGTGAACAGTTACATTCAATATACAAGAGTTGTTAAACACTAGACGCAAACATATCAAAATTACTCAAAAAAATGCTTATCTAAGATACGAATATATCAATATATCATATATCAATGGATTTGTCTTTTTACGGTCGTCATAATAAATTGAAAAGATATATTAAGTTCCATTTGAAAAAACAAAGTTACCTCAAATATCTCGTAAAATACACATTACAAAATGGAAATGAATACATGTAGTAATTAGCTCCATTCCCTCATGCACTTCCATGAAAACTGCATTGCAGTTACTTCAACTGTTCAAAAGTTACAGGAGGTGCTAAAGTTACATGACTCACCCTGTATAATCAAAATAGCAATACAAAATATTTAAAGACATGAAATCCTGACGGGACAACTTGCTCAGGACATGAACACCATACTCAATAAGAAATTTCACATACCAGACATTGCGGGTGAAATTAATGAAATAATCAATAATTGATAATTTAAGATTGATAAATTAGATGATATATACTGTATTTCGTGTATTTGGGTTATTAGCTTGTTGTCTACTAAAATAAAAGAACTTAAATTGAAAATAAATTACACATATTTACAGTTAAAAATTGACTTTGGTAACATTATTCTTAAAGGTTAATTTTAGACGCCTAATATGTAAAAGTAAAAATGCAACTTAGACAAATCTCAACATGCATGAAGGAATCAGTCTCCCCACAAAACCAAATTCAATATAGAGTCATGAGTAGGCCTTATGATTTCAGCATCACTGTGAATTCTCCAAAATATAGCCAATGAGAAGGTCTCCAGAGGGTTATAGACAAGACAGCAATTTCTTTCTGTGGCATCGTTTCCAGAAATAGGAACTTCTCTTTACAAATGTCTATTTTGATCTGTAAGAATTTTTCAGTGGAAGCAATGCTATGGCCACAATCTCACTAAATGCACAGATTCAGAAGACCGCTTACCTGCATAATAATGTTTCTAGTATTCCATCCTCAGTTGACATCTTATTGAGATCTTAAATATTTTCAGCTCAACTCTGATATTTCAGAAATATACCTCTGCTTTGTTTGTATCAGGGTTGAATAATAGTCTCCTTTATTCAGACAATTGGTGACACAATGTACACATTTCATATTTTCAACTTGCTTGGACAAATTTTCATGATATGTCTTCCTGGCTTGCACGTTACAACAGAACCAACATAATCTCATTTCTTTGCGTTCTTCAGTAGAGTTCTTAGCTCAATAGAATCTAGTTAGCTCCTCTATAACCCTCTGTAATTTGCCCTCATTACCTATATTTTTGAGAACTGACTGGAAATCCCTGTTAAACATCAATGTACCATTTAAGTTTACTCTGATTTTAACTACTTGTTAACAAATACTGACAGTCAAGCCTAGTTTTCCCTAAAACACTTGGAAAATTTTAATTCTGACTAGTAAATATATGTTTTACAAAAGAGCTTTGTTAAACTAGTTACAGCAGTTAATACAGAACACAGTAACATGCTATATGAAGTGCAACAAATAAAACTGATTTATTACTCCAAGGTAAAGTATCAGTGGTACTAAAGCAGAAGCCACATGTAAAAAGGCAATTTTTTATTTGATATTTTCATTCTCCAATGAAATTAAGATGTCACTCGCCAGAAACTAAGCGAATGTTAGTTAAGAAACTCATATGGACTTACCACATTAGGTCTTAATTTTGACAGTGATCTGTGGAAAGCATTTCCTGAAAAATCAAGTTTTCTCACAAACTGGGTTCTGCCTTAGTACTACAGATATAATGCATTTAGAAGTTGTCATATGCCATGTTTCAACACATTCTAATATTATATTTTATCAATTATTTAAATTAATTGTTTATTCTTTAATTCAATGTAACTTTAGCGATTGTTCAGAAAGTTTAAAATAATTATGAAATTGCTTCAAACCAAAATGGAACTAATAAATTTTGATCAGTTGCTCCTCAAATATAATGCTGCAACAATAGAATTATGAAATTCATATCACTTCAAAAGTAATTTAAGTTTTTTCTATTGAAATTTTCCATCCAGTGGTACTTAATACATAAACAGTTTTAAAGATTCTTATTAGTATCCTCAAAGATCAAATTTGAAACCTAATAGCCTAACTGAAAAAATATTACCCATTGAGCTATTCACAACAAAGAACTATTTCTCAATCAAATTCTAAATCACTGTAACAAATTGATAGTTTTAAAAATACCTTCTGTAAATGATATTGCACCAGCAAACACCAAAGCTGTTATTTCACCAACACTGAAACCAGCTGTTGCAATACAGTTCTTAATGGCACCTGGCTGCTCAGCTTTCACTAATTCTGCTGCTGCGTAAGAGAGTACAAATACTGCCATCTGACTGTATTCTGTTCTGTTCAGCTTTTCCTGTGGTCCAATTGAACAAAGATCTAGCAGATCATAACCTAAAAAATCACTTGCTGTGTCACATATGTGTCTGACTTCAGGATAATTTCTTAAGGTTTTCCCCATTCCCACATATTGTGATCCTTGCCCTGGGAATAAAATAACACATTCATCCTTACGATCTTCATGTGACTGGAGCCCTTTCTCACCCTTCTCTCTTTCTGAATGCTCACATTTGGGATATGCAGGGCTGCTCCATGTTATATGAACCTTTTTATCAATGCCAGTAACGGAATTGTTAAGCAATTCTTCTGCACTTTTTTCACTTTTGCCAGTCATTCGAACTTGTGAACAAAGATGAATAGACCTTGAATTATAAACACGAGTCTTTAATTTCGAAAGAGATTTTCTATACAGCCACTGTGTACACAGGGCATATCGTATGTAAAATCTACTTATTGGTAGAGACATATTTTTAATTAATAACTTCCAACAATTTCAGCAAAGCGACGACGGAATTCTATCTTCACACACAGATCTTTCCATTCCTGAAAAAAATGGGAAGAAGTTAATTCATTGAGTTTCTTTCTACTTTTCTACAAACGTTTCGGGTATACATAATGTGAAATGCAACGACATTATCAATTGACAGTTGTATATAACAGTAACTTCCCCCAGCAGTGGATGTCAGTTAAAAATCCTACCCACTAACGCAGCCACACGTAGACTCACCTTCCACTCGAAGTCCCGCTCATCAGCATGGTGGAAAGAGATGAGTGAGCTCTTGCGCATCATATCCGACTTCAGCCAATGAGTTTGAGGCATCAGTTTGCCTCCACTATTTGCGGCAATTTTAAATGTAGCCAGATACCAAAATTATCATCTTGTTACAAGTCATTGAAACAGATATAATACATAAGAAGCTTTTCTAAAAATTATTACATCTTCTATTACAATTACATCCTAATCGTGGTATTTTTCGTTGAAAATTGTCACTTTATGTCACTTTCAAAATGTTTCTCTACACTTGTCCGTGCTGAGGTCATGTGGTTCGTGACGGACACTGGTGCTGCGAAGAACAGGCAAAAATCGGCGCACCAGAGTAGCCTGAGAGTAGCCCACCCATCTCTTTCCACCAGGTATTATATGCGCACGTTTTTTGAGTCCCGGAATACATACCCCCACTCCTTTGCCAACATTAGTGAAATTAAGAATAAATGATAGCAACAGCCTTGTAGTCATTTGATAACCAGAAATGTTCGCTCCCGTGTAATAGAAACTATTTTACATCGAAAAACGAATTACAAATTTGATATAAAATTCCTTTTGTCAAAATAACCAAACTCCCCACTCCTCTCACAACTAGCGAAGCGAGAGCTCAAGAAAACGTGCGCGGATAATACTCCCTCGAACCGCCACATTTTGTCCAGTTCAATTAAGTGACATCTGATGTTCAACTGGACCAGTTATCCAATCGACAGCTTCGTTCCCACTGATTTTTTTGTATTGAAGCTCCCGATTGGGCAACCGCAATCCCGCTGAATAAACGCCAGAAGTCACTATAATCAAGTCACAGCTCTAAGCAAAGTACAGCAGGAATACGTTTAGGAGAGCCCAGCATGGCACAGCATAGCGTCGACCGAAATGCTTCGCGTGTTATACTTAAGGTCCGATTAAATTAAGAAGGTTATTGACAGTTCTGTGTGACGTCAGGACGCCTCTCCCGTTTCCATGGCAGCTGCCAACCATAGAGGAGAGATACAACTAGAGTGCGCGTGAGCCTACTGCGCAGGTTTCAACATGAAGTGGTCGTAAGTCACGTGACTTTGGGACACCGGCAGCTCGTGCTGTATGGTGCTGTATGTAGCTTTTCGTGCTGTTTGTGGTGCTACAGCGTAATTATTTTGGGACGTTGTGGATATTTGTTCACTGCTTACGATCCAAAATTCTTTTTCTTTTCAGGAAGTGCAATAATAATTTAACTTTGCAAATTGTGTTCCACAGGATGAAACAACTGTTAAATGTCAGTTCACGCCAGTATGCAAGTGTGCCACAAGTAAATGATCCTGAACTGGGCAGTGAGGTACGAACTGACCATATGTACTTGCCATCAGTACACAATCGTGAAACTAGATTGTCTCCCTATGTTGTGGACATTGTAACTTATATTGGAGGATTTTTAGTTACAAAGTTGCAAAGTCTCTTGCTTATGTGGACTGTAAGCTAGTTCTTTGCCGGACTGATACTGATGAAGGATCATATTCCTTCATCCAGAGGAAAGATAATTATGGACTGAAATACCCTTCTGCAGAAGTTATAAAAATCTGCAAAAGAGCAGAGGCAGAAGTAAGAATACATCAGGGAAGAGTTGACATTTTTAAAAAGGCAGCATGTAGTACAATTGTAAATAGATGTCTGAGAGAATTTGTGAATAGTTCTGTTTTTAGTAATTTAACATATATTATTGATCAAGAGGCCATAATGAATCACAGGATGTATTTAATAAAGGCAATATTGTTTAAATATATTGACATAAGATTAAAACATGTAGGAAGAGAGCACATCCAAATTTACCAAAAAAATAGTATGGATCAGTTAAAAAGAAAATGATTTTATTTAGAGGGCATTAATCCTATGTGCATTTACTGGTGTAAGTTGTGTTTGTAGTATGTTAGTGTTAGTAATTTGTATGATTGTAGTTGATTTTTATTAGTAAATTCTTTGAAAAATATGTATTTCTGCTTCCAGGTCAAAGACCCCCATTTCGATCAGGTTTTTGTCCAGTTTTCCTGATCCATTGAGCAAATGCTAAGATGTCCCCTTTTGGACATAAATGTAGCTTCACTACGCCCACGTTTTCTTGAGCTTACTTGCTAGTATTGGTAGGAGTAAAGCCAGTGGCATGTTACTGTTGTTAGTAATACAAAGAAAAAATAAAACATGCAGTTTGTTTATCAATGCAAATAGATTTTATATAACTTGGGAGGGAAAATGTCTAATGTTATAGTTAAAATATTGGGAAGAGCTTTTGAAGCTCAAGAAAATGAGTGAAGATGGAACTTTTCCCCCATATATCACACACAGTTTTTAGTGTTTTTGACTAAATAAATCAAAATATAAATCAAAGGTAAAAACCTTTTTCCCTCTATAGATTCTTGAAATATCATTTTGATAACTTGCTATTATAAATGACACTGATGTGAATCTTCAATAGTAGAATGTCTAACATTGAGTAATAGAAATTTGGATTAATGCATCCCATGGAGTCAATTTATTTTACAAATATATTTTATTTATAGACATATGTAATTGTACTTGTAAAACAGGTTTAGTAGAGTATGCGGTTGAAAGTGTCAAGTTGGACAAAAATCGGAATTTTCATGTTCTTGAGGAAATAGAGCAGAAAAACTTAAATTCACTTTTCTGCTATAAGCAACATTTTTAGGGTTGCTTAAAGCTGGCTTTACACTAGCAAGAAAATGGCGAGCAATGTTAATTCGCAAGAAAAGTTGCCAATGTAAATATTGCGGCAATAAATATTTCTGATGTTGGCAATATTTGTTGCCAGATATTTCGGCCGAATGTAAACTCCTGTGTTTCCGTCCTTGGAAAGATATTGCCGGCTGTTGCTGGGACTAGAATAGGATTGAAGTTGGAGCAAGATATTGCTGGAAAAAGCCAGTGATGACCACGGTCACTTTCGCAGGAAGTACCGTTAAGGTAGTATATAGACGTATTATTTCGCATTGTAATATTCTTTTTCTCCAAAAAGGGATATGTGGAAAAGGTTTTATACTTTAAAAGAAGTAGTAATAAATATTCTAAACCCTTTATTGATTTTCGAATGGTTCAAATTTTGGTTCAGATAAAGATGCCCCTGATCATTATTTTTTTACGTAAAAAAATATTAAGGTATTAATCTAATTTAAATAAATTTTAAGATTAATCTATAATATATCAATTGTAGGTAATACTATTTTAAAACTTTTTATCGAATTAATAATTGAACTTTTTATAAAAAGAAAATTACTTTGCTCCCATGCTAATCGAAGTCCACGAAAACATTTTGTTTTATGAAAACTATTGAGACTTCTGTACCGAAATTCCACACACTCCCTTCTCCTTTTTTCTTAAAATCCAGTCATACGTCGTCACTAATCGCAGGCGTTTCTCTTTCTCTTCATTTAACGCAATAAGTGCGACCGCAACTCGCATCTTCTGCTTTCTACTAGCCATGTCGGAAAGTGAGGTATAACCTCAAAGTTCTCGCGCCATTTTCCTCGAGACGTCACCAAACACGGCAACACAAGGTTCTAATGTAAAACGATCGGCAATTTCTTTCCGGAAAGATCTTGCTCAGATCTTTCTGGTAATATATTGCTCCTCCTTGCTCTTGCTAGTGTAAAGGTGACCGCAAGAAGCAGAAACAAATTGCTGAAAGATATTGCGGAAACGTATTGCTAATGTAAGGCCAGTATAATAAATGAGAAAATAACGCTGGAATGAAACATCTTAAGTACGTATAAAAATAAATCGTTTAATGCGAGACGGGTGTTCTTGTAGATGCCAGCTAGCTAACCCAAAGTAACGTGAAACTGGCGCGAGAGATGTTGATACCCGACCGGGCCTTCTGCGCAGCTCGGTGCGCACTCTAGTATATCTCTCCTCTATGCTGCCAACCAGAGAGACAAAACGTGACGTGTCAGGTCGCTCAGTTGCCACTGCCGAACACGGGAAACATTTGAGCATCGCACAGCGACTTCCCTGCCGCCGCGCCGCCCGCGTTTTCTGCCTGTGCTGCGCGCGCAATGTGTACTGTGTTGTGATGAGTTGCGTTGAGGTTAGGCTTTTGTCGTATTTTTTACACTTTTACACGTATATTTTGAAGTGTTTGTTTTCGTGTCCCTGTAACACGTGCTCAGTGGTTTGCGACCTGGCAACGTCGCTCCCCTCCACTCACAAATGTCAATCACCTTCTTAATTATTCGGACCTTAGGTTTTTATTTCTTGGCGCGTGGAGGCATATCTTCACGATGGCATATCTAACTATATTTCTCGTCGTTCTCGGGGCGTGCTGCTATGAGTCGCATGATCGCCGGCACTGCTCGGTACAGTCGTGATCATACGACTCCTAGCGCCACGACCGGGAACTATGAGAAATACCATGATATCTTCGATCGTGGCGTCATTCACAATGCAAACTTAAACGTAAACGTAACGTAGCCGCAAAACTAGAAATGTAGTACTAAGCGAGACCATTTACAATGCCTTGACGTAAACGTACATGTAAGGCCTCATTCACAATGCAAACTTAAACGTAAACGTAACGTAGCCGCAAAACCTAGAAATGTGTTATTAAGCGAGACCATTCACAATGCCTTGACGTAACCGTAGACGTAAGACCGTATACTTAAGAGTTCGCAAGCTCCAAGCTTTTACGTTAAGTTTACGTCGGAATTCTACCGAAGACCAATCAGAGAGCACCACGGAAGTTCAATTTCAGATTGTGTTCAGGTAGTTTGTGGTTATGTCATTGTTATTGTAATGTAGAGAACTAGTTTACGAATGCTTTTGATGCGTGTTGTGAATTCAATGTAGGAATTTGGACAATTTTTATTGTGACCTTTAACCTGAGATGGCGAATAAACTAATTATGTCCGACGAATTACTCATGATTTGGTTCATGAGAATCCTTGCTTATAAGATGAAGGAAATGTGAGCACTACTACAACATCTACTCGCATGTATATAAAGACAAGTCGATAAGAATCTCGAAAAAAAAGCTAGAAACCACGGTGGAAAGATCTTTTCACCGTGTTAGAGACGAATCGATCAAGTTTCAGTACATGGAATTCTGATTGGTTCAGGCGAAACTTACGTTCGTCATTGTGAATGCTTGTTTTTACGTGTAAATTTTGCGGCTAAGTTTACAGCATTACGTTACGTTTAAGTTTGCATTGTGAATGAGGCCTAAGTCGGGTAAACTTAAGAGATCACAAGCTCCAAGCTTTTCTGTGTAAGTTTACGTCGGAATTCTACCGAAGACCAATCAGAGAGCAGCATGAAAAAACAAATGCCCAACAAAATTCGCGAGAAGTAAATTGAAGGTCGATTCCATGTTGTGTTGTGATTATAGTTGAAAGCAGGTTGAAATTTTATAGTGAAATGGTGGTGAAGTAGTTTGCAGAGTTTTGGAGCGAGTTGAAAATCGAAAGGAAAATTTGGGCCATTTTCTTTTGATTGACGACATGGCGAACAAGTTTGTACTTTCGATGAATTGCTAGTAAGTAGCAAGAGAATCCATGTTTATACGACAAGGGACATGCGAGTTATAAGGACGTGGTGTTGAAAGAAAACACATGGGCAAAAATTTCGCAAATATTGAACCATCCAGTGTCCGATTGCCAGACTAGGCTAAAAACACTTAACGAAAGGTACGGCAAAAAAGTAAGGAAATGGGTTCCAGAAGTGGGGCTGGATCATCTCAAAAGAAAGAATGGCATTTGGTGGAAGCCATGTCTTTTCTAGATGATCACATTAAACCACGAAAGACTTATAATAATTTTAACTCAAAGGATTGTGAAATCGAAATTATAGTGCCTGACAGTGAAGTGGACTTGTTAGTGTAGGAGAGGCCAGCAACAGCAGTGATGAATTGGCCTCTCTTATTCCGGAGATAATTACTTCACCTCCTGTACGCAAAAGAAAGCATCGTAGTTCATCAATAGATGAAGCAATTTTTCAGTCACTGCAGGCTGTTGCAGAAGTCAGTAAGGTTTCCGAAACTCTTACTTAAAAAAAACACTCTAGTGGAGAGGATCCATTTGCTCAATTTATTTGTGAGAACTTGGCATTGTTGCCTGAAGATATAAAGGATGAAGTAATGATGGAAATGACGCAAATAATAATGAGGGCAAAAAGGAAGACACGGAGCCAGGAAAATGTGTAATTAACATAAATAAAATTACAACTTGATATATTCTTTCAATTTTTTAAAATCTTGGTTACCTCTTAATACATAATTCAACTGACCCTCCAAGGCCCCAGCAGGTGAAATTAAATAATCAGCAAGTTGCTCGCGCACTTGAGTAGCATGCTGTGTTGCATTACGAGCACCAATTCTAATAGTTAAGTTCTGAAATGCCACACCATCCTGTGACACATCCCTTCTCTAGCTTCCTTCAACTAGTTGCCCATCTACTTCCCTGTCCACATATGAAAATGGACAATATGTTTTATTTCTGGCATTGTTTTCAGAATTCTGGAGAAGATTGTGGAGGCACACTGTTGGTTTGATAATATTATCATCATTTTCCGGCTTTGCATTTATATTCCTATTCTGTGAAAAACTCTCCACCGAGAAACCATTATCCCAAAAGTGTTTTCTATATCACGCCGAGCACATGATAGGCGATTATTATAAATTTTGTTTCTTACATTAGTCAAAGAAGCTTTAGAAAACGGTTTCATTAAATTGTTTTTTAGGGGAAAGGCTGCATCACCTACAAAATAATGAGGATGAATAATGTCTGCTGTGTTAGGAAAAAAGCAGGTGGAGGGACTGGAAGCAAATTATTTTGTTTTTGGTCAAATTCAGATCGAGTGAAAATACCACTGTCACTTTGTGATCCATATGAGCCAATATCAACATGCGTAAAACAATAATTGGCATCGCAAACCGCCATCAACACTATACTAAAATTTTCTTATAATTAAAATATTGCGATCCACTATTGGCTGGGGATTGAATGATGACATGCTTTCCATCAATCGCACCAATACAATCCGGAAGGTTTCAGACTTCTGCAATTCTAGCATAATCTTCCTCGGTTGGAACTGGCAGGTATTTCTCGTGCAAAGCATTCCATATTGCACTTGTGGTTTCATTTAATATATTGCAGCATGTAGATTTTCCTATGCGGTAATTCCATGCAAGTGAAGGAATGGAGTCTCCAGTAGCCAAAAATCTGCAAGACAAAATATGTGGTATATACGCACTGTACTTAATACACAGGCAACTAATTTTGCTTGCAAGCAAAATAAGGTGCAGAGTAATATTGCCTGGGGTGAAACATTGCTACAACTTCAAAAAATTTAAGAAGCACTGTGGGGTTCGTAAATTTATTTGCTGGTTGTTCCCATGGCTACCTCTCTTAGAAACATTATATACAATCATTGGTTGTGTTTGGTTACTGCTGCAACTTAAAATGACTGTGTGTGGAGTACTGTGACAGCCAAATCTTGTAATAGAGTTGAAATAATACAAACAAGTAAATATATAATATCTAAGTGTGGCATCGTGGCAACGTTTCCAAGCGGGCGACAAACCTAAACCGGAAGATGTAATGAAAGGGCGCATCTGATCTAAAAGTAAAGGGGCGACAGGATATGGTTGTTCCAGGTAACATTCCACGCAAAGTGTTGAGAAAGGTTAGTGGCAAGTCTGGAACGATTGTGCAACACCCCTGGAATTGGCTAGCCATCGAGCCTGGGGACGCCGACAGCATGGCGCCGGGTGGGGGAGACGGGAGTGTATATAAGGCGGGCGCTTTCTGTGCTCGCGGAGATTCAGATAGATTCGTAGAGCTTGTTGTTGGCCGTCAGGCTGGGTGGAATCTCCAGTGCACTCCAGCACGTGGTTTCCGGGACGAAGACCAGTTGTGGCGCCAGGCCAAGTAGGTACGTGGATACCGGAGACTTAACGTCCGATTGCATCGCATCACGCGTTGTACCTGCTTTCGAGCAGTGGCACTGGGCTGTAGGGCCTAGGGACGGTCGCTGTGTTTCACGGCTAAGGGGGAGAAAAAGGTTGCCGAGGTTTAATTAGTATTTGTAAAATTTATTTAATTGTTAAGTTCTTGTAAATAAATGTAAATATTGTTATCTTCAACGCCGTGTCTGTGTCATTTACTTCAATACGTCCCAGACTCGGAACCTTTTTTTTCTTATTTGGTGGTAGCGGTTTTAAAGACTCGCATCGAAGATACTGCGCCAAGTGCAATTTCTTATTTGGTGGTAGCGGTTTTAAAAACTCACGTCGGGAATACTGCACCAATTACAAATTCTTATTTGGTGGCAGTGGATTTAAGGACTTGCGTCGCGGTACTCCGACAATTACAATTTATTTGGTGGCAGGTTTTGGTGGCAATTAAATTTTGAGGCGGCAGTCATTGCGTCCACAACGGGCGGGGAACGCGGAAGTTCGGCAGCAGTAACCTCAGAGAACTGGCAGTGCGGCGCCTGAGTCATTGGTGCGCGCTAGGCAAGTTAGCACAGTACGCGTAAGAATTGTGCATCGAAGTGAAGTGCACACGCGTTGTAATTACGGGGCGTCGCCAGTGTCGTGCACGCCACAGGAAACCGAATTGTGCGGTAGTTTCGGGGCGGTATAATCTGACTCGGAACCTTTTTTATTTAGTACTGGAACTGGTATATGGAACTGGAACTGGCATATAGAATTGGTATTGGTGCTGGAAGAAGACATTCCGGGCCGACCAAAACGAGAGGAAGGAAGAAAGAAGGCCAAGACATCCGATCAAGGAAGCGCTTACGCGACAACGAGGTCAACAGAACGTAAGTGTGTTTTTTGTACCAGCCATTGATGAATTCAGGCGTTATATCTTTCTTAGCGGCGTATAGGAAAAAGGTGCTCATAAGGGTAACGAGAGAGATGGGGGAAACTTTGGAAGGGGACGAGACAGCGGTTAGACTTAAAGCGATTATCACAGAAAGCCAGCAGTACGAGGAAGAATTCGTAAAACAACTCGCAGATCAGGAGAGAGAACAGATCGCAGAAGCACGCGAATTTGATCTAAAAAAGCAGGAAAGAATACGAGAAATTAAACAAAAAGCACGCGAACTCGAAGACAAAGAGCGAGAACGGCAATTTGAAGTAGAAAAGTTGAAATAATCGAATAGGGCTCCCACGCGCGAATCCATAAGCAGTAGCGACACGGGAAATCGTACGAATATCCGTATCAGCCAGGTTATGGATACGTTCAAAGGCGAAGGTGATGACCTCGCATTATTTCAAAGTGTTTTCGAGGCGCATGTTCGCCAGCTTGACATTGCGCCAGCCTAATGCATAAGCCACTTAATGGACTTACTTCCTAACGAGGTATACAATTAGCTCGTTGTAGGGACCGATTCAGCGGATCAGGATTACGAGCAGATAAAGGTATAATGGTTAGATATGTATAAATTCACTGCAGAACAGTGCCGTCAAATGTTCTGTAGTCACACGAAAGGAGCAAAGACAAGTGGAACGTTAACACACGTGAGTTACCTAATTATTGCAAAAAATAGGTTTCTGGAATAAAAAATAGAAACGTATGATCAGTTGCTAGATCTCATAGTGACCGATCAGATGAAATGGAAGGTGCCGGCGGTTATGCGTGACCACTTCATAGATTTTGGGGGTGAGATTTCAGAATCCCAAGATTTGGTACGTAAGCTGGATACCTATGAGAACAATCGGTCTAGTGGGTACAAGAAACTCTTCACGCGGTTCGGTTGTAAGGAGCCTGCAGGAGAACGGAAATGGCAGAAAGCGACGGAGAGCGCGCCGCCCACTTCCAAGACCGCAGCGCCCAAAGTAGACAGAAATACGGAATTTGATAAGCCACAAGAACGCACCTGTTATTTATGAAAAAACCGGGGCACATTAAAAGATATTGTCCTCAGTATAAATCAAGTGAAAAGTTTTGTCACGTGGCCGACACCAGTGCGCAAAAGTTGTTGCTTTCACACACATGTGTAGGCACGGTCGGCGAGGAAAGCGGCACCTTTCTTCGTGACACAGGCGCAAGCATAGATATCATTAACGCCAAGCACGACACGCCGACTCAGTACACCGGCAAGTCCGTATGGATTAAGCAGCCCCTGGACGAAATATCTACCGGTAGCTAAAGAAGAGATAGTAGGCCCGTTCGGTACTCTGGTCACAAAGGCCGCAGTCACGAAGAACTACAACTTGCAATATTATATTTTGAGTAATCGTTCCGCTACGATTCTGACGGAAATTACGCAAGGTTTCTTAGAACCACAGTTTCTCTACACTGTGCGGACCAGGGCGCAAACGGCTTCGGAACGCGCCGGGGCAGTGTGCCCCGAGGCCAGGTGTGAGGGGGTGCCAGAGACAATGGCGGCGGCGCCGGGGGAAGCGCCGGCTGTCGCGCGCCTGAGTCCCCGCGCACCTCTCGGTTCCGGCGTCGCGTCAGAAGCAATGGAGGTGGTAGAGCAAGGCGAGACTACAGAAACCAGCCAAGCGCATGACGCATCCCAGGTACCTTCGTCAGAGGTAAATATTTATGAAAACAGTGTTTTTGAGGGAGAGGTCGACGCCCAGGGCAACTTAGCTTATCAATCAGCTTAGCTTATCAACTTAGCAATCAGGATTCTGAAGTAGATTCCGGTAGTATTCGTTTGTTGGCCCGTTTGGACCCTGTCGAATTCGAAATGGCTCAAAAACATGACGAGGAGCTCACACCGCTGATTGAGCTGGCGGAAGGACAGGAGGCGGAACGGCGTGTCTATTTAATGAAAGGCGGCCTATTGTATCGGATCCGGCATAGCAAATGCGGAGAGCGATTCTCTATGTTGGTAATACCGCGGGTATATCGGGGCACGACTCTAAAACTCTGTCATGAAGTTGCCCACGGCCATTTGGGGGGTCACTAAAAGTAAAGATGCTCTGGCCAAATAATTCTTCTGGCCTAACTGTTATAAGGACATGGAAAACTACGCGCGTAGTTGCGATAGTTGCCAGCGCGTAGGTAACAGCGGCGAGAAACTTCGCCCGTCCTTGAAAATAGTGCCTATAACGGGCAAGGCATTCAAGGTGTATATCGACGCGTGTGGCCCATTCCCAGAATCAGACACAGGGAATAAGTACATTTTAACAGCCATGTGTTTCACCACGAAGTATTCCGAGGCTATTCTGATACGTGACCTAACGTCAGTCACTCTGATCAAAACACTGTTGGATTTATTTAGTCGCATAGGATTTCCGCGTGAATTGCAGACCAATCAGGGGACTTGTTTCACAAGTGCGTTGACGGCGGAATTCGCCGAAAAAATTGGTATTAAACTCGTACGAAGTTCGTCGTATCATCCCCAATCGAATGCAGTCGAAAGAATGCCTAGGACAATGAACCGGTTCATGAAGGTTCTATGTTTAGAAGCAGGGACGGATTGGGAAAGTCATCATCCCGCGATCATGTTTGCCTTGCGCACGAGTGTACATGAATCATTAGGTTTCCCTCCTGCCGGATTGGTTTACGGAAAGAATCTCTGTACCCCCATGACGCTTCTGAATGAAAAGCTTGCAGGAACGACTGAGGGCGAAGAAAGCTCTGCAGTCGAGCACGTATTCAAACTTATTAATAGATTGAAGCGTTCCCGCGAGCTAGCTCACCAGAAAGTGGCTAAGGAACAGCGTAAGCAAAAAGTATGGTATGACCGGAAGGCGGTCTTGCGTATATTTCAAATAGGCGCCTAAGTGCTGGTTCTTGCGCCTAACAAGACGTGGAATCTCGCTGTGTAGTGGATAAGGCCTGGCGAGGTTCGCGAGAAAATTTTAGAGCATAATGACGTGGTTCAGATGCCGGGGCGGAAAGAACCCCGTGTTTATCACGTAAATATGTTAAAATGGTACCATCAGCGGACAGAGTACGTGAACTTTCTCGGTTCTGCGACAGTCACGGCCGGAGGTGAGGAAGGCGCGATAGATAACTATGCGCTGAAATTACATTCTTGCGACTTTGACGCGGAAGAGATGCTGAACGGGACCGAGGTCGAACGCGAGTTCCGCGATGCACTGAAAGTCGTCATTTGTCGGTACAGGAAAATATTCAGCGACAAATCAGGATTAACAGATATCACTACGATGGATATAGAATTAACAGACACAAATAAAGTAGTTCGAAGCGTACCCTATCGTATGTCGCCGATGCAGACAAAGATATTGCGGTAAGAGGTCGGTAAAATGCTTCGCGACAATATCATTGTGGAGACGGAGAGTGATTACACGTTTCCCATGATATTGGTTGAGCCACCTGGCGAGAAACGACGGTCGTGCATTGATTACAGGCGCCTCAATCAAATAATAAGACAGAATACTATCCATTACCCAATCTTGAGGAACGCATAGAGCAGGTAGCGGCAGCATAGATCATAAGTGTGTTGGATCTTTGTAAATGCTTTTGGCAAATCGGTCTTAATGAAAGGGCACAAAGGTATTCGGCGTTCACGACCAGTTTCGGCACGTACCGGCCGCTTCGGTTACCTTTCTGGATTAAGAATAGCCCTTTTCAATGTTGTCGAATTATGGGCACTTTATTAAGTAAGTGCTAGGAAATCGCGGTGCCGTACCTCGACGACATCGCCGTTTTTAGTAATACTTGGCAAGAGCACATAGGGCACCTAGATACGCTTTTTCAAATACTGAAATCCACCAAATTAACTGTGCAGCCGCGCAAATGTTTGTTTGCGCGAGCGAATGCATCTAGGTTACATAGTCGGGAACGGGAAATTGCGTCCGGCTGAAGCCAAGATTCAAGCAATTCAGAATTTCCTAGACCCGAGTCAAAGAAACACGTGCGCTCTCTGCTCGTTTTGGTCGGTTATTATCGACGTCTGATACCAGGATTTGCGGGGAAAACGGCGACACTGACAGATACGCTGCGGAGGCGCGAGCGCCAGGGTAAAATCGTATGGACGGAAGCGTGCGAAGCATCCTACAATGAGCTGCAGCAGGCGCTCTGTGAAAAAACTATGGTGTACGCACCCGATTATACCAAAGAATTTCGGGTCCAGGCAGATGCATCTCGGAGAGCCTTAGGTGTGGTTCTCTACCAGGTAAATGACGAGGGAGAAGAACAACTAGTTGTATTCTTAAGCCGGAAATTAAATGAGGCCGAATCAAATTATGGGACTACGGAAGTTGAGTGTTTGGCTCTTATTTGGGGTTTGGAGAAACTCAAGCTCTATCTCGACGGGCAGGCCACAATTTAGGTCGAACCTGACCACAATCCTTGGTCTGGTTGCGTAACACAGCGGAAAAAAACAGGTTATTACGCTGGTCTCTATTAATTCAACACCTCGATTTACGCATAATCCACAAAAAAAGGCACAGAAAATATAAATTCTGACGCGCTTAGTCGCATGTTCGACGAATGCGACTGTGTCATTCACTCCAGTACGTCACACAAGGCATGTTATGATATGACTTTATGATTATTATAAACAAGACACAATATATTATTGAAAAAAGTAATAACATTTACTACTTTGAGGGTAACTGATATACTGGCAAATTTAATTTATATCCTATAAGTAGAATTGAAGTAATTGACATTTGTGAACAAATGCACATCTGTGTGCATTTCAGTTTATTGTTAATTGACATTTGTGAGTTTATATATTATTTCTAAAGCTTATGACTTATAAGTTGTATACATTGATTAATTACATTTGATACCTTATTACTTGTTATTGTCCTACTTGCACTGAGAAACACTCATTTATTTACTTTGAGTTTTTTAGAAAGAATGCCACTTAGGCAAATACAAAATTCAGTATCTATGTTTTACAAAGTTATGATTAAGTTAAAATGACCCAGCGATGGAAAATGTAAATAGAGAAAAATTAAGTAGAAAAAGGCTACTGAAATGAAATTAGCAGGTCTTCAAATGTTGCGGATAAGTGTGTTACACCAAAATAGAATATTGATGCTTAGCATCCCAGACCAAATATAAAAGGGGTACTGTTTTCCTAACGCATTTTATCACAATGTAAAATAGTTAATAAACCTTATTTAAGACTAAGTACTCAAAGCAGAATTTATCCCCATTTAGTGTTTTTAAAGAGTAAAAAACCAGAGCCTAGTAATCAGAATTTTTTCTGATGCATATTTGTGCCATTTTGTTTCCTATCCAACTCTCAAACATTTGACTTGGAAACAAATTGAGATAACATTGCCAATTTGCTTGCTTTAAAAATCTTTCAAATTGTGGATGCTGCGACTTCAATATTTTGAAGAAATATTGTAGTTTTTGACTGATTAAATTGTCAGAATTATTGTGAAGATTGATGCAACAAAGCAGAACTTTAAACGAAAAAAAATGATATGGCAATGATACCCCTCATCCCTTACCTTATTTTAAAAAATTACCTCAGAGTTATGGCCAGGCGCATGACTACAGGGAGAGATTCACGAATGCTTCTCTTTTGTAGAAATGGAGAAACTAACTTTAATAAGTTGTCAAACAACTCTGGTGTCATCCTCATGTACATGAAAAATTGGTATGGATCTTCTCTCATTTCCCTTAACAAATTACTGAAGTCACCTTGTTCTTCACGTCTTGCATTCAAGGGATGAACCCACCAACGCCTTTCTCTGCACCTGTTTCTTCTTTTTAAATAAAGTACTCCTAAAAGTATAACCGCAGAAGCCTGCAACGGCACAAGCTGTACGCCCACATCTCTATCCATGGCAAAATCTGCACGTGGCGTTTAAAATATTGGCGGCAGACTTTATTTAAAGCTCACAATATACAGCTGCTCATATATAACTACAACAGGTAAACAGTCAATGATTCTCTCTGGATACAATACTCCCTGGGTACAACTGCTCGCCACGCACATACGAAAAGCCTAAATCGATAGGGAAGTCGAAGAAGATGTGTTCCGTACACACCACAAAGCCCTCGCAGGCGTCTCTTTTCCTCGTCAGACACCCGCCGCGCCGAACCGGCGCGCCCATGGCCGCCGGCCTCCCCCTTCCCCGGCGGCCACCCGCAGGTCACCGAAGGGCCTGCAACCCCCTCCAAAAGGCCCTTCCCCCCTTGTCTCCGAAATAGCCTCAAACGGCATATTCTCCGCGAGCTTCACTTGTAGAAACTCCGCCAGCCGGGAACCACGTTTGTGTGCGCTCTCAGCGCGTGATCGAGAGCCATTGCGTTTCGCGCAGGTTTCACGAAGCTGCCCTCGGCAGCTCGGCACGGGGTGAACCATCAGGTTCAGAATTAGTCTCATTGCGCTTCGCGCAACGCGCAACGCTGCCCTCGGCAGTTCTGCACCTTTTACACCAGCAATACAGGTGCTATTTCACGTCGGCGTGAACTACGCCAAAACCGTACCTCCCACACCTGAGGGTACCTTGGGTGGCGCACGACCGTGTGGGACTCCTGTTGCCATGGTCGTACCCACAGCAGTTGGGCCACGTCTCTGACCCGCAGTGAGGCTACTTAGAGCCCTATAAGTGGGACACTGTGCGGGTCCTGCGTTCCTGCAGCATCCCGGAGCGGCAACGCTCCAGATCACGCCTGCCAGGTACCACTCAGCCAGAACGTGAACCAGGTACCACTCAGCCAGAGTTCAAGTAAAGGTGCACTAGGACAATTTATGCCAGGAAAATTAATAACTCACACCAATGTAATTCATTTGAAATAAACATGTGCAATATCAATATCATTATTGCTGCACCCTAAGTCAAACTCAGATTCCAAACATCCATTCTACCAGCGCAATCCCTCTCCCCCCGACCCGGGCAGCAAGGCCCGGCGCGGCGTTATTTTACGTTGGATAGAGAAGGCTCACAATCCTCTGAATCACCAACCCCATTTCGCGATCCTCTCCCTTCTCTAACCAAGATGCCAGAAATGAATCGACCAATACATCGAATTTTGATTGGTGCAGACAAAACTTACGTTCGTCATTGTGAATGCCTGAAAAGTTTACTGCTAAGTTTACGGCCTTACGTTACGGTTAAGTTTGCATTGTGAATGAGGCCTTACGGACGTCCCGGCACGGAGCGGAAGGGCACGGGGTGCCACTTGTTCCAGTAGCGATGGAGAGTTTGATTCTTTCGATGGAGGAATTGATGATATTGGCTTCGGAGGAAGAAGAGCGGGAACAAAGAGAACATTGTACTCAACAGAAACACGAATGCTGTGAACAATATTAGTACGAAACCATTAGGATCTTTTCCAAAACCAATACAAAATCCGTTTGATTAGGCTCAACTTCAGGTCCAACGATTTTAATGTATTTGTTTTAAATTTAAGGGGTACTTTATAAAAAGCTCGTACAAATTTTCAACGCTTTCTCAACGTTTCTTCCAAACTTTTCTTTCATTTTCTTGATGGAATATTTACAGGTCAAGTCACTTCTAAACATCGTAAACGTTCGATTTTATTAAACAGCGAGCATTTTCAAAAATAGCTAACTTTTAACTAGATCTAGTATAAGAAGAAGGTAAAAGAATTATCCAATTCACCCCCAATATACTAATAATATCACATTTAACGTACGGCATCTCCTTGTTTATATCAATGATTGTGTGCTTATGTACACATATTATAAATTTCCTCGGTTGAATATTGGGATAAACAATGCGTATTAACTAAAAAATTACTTCTCCATTGATATTCATCATGAGTCATTCAGTACTTGTAGTTATGGTAGAATTTAGCACTTTATAGCATTACAAAAATTAAAATTTAGCATTTTAGCATTTTTTGAGAAAATTAATATGAAGGTAGGTCTCTTTGAAATAAAAAAATATATTGGTGTTTTTTGAGATTTTCCAATTAGAATCAGGAAACAAGGAAAACTAATTTAATATTTCGCCATTTGTGAACAAATATTCAGAGACGAAATTTTAAATTAAAAGTATGAACCCAAAGGAGAGGAAACTAAGTGTCTTGCAATTTGAAAATACACATTAAAACAACACAACATTATTTCAAAAATTCGTGTATTTTCTTAAATGAAATCAATTTATACAAATAACTATTGCCATATGTAACACAATCAGTGGAAATTTAACTGACAGCATATTTCAATGTTGGCTTCTTTAACCTCTTCCTTCTGTCATTAACAATTAAAATATATTGACTGAAAAATCGTTTAGCTTCTACACTGTAGGCCACTGTCAAAATTAAATGTTTTCAAACATCGATATATTGACGATGAGCATCTCTACTTAGAGAACAAACACAAAAGAAGTAATAAAATGCAATTTAGCGATTATATCGCAGACTCACGTCGATTTCGCATTTCGCGGTCGATTTAGCATTTTATCGCAGATTGAAAATCTTCAGAAATATATTGTCACCGACCGCCAAATATACAATTACTATGTTTTTCAGTATTTTGGTAATATGAAAGCAATGTTCTTCCCGATCACTGATACAAAATGTTCACAAATTATGTCAATGATCGTTATTAAATGCACTGCGCTCTCGTTATACGCAAGGAAACAGCTTCTTGGTAAAGCTGGCTTAATATATTTTTGAAGGTTTCATTACACAACACAAACCTTGGAAGTTGAGATACAGCTTTCACAATAAATTGCTCTATGCGATTTTAGGCCATATTCTCTTTCTATTATACGTAAATGGCATGCCCTTAGCGATTCGAAACGGAAGAACAGTTCTCTTTGCGGATGATACAAATATTCTTTGCTATAAAGAAACCGTAAATAGTACAATATCAGTTGTTTCAAATTGGTTCCGTAATAACAAATTAATAGTAAATGAAAAGAAAACTGTTTCAATGCAGTTTTCCATTTCAAATAAAAAATTCTGTACTCCATTGAAAATGAACGGTGTGCTATTGACTGATGTTAAAGTAACAAAATTTTTAGGTCTATCAATTCAGTCAAACCTCAAATGGAATGCCCACTTAAATGAATTGAACACAAAATTAAGTTCACTATGCTACGCGTTCAAAATTCTTTCAAATTCCGTCAGCCTTCATGCTGCTCGTTGTGTATATTTTGCCAATGTTCATTCCCGCCTGAGATATGGCATAATATTCTGGGGAAACACATCTTATAGCTCCCAGACTTTCAGATTACAAAAAAGAATTGTACGAATAATAAGCAAATCCAACCCACGTGATTCTTGTAAGTATCTCTTTATTAATCTAGGAATTTTGCCATTACCTTGTCTCCTGTTTTACGAATCAGTAGTTTTCGTCAAAAATGACTTACTTAAGGGCGGGAATATATTTTCAGCAAACGCCGATGTCTATAAGTATAACACACAACGTAGTAATCATATTCACCAGGTGGCAGTATCAACAGCTTACTACAAAAAATTCACTTACAATTCATGTACATTACTCTACAACGCTTTGCCAGATGACATTAAACGATTAAATTCGATAGAAAAGTTCAAGTCCCAAGTAAGATCTTTTCTGCTGCATAACTGTTTCTATACAATTCGAGACTATACCGAGCATCAAAAAGGAAAGTAGCAGTAATTTTAACAATGATAGTTAATGTAATTATTTATCATTTGGACTGTATAATTCTAAAGAACCTGTAACAAGTATTGTACCACACTTTCTGGGTTGATGGCCCCCATCTCGATTAGGTTTTTCGTCCCGTTTACCTGATCCTTTGAGCAAATGCTGAGATGGTCCGTTGTTTTGCTTCTGGACATAAATGTAACTTCATTCTTTGTGCACATCTTCTGAATTTCAGTGGGATATATAGTTATTCAAATTACCGTTTACCATATATTATCGCGGCAAAATGTATTATTCTTTCATGAAGAACATGATGAGGGTTAAGGGCACAAATTTATAGCTAATTTACCTTTGAAAAAATATTTTATTATATAGGAGCGAATATTTTGTCAACAAAACTTGAAAAAAAACCCGCTCTTTTTCTATACTCAAAATTCGACCAGAATATGTTTTAGGATAGAGATCACAGAATTATGAAAACGTGCACAAATTTCATTTCTCCCCATAGCTCGTCACACACAGTTTTTAACTGTTTTTGACGTAAATAAATAAATAAATACCCTCTATAACCTTCAAGGATATTTAAATATGAGACTGATTAATTTAACACGTCAAGAACCACTCATGCTAATTATCTTCACATAGTAAATAAATATTAACACATTCTTAATGTTTCTGAACATTAATAAAATATGTAACTCTTACCTTGCTAATCTAAAAATTAAGTTTATTCTCAAAATTCGATACAAATTTTAAAAAACACAAATACCACAAACAATTTATGTTTACGTTCAATGAGAACACACTGGCTCAAGTACTGGACAGCTTTGGATGTTTCTCGTATTTAACACCTTGCAATCAAAAAGTGATACATTTTCTCACAAACGCCATTGGGGATCACGAGCTAACTGATTTTTATTTCTAACTAGCGTACCCGTGCGAGAACTCTCGCATGGTAAACCCCACTCTTTCCCTATCCATTTGTCTATCCTTTTCATTAAGAAGGAAAGTTGTTAATGAAACGTGTTTTTTTAAAAAATGTATAAATGTAACTTCGAATGTACTTTTGTACTTAATTCTAATGTATTTACAGAATATCAAACAAAAATAACAATGTAATTGATGTTGGAAACAAATATTCAATAAAGGTTTATTGAGCATTACAGAGAGATGTTCATGGAACAATTCATACTTCTTTAAAAAAAACATTTGAAGAAATTATTCAGTCTTCCTTGAGAGTTAGCTTTTCGCTTTCTTTGATAGTCACAAAAACATTAGAAAAGTTTTTACTCTTGAGAAAGCCTAGTTAAGTAGTGCGAAATACTGGTTCGGGCTAGTTCAACCCTATTCTTTGCAATATTATTTAACTTTCCTTGATTTGTTAAGAGGAACAGAGGGGGCTTTGGAGAGACAGGGTGCCAGCTTGCTAGGGTGCGGAAATTGAAAAATTATTTGTATAATGAAAAACATTGGATTATTTTCTGCGTTGTTACGTATCTCAAGAAATGCAATTCCGAGCCAAAAAATAATCAAACTAACATTTTCACCTTTGAGTACTAAATACCATTTGTTACCATTAGAAACAATTGGGCTTAGACTTCACTTCGGTACATGGGAATGTTGTTCAAACGGTGTTTCCATTATCTTAACGAACCGACACCTTGAGTTTAACATCAAACGGTATATTATTTACAATATGAGTTTGCAGTTGGGCGTTGATGTACATACTTCCAGATACCGCCAACATTTAAATCGTGCGTTTGGGCTGAGATCGTTTGTAGTTGTCGAGTGACTTGCACTATTCTTTCCATAATTTTAAATTTATTCAGGTATTGTAGGCTTGCGCGTTTTGATTTTTGTTTTTAATTTATTTCAAGCTATTTTACATTAGCTAATTTAAAAAGTTTGTTCTTTGTGTTGTCCCCATAGCACACGTTTTCCCCTACCACCTCCGCGTAACCGTGCGAGAACTCTCGCATGTTAAGCCCCACACTCATCCCTATACTTCTATTTCCATTCTAAGGAAAGTTGTTAACGAAACGTGTTAAATTGCTTAAACATGTATAAAGGTAACTTGCAATGTACTAACACAATATCAAATAAAAAAAGCAATGCAATTGATGTTTAAAGAAATTTTCAATAAAGATTTATTCAGAATCATGGAGTTTTCTTGGGACAATTCACAACACTTCCTTAAAGATATTTGAAGTAATTATTCAATATTCTTTGACAGTTAGCTTATAGCTTTTCGTGATAGTCACAAAAATATTAGCTTTTTACTTTTGAGAAAGCTACGTGTCAGAACCCGCTGACTTGAAAATTTTATCAAATGATTACGAAAATATTGGTATAGGTAAAACACAAACACAGTCTTCACTCTTCACTTTTCACCCACATCCCTCCACAATTGAGTACACAGCACTTACAGACCATGGCAAAACGTTAATTGAATAGTTTCACAACACGCATAAGAAACAATCTTCATAGGTATCAAGCAACTATAATAGTACTTCTAGTTGTTGCTGGAGAGCAAATCTTGAATTAATGATTGTGCAAATAAACCTAATCAGACTGCACAAACCACGATGTATACAGAAAGCGTAAATATAAGATTGAGGAATCTAAACCTTCTAAGTGTGTCGTCACAAAAATGGCTACCAGCATCTAGGGCTGAAATATTGAGGTTACCTTGATAGTATTGAAGCGCGGAACCGAAAATTTAATTGAATGTTGAGAAATGTCTCATCTTATAGCTTACGGTGTGGAAAACATTTCTTTGAGGCCTTAGGCCTCAAAATTTTAGTTTTTAAGGCCCTAAAACGCTTAGTTTAGGAGTTATTTGCCGATATATATTGGTACGTGATGCGGGTTGCATTTTATATGAATATTTCGATGCGTTTTTTTTAAAGAAATTATTCATATTTTTAAAGTCAAAGTGGAATTCGTCAAGTCTCCGTGAAATTCTCTTTCTTTAGAGCCCTCATTTATAAAGATTAGTTGCGTGTGAGAGCCGGAACCCAAAGGTATATTCCTGAAATAATACAGGAGACGATGACTTATTTGCTCTATTATTGTTGTGGAATTTGGAAGCGTCCTACGCAAAGGATTGGAAATAATTTTTACATTGTACTTCAGTTGCTCTTACTGAAAATCTCTGACAGTTTTTTACTTGTACGTCCATGAGAGCGCCAATATGAATTTCACTAGTTGCAGCTTAATGATTCTATCTCTAGGTTTTTGTCATGGCAATAGTGATTTGCAGTGCTTTTTGCTGATGGAACTTTTCTGGGTGTTATTTATAGCATCGTCAATATTTATTTATATCAGCGGCCGTCTTCCGTTTTAATACTATTTTTTCCAGTTATTTAGCGATTTTTTTGAAACATCAAATACTTTTTCTATTTTGGATTTGTAATGTTTTGAGTGTGTAATATAGATTTAAGAATCAACACAGTTTGAAAATCTAAAAATAGATGGATATAAGAACGGATAAAATTGCCATTTTTTTCGTTTTCATCCATTGTCTTTAAAAATTTTAAATACATTATGTGCATTATATTTTTCTATAAACACCTGAACATACAGGTAAATATCATAAATAATTAAGAATAAATATTGTATATGTCACAAAGAATTACTGCTGCGTCTCTAACCAAGTAGATTTCACGCATGCTATTTGAGGGTTAATTTAAAGTATTCACTTCACAATTTCTATTAAGCAAACTGCACAGAGATACATAATTTTTGCATTAGTATTAGTTTGCAATGCCGCATATCACTAAAAATGACCAAAACTTCCCGAAATGCGGGCATTTTTGTATATATTAAAGCGGCCCGAAAGTCTCACGAATGGTCGAACCCAGCGCTCCCGCGGCCACAATGTGAAACTTCGTCCGTTCGCTAGCTTCAAAAGGATGGGCGAAGTGCCGCGGCTGTGCCGCGCTGAAGGCATACTAGCGGGCTATGGCTCTACCAATGTCATGGAGAATAACAACAAACCATTTTAATGTCTGCATATTATTGTACGAATATGCGTATTCCATTTTTAACTTGTTCTTACCTCATATTAAGCAAGCTCAGAAAACTTTCTAGTAATATAACTGGAGTGACAATGCGGAAATTAGTAAAGGATTTTATTTCAAATAATAAATGTTTGTATATTTTAAACCTTACGTGATAGAAACTTTGTATAATGATTTTCGAAATCAGCGTGATCATTTCCTTAAAAACCACCTACTTTCTTCCTGAAGGTATGACAATTTTTCTGCCCCCTTGGCTTACTAGACTCTCTTCAATAAACTCCGAGAGGACAGGGAGAAATATTTTATTATTTTCGAATGTCAGAAGAATAATTCTATTAGTTGCTCTTAAAACTAAATTGAATTAGAATTACACGGCCTCTGTCCATTTCTAAAGACAAAATGTAATTAAATAAACCAGAATAGAAATCAGAAGAATTAATTTATGACCTTCCACTGAAGTACCGCTCCCAAGGATCCAACGTCCGTTCAACGCGCGCTGATATTGCTACGTGTGCGGAGACACTACTGCCCACAGTTCAAGCTAAGATACAACGATCATGAAGATAACACGCGTTTTCTAGCTTTAAACACGCATTGGCAACAGCGCACGTCTAAGAGCGCTCGTGTGCAGTTTCGCACGAGGTACAGTGTTAATCTACGATATGCGTTACTTACAGAGCGTTCACATAACGCTCGTGTGCTACAGGCCTCGAGGGGACGCCTCAGGTCGGACTCCTCGTAAACATTTTAATCATTAACTTGTAATGAAAAATGCGTATATTCACAATGGGTACTCTGTTCTGGATGTGATGAGTTCTATATAGCCATATTATTTTAAATAAATTCAGTAAAATTACACAATAGGCTTGTATTCGTCACTATTCGAAGACGACAGGTGAAGTAGGAAAGAGGGTTGAAATGAAAATGATGGGGTAACGGGGGGTAACATTGCCACATCTTTGTTTGTTTTAAAATTCTGCTTTGTTGCATTAATCTTCAGAATCTTTATTTTGACAATATAAACTGTCACTATAGTACAATGTTTCTTCAAAATATTGAAGTCATAGCTTCCATAATTTGAAATAATTTTTAAGGCCAGAAAAGTGACAATGTTACCCTGCATGTGTCAAACATTGCCACCTCAATTTATTTCCAAGACTGGCAATGTTTAATCGTGCAAGAGTTGGATAGGAAACAAAATCACACCAATATGCTACAGAACAAATTTTATTGATAATTAGTATTTTTTGCAGTTTATATACACATGAAATCTGGCCAATTTAAGACTAATTAATTATTTGATATTGTGTTCAAATGTTAGACAAAAAAATGCTTTCCTCTTTTTATATTTGGTTGGGGAAGCTTAGCAACAATATCCACTTTAGGCGTAACACACTCTTCTACAACATTCGGCCATATGAAATGGTTTATGCGTCTACGCATGTATTTTATTTTGAAACAATCGTCTTCATGCGTCTGTCTGTCATGCGTTGATATTATCTAGCCCACATAGTGTGGATTGTTCAGTTTCATGGAGTTTAAAGCAAATTTCACGAGAACCCAGTCATTTTGTGTTCGAACTCTTCACCGTGCACTTCCAGTGCATCAAGAGGAGCATCATCACTATCATTTTGAGAATGTAAAACTTGCTCTTCACAATAACTTTCAGAAGTTGATGAACACCTTTTTTGCTTTGAAAACTCTGATGCCTTCTTCATCTTGATTTCTTGCAGTTTATGTCTTGAGTCCTCACAAGTGAGGCTTTCGGCAAAGCGCCTTTGTAAGCGACTCTTGAGAGTTTTACCTGGCTGTTCTGTCTGTACTTTGAGAAAAGACAGGAGAGCATCCTCTAATTTTGTACGAGGTGACACGAGGTGGAGTAGGAGTTTGAGTAGCTTGCGGTGTAACAGGACATTCTACTAGAGTTGAATTTCCAACAATAGACAATACCTTGTCTGGTTTAAATGGGTAAACACCAGAAGCAGCAAACCCATTTGCAGTACTGTTTCTCGAAAAACATCCACTTTCATCGGGATTTTTGAGCAAGCTTGGGAATGCTACTTTATCTATTAACAAAACCTATCTAATTATTTAATCTAATTAACAAAACCACAACTACATATGAAATAATAACGAATAATCTAGGATACAGTGACCACGATGCACAAATTTTTACAATTACTAAGAACATAAACACTGACACAATAAATAATACACGCATGTGCAGAGCATTCACTTAAGTTAATATAATAGTAGTTTATGCAATTAGTTTATAATGTTGACCTTTTTTGCACGAATAAGAAAATAGTCTATTACTAAACGAACGACGAAGGAGTGAGTTTAGTAATAGACTATTTTCTTATGAGTGCAAAAAAGGAACATTATAAACGAGTTGCATACGCTATTTTTTTGTATAACATCATTATAAAGTTATAAATGAAACGAAGTAAGTGTAAGTAAAGTTTTATAGTTGGCAACATGGATGTTGGTATTATGACGTCACAACTGTGACAGCGGAGAGCCGATTCACGCGCGCATTCGAATGAAAGATGGCGTCGTTACCAATGGTAGTTTTAGAAAAAGCCTCGAAGGCAGAAGAAAGTTTAATACCTAAAAAAGTCGAGTGCATTGTACTAGAAGGAATATATAAAATTTAGGAAGTGGATGGAAACAAATAATGTAAATATTATATGCGAGACAGTTGTTCTGGCATATATATCTGAGTTGGTAAGTTTGTCATACTTTTTATGATAGTGTCGTGTGTGTATGATAGTGTCCTAGTGTCGAGTTTTCATTTTCTAATTTATGTTATTTTGAAGTCTGCAGTATGTAAGGCATCATCTTTGTGGTACAGTCATTCAAAATTGAAGACTATGCTGAAAATTAAAGATGGAATTGACATCTCTGCTTATAACAAAGTTCAGTTATATATGAAACAAGCTAATGTCGGCTATGAAGCTGAAAAATCTATGATATTTTCGACAGATGATGTGAGAAAATTTTTAGTGGAAGCAGATGATGAGAAATATCTCTTAATGAAGGTAGAGTAATAATATTTTGTCTACTTTCTGAAACCGGTTCTACAGATCTGTCTTTCTAGAAGTTCGTCATGACGTCATGTCGCGTTTAATAATGGCGATGACGTCATGTAGCGTGCGATAATATACTGGATTATGTACGATTCGGGGTATCGAAATGGGTCGTTTATAATGATGGTATACAAAAAACTTATTTAAGGACTACTTGATGAAGGAATCATGGGACGCAGTTTATAACGCTGTTGACACAAATGAAAAATATAATTTATTTTTCTCCAAGCTTTCAATTCATTTTAACGCGTGCTTTCCTCTTAAAAAGAGAAAATTAAACATTTCAAGCAAAAGTAATACTTGGATCACACAAGGAATTAGAACATCGTGTAAAAACAAACGTACGGTTTACTTTATTTCTAAACATCATAACGTATCACCCGGTTTCCATATATACTTCCGAGAATATAAAAGAATTTTAAGAAAAGTAATAGTTCAGGCAAAAATAATGAAAAATAGTCAGGACATTTTGAGCGCTAGTAACAAAACTAAAGCAATGTGGGATATCGTAAAAAATACAACCACATCAACTCGATACCTTGTAGAGAATGTTATTTTAAAGGATAATGAAAGAGAAACGAGTAATCCGGAAAAAGTTGCCAATCTCTTCAACAAACACTTTTCTATAATTGCGTCTGATCTCACGAAGGGACTAAAACCACAAAATTCAACATTTTACACTTCCCAAAAACTTTCCGATACGATGTTTATTTCCGAAACTTCTCCCAACGAAATCCTCAGAATAGTCAGTAAACTAAACGATAAATATTCATCTGGTTTAGATGAATTTCCGGATTGTTTATTAAAAACTTGTGCACTTGCCTTTATACATCCGTTAAATCAAATTTTCAATGCTTCTTTATGTACAGGAATATTTCCAGATATTTTCAAAACAGCAAAAATTAAGCCACTTTTTAAAAAAGGGAACAAAAATGATATTCAAAATTACTGGTCAATTTCTCTTTTGTCAGTTTTCTCAAAAATATTAGAAAGAATTTTCTACTTACGAATGGAAACTTTTCTCAGAAAAAACAGAGCGTTTTCAGACTCACAACACGGTTTTAGAAAATCAAAATCTACGGAAACTGCCATTTTTTCTTTTCTCAAAGATGTTGCTTCATCAATAGACCAAAATGAAGTACCCATTGGAATATTCTTAGATCTCTCGAAAGCTTTTGACGTTATTGACCATACGATCTTGCTCTCAAAATTACCTTCGTATGGAATTCGTGGTATTGCCCTAGATTGGATAACTTCTTACCTTAAACATCGGACTCAAAGAGTAGAAATACCATACTGGCACGAAAGGACACTACACACTTATGTTTCCAATTCGTTGCCAATTGAGCATGGGGTCCCGCAAGGTTCGATCTTAGGTCCTTTTCTCTTTCTGTTATATGTAAACGATATGCCCTCGTCTATTAAAAATGGAAGAACGGTCTGTTTGCTGATGACACGAATGTTCTTTGCAAAAAAGAAGCAGTAAATAGTACAATTTAAGAAGTTTCAAATTGGTTTAATAATAACAAATTAATTGAACAATATGTTGAAAATGAACAATATGCAGTTAGCTGATGTTGAGGCAACAAAATTTTTAGGCCTTTCAATTCAATCAAACCTCAAATGGAATGTACATATAACAGAATTAAACACTAAATTAAGTTCATTATGTTACGCATTCAGAATTCTTTCAAATCCTGTCAGCCTTCATGCAGCTCGTTGTGTTTATTTTGCAAATGTACATTCCCGTCTGAGATATAGCATAATATTCTGGGGAAGCTCATCCTGTAGTGTTCAGACCTTCAAATTGCAAAAGAAAATTATTCGAATAATGAAAAAATGCCTTCCACGTGATCCCTGCAAGTCTCTTTTCATTGAGCTGGGAATCTTACCATTGCCTTGTCTATTTATTTACGAATCTGTAATATTTGTCAAAAATGACCTACTTAACGGAGGGAACATATTTTCATGCAATATTGTTATTTATAATTACAACACACGCCGTAAAAATCACGTACATCAAGTGTCAGTACAAGAAATCAACATACAATACATGTACGTTACTTTACAACGCATTGCCAGATGACACTAAACAATTAAAGTCGGTACACACATTTAAGTTAAAAGTAAAATCTTTTCTGCTCAAAACTGTTTCTATACAATTAGCGACTATAATAATAAAAGTCCCTAACTATGGATACTCAGCCAGCAAAAAATGTACGGTATAAACTGCGCTTTTTAATATTTCGAAGATGTGGCAATGTTTGACCCCTGGCAATGTTACCCGTCGTTACCTTAGACGAAATAGAGTAAGAGAATGGAAGATGGAGAAGGGAACGCATGATCGCCTTCTCTGAATCCCCTCTTCAGAGCGAGGACCGCTCCACTTCCAGTGGTGGGTTAACCAATCGGCATTAGGGCCTACTAGGCACGGCCTCCGATGGACCGGGGCTCCGACGACATGCATTTTTTCAATAAAAAAATTTAATAATCAAACGAGTCAGACACATTATTTTGTATTAATTTTCGAGACATTTTGAGCTCATACAAATATAAAATTTAATGACAGCATGTAACGAAAGCAAAAAGTGAGTACATTTTAAATCGTGGAAACTCTATATTCTTTATTATTGAATACACATACTTTTTGTTTATACGTTTTCCGGGACTTCAAAAATGTAATAAAATAAAATCTTCTATCAAAAAGTTAAGATTGTAAAATTACAACATATATTCAAAATGCATACCCCTAATAACACAATATCATGACGGGACGGTCAATGAAAACGGGGAGGGGGCTCTCATTTGCAATCGCCTAGGGCCCCATTGAATATTAATACCTCGCTGCCCATTTCGATGGGGGCATGCTTACTGCTTGAGGAGACGGGGAATCTGTTTGTGGAAAATATCTTAGGTTATTCCACGAATCATTGGATCGCCGCAGTCCTGACGGAGTGGAAATGTCATCCCACTGGAGCACTTTCAAACGATTAATATCTCCATAGAGATCAGTATACGCATCTTGCTCAGTATACTTCGGATTTTCTTTCTTGTCGCAGGGGGATGTGTCAATAAAATGGAATATCTCATGATATCTTGCGTCGTTCTCGGTTGTGCCGCTAGAAGTCGCATGATCGGAACTGTATCGAGCAGTGCTGGCGATCATGCGACTCCTGGCGGCACAACGGAGAACGATGTGAAATACCGTGAGATATTGTTATGATGACGCCCCCCGTGCGCCAAGGAAGATAAACAGAGGTATAGTTGGGTGTAATCGCAGGCTTGCGCACAGGAGGGAGGGCGTGCCCCCCTTGAACATTTGCAAAAGGGCTCCTAGCCCACGTAATAAAACATTGTTTTCTATAAATATGATCAATTCATGATTTTTCCGCTTTTAAGCTGACAATTTGGGGAAGAGGCTCTCTAAACCATCTGGCAATCCTGTATATGGAAATCAATAGTATTGATTAATTGTATAATTCATTATAATTACATTGTTTTATTTATTTTGTAGTAAAATAGTCCATTGCAAATAAACATGTTTAATGGAGCCGGTGCCCAGAAATAGTTGCCGGGGGGGGGAACGAAGAGGGGTCTCGTTTAAGGCTACGCACGCGTAAGTGGAGTGCACAGGCAACTTTATAGGCCCCCTTCATCTTCCCCCCCCCCACCTCGGAAAAAAAACTAGCTGAGGGATGCGAGTGCTTGCAACTCGTAGTGAGTGCTATGTATTCTAAATTACATAATTTTTTTGGGGAAAACCGTCACTTGAAAGTGAAAGGCATAACTAGACTGAGGATGACAAGGTTCGTGAAACAAACCAAAGTCGAAATAAAGATCGGGAGTCCTTCCCCCCCCCCATGTTTTCTTCAGAGGCATAAGTCACACTGCATAAGAAATTGAAGGAAAATGAAAAGAAACAAATCAGCATTGACTTACCAAACAAAACCTGTGTATTTTATTTTGTTTTGTCTTTCTTTTCCCCCTAGGGAACCTGGATGTTTCTGCTGCTTACTCACTTTTGCAGTCAATGGCTGGAGGAGGTGGCAAAGGCATATATTGAAGTGCATGATCAGAATATTTTAAAATAAAATAAGAATTTGCTTCAAAACTAAATTGACATGAATTGCATAGTTTATTTATTCTGAACAGCTGCTCATTTTGGCTTATGGTGTGTAAGTGGTTATATGAAAATAACTGGAGGCCAACTATAAGCCACAAGTATCACATTGCATGGACAACAAATTGAAGGAATGTAAAATTGCAGTGTTGCAAAAGCTACAATTTTGAGGCTATCTTTACTTAAGTCCTTGATAAGTGCATGGTGTCTTTTCAAACTAAACTGACCAGGGACCTACAAAACTGATTTGAACTCATAACTAACCAAAGTGCTACTGCACTTTTGCCTTAGCCACCTCGGCTACCAATGGCCATTATTTGAAATTTGCCTGATAATGTGCAGTGCAATGGAAATTATCTAAAATTTTACATATTTTATACTAGCAAATTGATATTCTTCAAATTAAAGGAATGAAAACATGACTTTCTGCATCACTTAATTCAAGTGCTAGTGTCACGGTTTATTCATTTTATTTCGTGTTTATACAGTCTAAACAAATAAATTATCAAAGTCTCAAAAATAAACTAATGTAACAAAAAAGTCTATAATTACTAAGACTATTCCACTCGTGATGTAACTCAAATCAACATTGTCTTCATAATTCTGGCTTCAAGTTGACCATATTCACTGATAAATATCAAACCTGAACAAAAACTTGAAACGCTCTACATTAATTTAAAAACAGTTTGAATGTTGTACAAGTGCTTCTAAATAAAGTTAAAAAAATGTGTGTATTATTTCAATGTACACTAGTAACTATGAAACTGTTAAGGATTAATCAAAACAATATTTAAAATTAACAATATAATGTACATAATGAAATTAAGAACAGTACTATGGGATCATTTAGCACAATCAAAAACAAATTAATTTTATTTGTATAAGCTGCTTTGGATTGCATAGTTATGACCTCCCAACTGCAATTGGCAATAAAATTGCATAAGTTTAACAAGAAAAAAAGTACAAAAATGGGATTGCAGCATTGTAATCCCATTACTAAGTCACCAAAAGCAGCTTGTACTTGTCCACGAGTATTTGTTTAGGTATGTTCTTGACTTGTTACAAATAATACGAGAGAACATTTATTCAATGAAGTAAAACCTTTCATTTGATATCTCATTGTCAAGCCATTTGTTGAAACAAATTCAACAAGTAAATTCACTTAAACACTTCCCATACAATTTCCATAAAGCCTTGCATCTCAAAGACTTTCTAGTAAGAAGACTTGACAACTTACGAGTTTATTCTTATTTTACAACAAATTAATAAGACTATTCCACTTGTGAAACATCAATAGTGTTGCATCTAGAACGCACCAGTGTATGAAGACACTGTACCTCCAAAAAATTATCACTATTTCTTACCACTTCCTCCTTGCTGGCCAACCACAAGGTGCAATACATACATCAATCAGCTATAGTGTGCACTTGTAGTGCACGTACAATAACATTAATATTTGGCGCATTGTAAAATTTCTTTTGAGGTAATTTTATTTGTGGAATGGTCTTATTAAATACCACTCAAGCATTGAAATTTTTCAGATAAATTTCTAATGCACTCTTGGTATTACTTAAAATAAGCAGTGACTCTCAGAAAATTAAATGCGAGTTGAAGAAGAAATGATTAACTGTATGTCCTGCCATATTAACAAAGAAGTGCCAAATGCTGGAATATGAAATTTGAAGAAACAAATTGCTTAACAATATAGAATCAAATGCAATATTAATTACTCATTTTTAAATGAAGAATTGAACAATTTTTTATCGGGAAAAACTTGCTCATTCTCATTGAAAAAGGAACAAGAAATTTGACAAACATGTAATGTCTTTCTGAAAGACAATGACCATTTAACTCTCCTTTCCATTATTATATTAAATGATTAAGAGTCATCAGTAATTTGAAGTAACTTGGCAACACAAAACTTTAATTTATTGAATGTAAGACTTCATAAATTACAATTCTTGTAGTTCTCCTTCAAAAAGACAGATTTCTAAAATACGAATTGGTATCTGTCTCCTCCTTAACATACCAAAACACTTCTAACAACTAAGAATTAGTTGTTTTAGAAGTGAAATGCAGTGATCTAATTAATTACAGAGAAGCTTTTGAATCGCCATCATCCTTTCTGGCAAATATTAAAGTTATGAATATTATCATTTACAAGCCATGTCTTTCATTCCAGATTTTTGGCAGTAAACAAAACTGATATTGGCTCCCAGGTCATCAAGTGGTGCTCTACAAAAATAAAATGATTAAAACAATGTATTCCATTTTAATTATGTATATTAACGCCTCTCAATACTTAGCATCAGCAATAGTTACATCAAGTTTAGAAACTTGACAGGGTTTGTGCAGGGAGGTGAATAGTGAACTTTCCTATCTTGTTCCCCTAGTGTTTCAATCTAAAAAAAAAGAATATATGGAAAGAAGAGTAATGTACAGTGACAATTTTACCCGTTATCTAACCATTTTAATTTATTTTAGTGGGATTTTCTGAAGTAATTTCCAAAAACAAATATTTTTTCTGATTCCCATAACTTTTATGAGTGACAGTTTTATGCACAAGTAATGCACAGGAACTGAAGTATGAATACATTACAACACTATTTTTTCTCAATTGTATATGTTACAGTTTACAGATGCTCCTAACTTACTTTCTATAAACTCATGAATGCAACGTTCCCTTTATGCATTTGAATGACATTCAAACTCTCAATGAAGTACAGTAGCCAAATCAAAATACTGCACACAGTTCTTGAAGCAAAATGAGACCACATTCTTTGCATGTACTTGCTGAGTAATATATTAATAATGGGATATTCCATGTACAACTGTCGCTCATAACAATATTTTTAATTAAAGGAGTCCTAGTCATCAGATGTCATTCAGTCAACAAATTTACAGTATTCAAAGGCAGGAGAGGTTGAGGAATAGTAAAGCAACATTACCTATGTTGAGCATTTAATAGGCATTCAACAATCTGTGCTGAGGCAGCATTCATTATAAGAACAGTTTTTAGAAAATGGATTCCATTTAGAGAACTGATGCAGCAATCACAAAAAATAAGAAATCACTACTTGCATAAAAAAATAAATTAAGAAAATTCCTATTTTAATTGTGTATCATGCTACAAACCATACATTTTACTGAACATTAACAGATTGATATTACACTTGTATAAAAACTCTCAACACATATAAAGAATAGAAATGTATCAACTTTCTGGGTATTCTTTAAAAACTAATATTTTACTAGAGTGTGGGGACAAACTAGAACAATCTGTAACACCATTATTAATAATATACATATGTCATTAAGAAAACTTCACAAGTAACCATTTTAAATGCTGTTGATCTGAATGTATGGTAGAGAGCACACACATGCAGTCTTCCAATATTCACACAATATTCTACTAATTACAATGCACTATATCCAAGTCTATTTTGCTTTGTAGTGCCAATAATCATTATACTTCTCTTAAATTGGACCATCAGCGCACAAGTGATCTTGGTCCCCTGACTGTGCTCCACTGTGCTAGACTATATTGTACATCAACACACAAAATATTATACATCTTCAACCTTCATTTTATCCAATAATTTTAGGCACATTTACGACAGTAAGTATCACTTGAATATGCTACTTCTCTCCTTTATAATATGTACAAGGTACACCACTCATGTAAATAGTACTCTCTGAATCAATTGTATTTTCCACACAGGCAACATACAATGTATAAATAATTACAAAACAGTTAATTTAGTAAGAGTATTTCCATGCCAGACCATATCCACTGAAGAATATAATTAACTTTTACTACAAGATCGTCATCTTTGAAACAGTAAGATCATAGACATCCATTAATCTCACCATTTATAATATAAAAGAATTTCTCTTTGCTCCAAACGAAGGATGTTTTTGGATATCTACTATTCACATAATGCAGCTTTCTTTAGGTCTTCACCTCATCCATCATCTGGTGATACGAGTGAAGATTTACATTGCATGTAGTTTTTTTACTACACAATACAACAACAATTTCAGCACAAATAATATCTGGCGCTATTTTCCTGGTGGTTGAGGAGTTGAATTTGTATCTGAATCTCCTGGCATTGATACCCCTAATCGCTTTAAGTCCCATAAAGGAGGGAGAGGTCGTCGTGGCCATATTTTATTTGACTTTAAAGTCACTGCGTCCCTTTGCATCTGTTCCAAAATTTTCAGGCTGGGATATAAACGCTGTTCAACCCACTCTGAGATAGTATAGCTATCAAAAACATCTTCAAGACTATCATGTGCAGATCTAATCAATGCTGTAATTGTGTGATAGATACGAGGATGTTCAGCCATTAGTTCATCAACACGCAGGGGACTTGAAAACTTTCTTCGTACATTGTATTCAGTCATCCAACCCTTGTTATGCATCACAGAATCAATATATTCCTTCACTTCAAATTCAGCTGCATGTAATCTATAAGTGAGCTTAAAAAATGATGCACCAGGAAAGAAACAGCGACCAAATTTGTCCCATAAATATGGATCACTGTTTAAGTTGACAATAGCATCTTGTGCATTACTATAGCGACTTACAGTAGAGTGTGCACAACCTAAACTTGTATACAATTTATTACGCAAACTCTGATTGAAGTACCCATGGGACGTTGCCAATAAATTAACAGCCAGTGACGGAACAGCTGCAGGAAGAAGTTCGCACAATACAGCAAAATGATCATATCTGTAATCAAAGAAATAAAGCACTTATTAATGAAACCCTTCTAATCAACACAAAAAATATGAATAAGAAATGAGAAATCAATTGTTTGAAATAAGGGATACCAGTGTAAATACTTTATAATTTAAAGTACAATACATTTTCTAGTATTTTTTTTTTCAGTTCACATTATGATATAACGTACAGGTAATTCTCTGAACACCAGTTTGAAAAATGACTAAACAGTCACCACCATATGAAATTTTAAAGCCAATGCCATTATTAGGAATATAAAAAGGATTTTTTTTCCCACTTTTTAATAGAAATTCCTAAATTTAACCACATAATAATGAATGCTGATTTAATTTTTAATATTTATATTATTTTCCAAGGAACATTCTGGAATTTAATATATCTTTCACTGTGATAATGCCAAAATATATTAATCTCCAGCACTTACTCCTGACACAATGATTATCTTTAAATTGTTTTTATTGATCATATTGAATCACTTCAACTTTCTGGCATTAAATTACATTAAATATTAAACAATGCCAAAGGCTTTTGTGGTATAAGTCTGTATTTGTTTGACTGACCAACATACTACAGCCATCATGAGAGAGAAATGCCTTCTGATAACTAGAGCTTATCTACTGAAAGGTTGGCAACATTGCATTGGACACCCAGACACCAAAAGTCAGCCAAAGTCAAGCACCTACTTACATGTAAATATAAGAAACGTTCCCTGCCAAAAATAAAATCAAAATTTTCCAGAAAATTATAGAATGAGTGAATAATTAAGTAAAATATTACTTTTGAAATTTATGTATTTTGCTATCAAAAGTTGCAAGTGAAAGCAATTGTTTGGTACTATAGTAGAACCCCGGTATTTCAAACTAACTGGGGGTGTGGTCTGATTAGGAAAAGTTTTGATTATCCGAAAAATGTACTGTATGTATAAATATGTATAAATATGTATACATATGTATAAATATGTATACATATATATATATATATATATATATATATATATATATATATATATATTTTTAATTACCATACACAATGCAATGTAGCGTGTGATGTGAGAAAATGGCAAAGTAGTGTAGTGATCACATCATCAAGCACATTCAATTCCTTACAGCAAAAGAAGAATACCGACTTTGCAAGTTCCTCTAAGTGAAAATTACTGCTACATAAACATGTGATATACACTGTAGTTACCAGGGTAATAAGCATTTCATTTTGACTTTTGTTTCAATAATTAGTTGTTCAGTTCAACAGTAATTATAACATCTTTTCTTTACACTACAAATATGCATTTGATTTATTTTGTTTATTTTTTCCTCTATCCCGAATTTTGTTTGGATTATTTGAAATTTCAAATTTGAGGGGTTCTCCTGTACTTTCATTTCCCTAAATGATTAACTTTCATTGACTTTCATAATAATTGACTTTCACATCGCTTTGGGGAACATTTCTATGAATGACAAGTTCCCACAGGGATCAATAGCAAGAGTGAGTTACCTACATGAGAAAGCTGGGAACTGGATGTAGAAAGTGTATAAACATTTATTCAATTATAGAAACTTCCAAAAGGAAGTTATATTTTTCCGCAGTAGTAATTCTCTCCTTCCAAATTAAAAAATACTATTTTTAAAAAAATATATAATTTATAGTATGGTCTGTACATTTTTATTTCACAGATAAAGTAAGGTCAGAAAATGAGTGCAATATATAGAAATAATTTTCGATATATAGAAACATTTATCAATGAAATTTTCAAGGGACAGCAAAACTATTTGATTTATGCAGAATTTCAATATATAGAGGTCTGACTGTAATTTCATTCCTATTTTATCTGCTATTGGTCATCGATTTTCTGTGAATTGCACTTCATAACATAATGGGGGAATCCAGTATTGAAGTGTTATACGCTGCCATTAGCAGTGCTACAATCAAATTGTTCGGATTATGTACATAAAAATGAAACAAGCTCATTTTGAAGCATTTTAAAAAGAAATAAACTCAACGTTAAAATGATTATAATGGAAATGGCAGCTAAGTTTTCAAAAAACAATGTACTCGTATCTCTTGTAGAGTTCTTTTTCTTCACAGAATACTCTCCAACTCAACAATACATCCAATAAAAGGAAGCTCTTTAGCGATTGCATTTACGGAAAAAATCCATTTTGGATATATATCTATATCTATTTATTAGACAGATATGGAAGTAATACTTGCAGTTAATACTAGTGCAGAAATATCATGAAAGTACAATAGATCACTACTGTTCTGCTGATATTACAATCTACATCTCATAATTATTATTTATTACCTTTTCAAATTTTAGTCTGTGCAACATGAAATACATTATCAATGAGCATAGACCTTATCAGAAAACTACCTGTCCATTGTAATAAAAATAAATAATTGAGTTTACATTTCTGTCAAGTTCCGCCTCACCGCATTTCCCTGTCCATTCCCTATTCATGTCCCACCCCGCCATGGCAAGGGTTTGTCTGCATCACTGCTCTATAATTTCGAAATAACTAAAAGTATTGTAGATTGCATTTACCCTCATATTGTATTAAAAAAGCAAATATATAACAAAAAACCAATTTAGGAAAACATCTCATGACACTCATGGATGCACATTCATTTTCACATGTTTTTACTGTTTTTGACCAAATAAATAAATAAGAAAGATATAAAATTTTAAGAGTTTTACGATTCTCAAAATTACTTACCTCTGCCATCCTGTAACTGCAATGCCTCGAAAGCCTCCTTTGAACTTAGGACCTTCAGCTGTCATGACTTCCAACCACCTGAGATTGTTTTCCAAATGTCGTTTTACATTAGGAATATATAATGTTTCACCAAATGCTCCCTTAAAAGCACTTGCAGACCATATATGTGGAAACACGCTAGCATACTTTTCCCACACCATTGTAGGAACAAAGCGATATACATCCTCTGCATATACCCACACCTAAAAATCAAAATTCCAAGCATTTTTAAAATTCCAAAATAAATACAGATTATTTTAATTGCAGATCCATCAGATGATATTCCGCAATCAATCTGAATGATTTTCAAGGCCCCGAGAGGTTGAAACAATATTTTGATTTTGGGGGATACTTTACATGAACACTATTACATTTACCTTTCTCAAACCTAGCTCAAATTTTTGCTCCAAACAAACAAAAAACAAAACAAAACAAAACAAAACAAAAACAACAACAACTAACTAACTATTAAAATGATAAATAAAAATAACTTAAGTACAGTAAAATCTATCCAAACCAGACCCTCAACTTGACTGAAAACAGTTTTAATTTGAAAATTTCTTCATACGGTGAAGTTAGAAGACATTTTATATAGACTAAAACAGAAATGTTCAATGTGAAAACAGAACATTTTTCTTGTCTTGCTAGAGAAACTTCAGTTTTAAGTTCTCTGTCTCTGACATCAAGCAATTTCTTGGAGAGGAAGAAATGTTTTCATCATACTAGAAAGTGTGCACATTAGTGCTAATCATTAAGTGTGATCATTGATGCTAACTAATGATGAAGAACATCATTACACCCCCAATCCTGAGGTGTAACATTGGTAAAAGTGATCATGTAATTTTCACATCATGACAAGTAGAACTGTTTATGAATAATAGCATTTCTTAACTTCATCTCAAAACAGAATTTCTTTCATATTTTCTTACTAAACCTTATTTTTAAACAATCATTAGAATCAGGAACGTTGCCATCAGAGAGAAAAAAAGCTGCTGTTACACCTGTTCTCAAGAAAGGAAACAAAAAGATATCAAGAAACTACCACTTAAGACAGGTTTTCACTGTACAATGGGCCAACATTATACAAAAAATGTATTAGAGTGCTAAATAATACTGCATAAAAATTAATTTTTTACTTCATGGAGAAAATTATTTCATTCATTGTATTGCGATACAAGTTATGATGCTCTTTAACACTATCCTATAAATATAATGGTAAGTATAGACAAATTTAGATATTGCATTTCACTTCAAACAGTTGGGCAAGGCTTACATAGTATATACATAAATTATTTTATTATTACTTTCTAAAATTGTAAATTAAGTACCAACCATGGGTTCTACTAATTCACCAATATGAAATTCTTCCAGGCTCTGGGGACTTAAATGCCGCAGCATATCATCCCAAATAATTGGCATAGTACCAGGATAACGAGAATGTATCATGTTTGCAACACGAGACACGTGAGACAAGAAAAGTGATTCACGTGATTGTGTTCTACAACGGCGGCATTCACCCATTTGGAAGACTTCATCACAACCAATATGAAGAAAGCGAGCTCCTTGGTGCACTTCCATCACCTGAAACACAGAAGTAAAAAATGTAAGCAGATAAACAACAAAAATTTAAACAATATGTAAATGGTACCTGGAACCTCATTCCCATACAAGAGTATGAGGAAGAACCATTTATGATACACATGAAAACAATATCCTTTCATGCCTTATATGCAAATCATGAAATAATATATTTTAAATTAAATGTATTATGCAAGAATAAGGAACATCACAACACTCTAAACGAAAATAATACACAATTCATGATACAAACTTTATAAAACCATCTACTATTTTTTAAAGGAATGTATTTCTTTTATGCAAAGGAAAAATTCAGAACTTTATATATTTTTTATTTACTATAAATACAGGCAACAATAAATACTGATATTTCCAGATTTGGCGCATGTAACACTAAACGACATAACAAAATCAGATAAATTTACATCATAGTTTGAAACAACATACAACAAGATACCCCCAAAAACGATAATGAAAAAAGAAAGTATCACAAATAACAATCGTAAAATTGTAAATATAAAATACTGAAAATTATACAATAAATATGTAAGCCAAGATGATGGAGTGAACACTAGTTCACAGCTGAAGTGTCATACTCTTCCATGAAGTGTATGTACAAAGCTTTGAAAGAGCTAATAGTGGAGGTATGATCACTGCTTTTGTTTGTCCCACACCACTCTGTTAGTCAGAGAAATTTGTGTATTGTGTTAGTTTGTATTTCACCTTCATGGGGTGTACTCTGAGTTGGGGACTTTGTGATCTTTGGAAGATTCCATGAAGATCAGTGTTATAATACGAGTGTAAGATCTTGTCAGCTCATTTTCATCTATTGCTCAGCAATGGCAGATCAAGTTCTGTTAGTCTCTGTTCATCAGTGATTTTCCTGATATCAACTGGAATATGTGTGGCTCTCCTTCGCATGTTTTCAAGCAAATAAATGTTCTTCATGTAGTTGGGGTTCCATAGGGAGGTACCAAATTCGATGATAGGAAGAATGTAAGTTTTGTACTGGGTGTGAAATTTTCACTCTTAAGCTTTGTAAAAGCATTGTGAATCATGAAGATTACTTATTAGCTTTAATATAAGATATATGGGTATCCCATTTCAGATCTTCAATGATAAAAATTCCAAGCACCTTCATCACTGCCAAATCAATCAGCACACTAGTACTAATATGATAAGAGAGCTTAGGGGACCCCCCCCCCCCAAAATATGCATGAAGAAGAACTTTACATCATTTAGGGGATCAGCCACTGTAGTCCAATTTTGAACTGCATCAAGGTCCATTTCAAGGGTGGGGGGGCTGGTGAGTAGGTTAGAACAGAACTTTGTGTCATCAACATACATCACAAAATACGTTTCCATATTGTGAGGTAAGTCACTAGTGTAGAAGGTGAACAAAGTTGTACAGAGCCTTGAGAGACTCCACTGGTAATTGTCCTAGACAACTTTGTTTCCAAATCTAACATGTAAAGTATGATCTTCAAGAAAGACATGAATCCAGCAAAGAAATTTTCCCTTTATTCTCTGAAGTTTATTTCTGCATGTTCGAACTTTAGCAAAAGCCTAGAAGTCAAGGTAAATGATACCAATAATATTGTGGTCCAAGGCCGCACCCTAATCCTGAAGGTCAGTAAGCACGTTTGTGTTAACTGACCTAAGAACGAAACAGTACTGGGATACACAGTCACCATACGATGATTCAGTACACATTTAGCTATTATTCATCAGAATTTTACTTGTCAGCCTAATTGGTCTGTAGTTGCTGGGGTCAGTTTTATTCCCCTTCTTGAAGAGAGGTATATCTGCAGTTTTCCAATTGGTTTGCAGGATTCCAAAATCCAAAAACTGATGAAAGATTTTATGAAGAGTTGGGGCAATTTTCACCAAGCACTCCTTCAGGAAGAAAGGGAGGATTTCATCCAGTCCAGTTGCACACTTTGGATCAAGGCGGTTGAGGTCACAAGTCAGAGATTCATACAAGACAATGTCCTCCAAAGATTCCTCAATTGGTGATATGCGAAGGGAAGGTAATGTGCCATCAGGTTCTATTGTAAAATATTTCTCATCGTATATGCAAAATCATTAGCAATTATTTGAGGGTCCCCTGAAGCTGCCGTTTCTGTTCTGCTGTTCATGAACGCCTAAGCCCATGCCCATGCCATATTTCAACAGGATAACACTCGTACGCATACCGCAGCCATCTCCCGAGCATGCCTTGCAGCCATGGATACTCTGCCATGGCCAGCCGCATTGTCAGACTTCTTCCCGATTGAGAAGGTTTAGGATGCTATGGAGAGTGCAAACAGGCACCCACCCCTAGCCACAACTCTGTAAGAACTGCACGCTCAGGTGCAAGCTGCATGGGATGGACTAGCACAGGACTCCATTCGAGACCTGCACAACTCCATGCTGCAACGTCTGGACGCGTGTGTTCGCCATCATGACGGCCCCATGCAATACTAACATGTACCGTCTGTGACTGAAGAGCAATAAATGTTGGTCCTACAAAAGTGAGAATGAAATCATTTCGTATGCATTGTACCCTCTACCAACCTGCCAACAATGATCGCAATCCGCCTCGTACTTCGGGATGCGCACAGACCGAATGCTCATAAGTAGGGAGCGGATTTTTATGCCCTAAAAAACTTCAAATATGCTCTTAAAAATGTGCATTTATGACATAAAAATTCTGAAATATGCCCTTAAAATGAACAATATTTCATTTATTCTGCAAACCTGTCTTGATAAAATTCTTGGAATGAAATGAAAATTTGCTTGAAATGAAAAGATATATTTTTTGTGCAAACGTAATATAATCTACCCACTTTCGCGAGAAGAATAATCGAAATAAAGATTCACCTTAGTGCAGTACATTCTGTTTTGTTGAATTTCTTCTGACTGGTTTAAAAAATATGTTCTCAAGAAATATCCCACATTTGCCCGAGTATTTTATCATCTACAGAAAACAAAAACGCAAACTGTGACTGATTCTTTCGAATCAATGAACGCTCACAATTACATAAGATTCTTTGAAAAGATGAAACACATCATAGATAAGACTTTTGCTTAGCGAAATATGCCAAACATGTGCTTGTAATTACACAAATATGTTCTAACAGGAAAAATCAGCCAAATTTGCACTAACATTTTAATCTATATAGCATCATATTCTAACCAAATGTCGATAAATTTCACTTAGCTATGTCCTGAACCAACGGACAAAAATATGGAAAATCATAGAAATCCACTCCTTACTCATAAGAGCTTTCGATTTTTCTCAGGGAAGCAGGATCGCAATCTCAGGGAAGCAATTCGTTTAGCAATTTGATTTGAGCGCAATTTGATAATGTCATTTGCCCTAAATGCCTTAAAGATTGAACAGTGATATTCATCCAATAAATGTAAAAGGTACTTAAATGTTGTTTAATTATTCAATGTAAATTTAAAGCAAAGAGGTGAACGAAAAGTTTCAAAGATAACTACTTGTCTAGTTTCATAAGAATAATATGGGTAAAGAATGATGTAAATGAGAGTGTAAATAATTGAAGTTGATTTGCAAAACCGTGCACGGAAAGTGAGTGATCACGAGTAAAAATTCAGAGAGTATAATTGCCAGTTCTTTTTGTGTTTGTGGGAAGTCACCAGAAACAAAGTGTATGACGAATGATTTAAAATACACTTTTACTTTGTTATTTGATTTGTTTCTTGTGTGTTATCCTTGGATTTTCCTTACCGCTGTAGAATCCACTGCCCTGAGAAAAATTCAAGCTCGAAAGAGCATTAAATCCGCGTACGCCCTTCAGGCATGAGTCGGGTGGCTATTGTTGGGAAAGTACGTTAGAATATATATCGGGTAACATGTTATTGCAGCCTCTACAACATTTTTAAAACAAGAAGGATCTCAAAGGCCGCTAAGTTAAAATTGTATAATACTGTCATTAAACCGGTAGTATTGTATGGTTCTGAAACTTGGACCCGCACGAAGAAAATGGAAAATAACCTGCCAATATGGGAAAGGAAAATATTACGTAGAATATATGGACCGGTTAAAGAAAATGAAATCTGGAGGAGTAGACCAAATGCAGAGTTGGACAAACTATATAAAACACCTAAGATAGTTACCTGCACTAAGATAAGAAGGTTGGAATGGATTGGACATGTAATAAGAATGAAGGAAGGGAGGGCAGTAAAGAAATATGTAGGGAGCATGGCCGGTACGAGTAGAGGCAAGCCGGGGTTAAGATGGAACGATGAGGTGGAAGAAGATCTGAGGACCCTAAGAGTGAAAAGATGGAGAAGAAAAGCAGAAGACCGAAGAGATTGGGCTGCCGTAATAAAAGAAGCCATGGCAAAACCATAAGTGCCGGAGAGCTGGAAGAAAAACACACAAACACACACACACACACAAACACAAACACACACACACATTGTGACGATTCCGAATATAACATAAGTAGATAACTAGCTGTGCGTTCGGTTTCTAAGCAATAGGTCACGCTGGAGAGCCGCGTCCGCCGTCTCCCCTAGGCAACGCGAGGGGCTGATTCGTTACGGCGCACGTGCGGGCTGCCTCCCGCGACAAACCGGCGCCAGCCCGGGGAAGAACTAGCTTTCAGACAGGCATCATCCCCTGAGAATATTTCGGCGCGCAGTTCTATTTGGCCCAGAGACCACCCAGCAAGTGTTTGCAAGGGTGAGAGCTCACATTGCAAGAGTGAGAGCGCTCAGTGGAAATTTCCGCTGCATAAGGGCGTAAAGACGCACGAAGCGATTGGCGTTTCAGAAAAATGAGACGCAATAGCTCCTAACCAATGGCACTCCGTCTTTTCAAAATTATGTAGAATGTTCTCGAACTTTTCGGAAATGGAAGGAGAGAAGGGGGCTTGCACTAGTTTTGCGCGTAGACAGGAAATTCCGGTGAGAACCTCCGAGGAGGTCGGTTGAGTCTTGGAGGAGAGGCTCTGAGAGGGGCCCGAAGACGAGATGGCGTTTTTCTTTTGTTTTCTGATGTGGCGAGCGGCCCTCAGTACTAGTATTTCGCGGGATTCTCCCCGAAATCTCCACTGAGTTTCGTTGGTTGATGGGCGAGTGCCCACACGTTACGTACAATTCGGTTGAGCAGTCAATTCAGCAACGCAATCGTCCGCGTCAATTATTCTGGTGGCCCGTGATCAATCATTCGGTCGCTTCCCGACAAGATCGGGGTATTCGCCCGACCAGTTTCATCACCTGGACGCCGACCTGTCTCTTCCGCCTACGCGCCAAGGACAGCGCCTTTCTGCCCGAACGAGGGAGTTCCCCGTCTGCAGTATGTGAAAAGGATTCCGGACATTCACCCCAGCGGTCGACGCCCGTCACGGTGAATCAGCGTCACGGTCAAGTTTCGGCCCATTGTCATGCACGCCCATCAGGCGCCATACTGTGTCAGAGACTTTTACTTTTCATTATATATATATATACATATATATATATATATATATATATATACACATATATATATATATATATATATATATACACATATATATATATATATATATATATATATACACATATATATATATATATATATATATATATATATATATATATATATATATTTGCTGGGAATGGATGGCTGCGCCTGACCAACTTCCTAAGTAATTTCATTTCCATGTAACCTGTATTAGAGTAACAATTATTATTAGTTTTAAGATAGATTGTAACAATTGTGTATTTTTTGTAGTGTGTCAGAATCTGACGCAAAAGTGTGGGGATCGTTCGCTGAGCTGACGCGACGAGAGTAAATGGGAAAATTAATTTTGTTCTTTGAGAGTACTTTAAAATGAAACTTTTAAGATTTTACCATTAAAATTCTATTTACTAAACTCAGAGCACAACTGTGTTATTTGGGGTAAAAGATCGAGCTACGGCCATCCTCCTGAGTCAAAATTTCAGATATCCATTGCTGACTACCCCTGAGCTGGCCGGCACCTCTCAGGTAAGGCAGAAGAAGACGACGCCGCCCGAGTCAGAGTTGAGGTTACAAAAGGCGACCGAGCGCGCGCCCGCTGACGTCACAAAATATACACGTACATACACACGGTAATTCGCCGGAATAATGTAATTAATGTAATAACACTGACATTTCGTGGTGTTATAATGAAAAATAATAAAATTTGTTATGGTACTGTTCCAGCATTTTTCCGATATTGATTGGTGAAACGGAAAACTACTGATTCGAACAGCCGACCACTGGAATTCTCCTCCAGACACTGAATTCAATCTAGCTAGTGTCGAAAATCCTGCCACCATCGGGGCTCAAACCTAGGACTTCCTGGTCAGAGGCACTGCACTGACATCAGTTGAAGCCGTGACTTACTTCTCCTGGACATTTTATTAGTTTTGCCATCATATTTATCACATCTCGTTTTAAAGTTTATGTCCACGTAATTACCCAAATGAATGACATGAACCACATTGGCAATTGTCGAGAAAAATGCATAAATTCAGAGTAAGAGACTTCAAAAAATAAATAAAATTGAAGTAAAATAATAGAAGGAGACAGGAATTCATTCAGGAGAATCTCCACAGAAACAGTGATATCTTTCAAAGAATTAGAAGGCTTATTACTAAATTATTTAATTACTATGTAACAAATTGTCATTGGCTTTTTTCTCGGAATGCTTGGTCCTCACTTTTCATCTAACAAGTGATTATCACAAAGCTTTCAATGATAAAAGTGGGTGGACAAAAAAATTAACAAAACAATTGAAATAATGAGATGTCCTATTTTAACAATACTAACCTGAGTAACCAACTTCTCCACAAATTCAAACGATGCATTGAGAGACGGGCACAATGCTTGGGGTGACTCTGGAACCTCCCGCAATGATGCAAACTCGTTGATCTTCAGAGCAAATTCCATATGTCCAAAGGTCTGTACAAGTGGAATGACTTCTAACTCGCTTCCTCTTGCTGCTTCCAAAATACTCTGGATGTCCTCTTTACTATATGCATTGGTAGCAGATATTGATGCTAGAGATCCAGTAAATGGAAACATATCTTCCCATTCTAGAAGAATTCCAGTGGCTCCAAGTTGTCGAACCAATGGGAATAGTCGTTTTAGGAAACTGACCTAAAACAAGGTGGAAGAAATATTAAAAGGAATGAACATACATTAGAATATGAAAGGAAATTGAAAATGGAATAAACATCATGAAACTTGGAATCTTTATTAAGCATTCTCAGGTTAGCCAGACTCCTTGCTCTGTTGACAGGTAATTTCCAATAATACATTAACAATGAAGTTTCTTTCAGTACAATTCCAGTAATTTACCTTAATTCTCAATTTTTAATTACTATGTAAAAAAGCCCACCAAAGCAAACATTCTATGAAGAAGTGAAACAATATACAACAATCAAAGAATGGATTATTGAACCTTGAATTAAATGAAGCATTGAAAAAGATTTTCTTTGTGGGCTGTCTACTAGTATGAGCCTTGAAAATCATAGTGATGAGAGTGATAATGATGCACATGTTTCTATTGGTGAAGAACCATAAAATATAAGAGCACATGAATTGTTGTTGGTGTTAATGCAGTGTTTTTCTTCTGTTGTTGTAAAAAATAGAAAAATTGGAAACATGTTACAACTGATAACTTTTTGAAAAATGAATTACTAGATTATTCAGATATCTGAATCATATTCTATCTACCTTCTGATTTCTGCAAGTCTACTCTAATTAATGAAGTGCGAAACGGTTCTATCTATATTTACAGCCAAGTGCAAGGATAAAAAAAGGTTCTATTTACATCTCTCATAGCTGTTGCAGATCATGACCACAGAATCATGAACCTAACAGTTCGGTGGAAAGAAGGGCAACAGATGATTAGGAATTGTCATCTCTTTCTAAAATAATACACAATATAGCAGACATTAAAAAATAAGCTAAATAAGGTAAAGACACTAGCAGCTGACACCTTCAAAGGAAAATCTTCTGTTTAATTGTTTTTTCCCCTTGTTTTAATAAAAAGAAAATGAATTGATCCCTCAAGTACTGCATACTTTTCTACATGATGCTTTATACCAAAACTTTGTAAAATATTTGTTTAGAAGTGGAAACAAAATGCTTTATGTAAAAGGAAAATTGAACCAACAGCTGACTCAAACATGTCCAAGAGCTGGCACTACTTTTCAGCAGTACATGACCGTTTAACATTTTCATGTTAAATTGCAAAATAATTTATTATTGACTATCAGAGCCCCTCTGTAGCAGGGTTTCTTAAGCAAGAAATAAGAAAATACACAATTTGTTAACAATTCAGTTGAGAATACAGAACACTTTTAAGCTAAGTGAAAAGCCCTTTCCTCTTTGCTTCTTTTCTTCATCCTCACCCCGCTCTTTTTTTTTCTTTTCTTACTATTCCTTTCTTCATTTTTTCCTCTTCTTTTCCATCCCCTATTCTTTTTCTTCTTCTCTTTCTTCTTCCCCTCTCTTCCTCTTTGAAGTTGCAACTAATTCTAATATAGCAAGGCAATTGAGGTTACTGCAATACGAATGAATTTGGCAAATGAACATCCAGCAAGTTGCTTAATAAAACAACTGGCGCATCACAGTGCTGAGCCAATATTATAAAACAATTTGAATTCTTTATTTTATATTGAACAATATGTATGCATACATTATAAAAGTTACTCTTTAATCTAATTTTGTAGTATGTGAACATTCTTTTTACGTAGAAATAATAAAATATGACAATTACAAAACAAACCAAGCAGTACTAAATAATTTTCAGTAATCACTTCAATTGCATATATCTGAAGTTTTCAATTTCAGGTACACCAGGAATTCCACAATCATTTACATTTTGTTGTTCACGAATCCTTTAACATAAAATGCCATCTTCAGATGGCACTTATCTTTCACCCCTGCAAGAAGCTGTACCTAGACATTGGAGGTTTTCCTGTGTGGAGGAACATCATATGGAGGCGGGTAGTCACTGCAGCAGTACACTGAGCTGAGCTACTTGCTATCGTGTTGATATAACACCTTTTACTTCCCCATGACTTGCATACCAACACATCATCAGATGATGACCATTTTCAACTGTATCCACTTATTCCCATTGCTTTAATATAATAAGGATCATTCTCAATCTTCAGATGTCAGCTGCTGGAAACTACTTAATACAGCTACACTCAAGTTGTTTACAACACATTTAGAACCTGGAAATACATACTTTGCGATTTCTAACCTATAAAAATTAGCCTGTGCTAACCATTTTTAAATACAACTAATCCCATCACAGAGTTGGAAATAACAGTTATCAATTTAATACAGTTAAAACATTTCCTTACACAACAAATTAAGATTATGTTTTTAACCAAGTAACAACCTGCAGCAAGATAGTTCCCTTTCAATCTATTAAACACACAACATTTTGAAATTTCAGTGGTGCTATCTGAACTCAAGAAAGCCATTGGATTCAATAAACCCATCTTTCATTACCGGACTGTTCGTGTAGATTCTAATATTATCAAATCTGTTCAAAAATGTATAGTACTGGGGTATGTGTCAGCATTTGGTGCCTTTACCTCACATTAATTGAAAAATATACCTGATATGAAATATTATTTCAAATACCTTAGGAGGTGCTCCTTTAAGGTCCAGGTGCAAAAGGCGATGTTCAGGTACATAAGGATGACGAGGATCCAAATTAACATATGGAATGCCCATTTGATAGAGACCTTGTTGATCATAAGTATTATAATGTGCTTGAAGTTGAATATCTTCAACTGTTGAAACACCAGGTACACTAACAGTTTCTTTCTCACTGTGACCACTTCTGAGAGTTTCTGGAGAAAACTGCTCATGAAGCTGTATATTTTCTGCTTTCACATCTGGATCTGTAGTTTTTAACTCCTCTTTTTCAAGAGGTGTTTGTTCAGAAGCTGCAATATTAATGTTTGAATTGTTCTTAAACAAAGATACATAAAAGTAAAGAATATTCCTAAAAAATCTGTTCCTGTTAAATTTTTAAACTGCAGACACATTTTTTTAACCCTTAAGTACTGGCATGAATACAATTTTTTTTAATAATTTCCACCAATTTCAATTGCAACTAGCCACAAAGCCAGTCTTCTCAGTAGCTTCTAGTAGTGTTTTCAAATACAATTTCGACAGGTTATTTCAAAAGTAATTGAATTCCTATACTGTGATTTCTTCCTATACTATCCTTTAGGGAAGAAACGTATTGGAATCACCTCTCAACAATACAATTTTGAATTTTTGGTCATAAAATTCATATTTAAGGTTCTTTAACTTTGCACACAAGTCAGGAGTATGGTCTAATAGAGCTGTTCCAAAGATGGTTAAGATTGGTACAGATGGAAAAGACATACAAACAATTTTGTTCCTGAAAATCAGGAGGTCTGGATAGATGTGTCAGGCATAACAATGTCAGATTAGAAGCTTTGGAGTTGCTTTAAATGAAAGATAGTGGACCAATGATGTTTTATATTATTATTTATATTATATGTTTGTACTATTATTATGTTTTATATTATATTTTGTACTATTATCAACTGGTTTTATAGTAGAAACATTAAACTTTAATAAAATCATCAATTTATTAGAATGAACATCTCAGAAACATGTTCCACTCTGTGTTCACAGTGAATAGAGACTGTATAGTTGCAGAATTTGAAATCTTTTTATCCTTTTCATTACTTTTATTAGTTTATCACTTTATTAGTTTTCACGCCTAATTTTGAATGACATAAAACAATGTTTTGGGGGTTTCCTATGTTCCATGCAGTGAATACATAGAACTTTCATAAGTTTTCTAGAGCTATATTCCATTCATTTCTATTTTTCAGCACACATCCTCGCTCCTTTAAATTTTAAGATATGCCCCAACTTCCCAAGCTATTTTTCAACTATTTTGATGTTTGTGGCTTGGAATTTTAAAAAAATGTATTTAATGCCAAAAAACAGTTAAAAAACAGAGTGATGTACTATGGGACAAAGTGTATTCTGTGCACATTTTCTTAAATTCTGGGATCCCTAACCTAACCCATATACAAGTTGAATGCTGAATACAAATAAAAATGAGCATTTTTGGCAAGAATTGATACGAAAATATTTGATCCTGTGTAACCTATATGCAAAGGTAAATCAGCTTCAGATTTGAACTATTATCCCTCATTGTCCCTTAATGAAGGAACAGACTTACTGCCGCAAGAACATGGTGAATGATAATTTGAATAACTATATTCCCCACTGAACTCTAGAAGAAATGCACAGACAGTGAAGTTACATTTTCTTCATAACTTCATTAAAATGTAGATCTTTAAATGATGATGTGCATTTTTTTTATGTGGGTAATTGTTGAGTAATAACAATAAAGAGGAGTACAGGTTTCAGTCTGCTACATATTCCCACCAGTTTCTTTATGACAGACATTGTCCACAGACAGCATGAGTGAAAACAGTTTATATTCAGAGGATCTCGGCATGTTTCTCTAGAATCACTTCGTCATCGTCTCCACTGATCATGTAAATGAAAGGAGTGCAAGGATACATGTTAAGTGTTCACAGGATATTTATGTAATGTGTTTTCAAGGGATTACCTTTGGCACCACAATTGCTGGTATACAAAACTATCATGAAGACTGAACCATGTCCTGAGCTGTTCTGACCAAAGATGGGGTCACTCACTCTTGAAAATACATTTATAACAAGGAGTGCAATAATTTTCTTGTAAATGTGAAAAAAGATGTTTATACTAGATTATGAATGTGTGTGGTAAAGTTTGGAATTTGAAGAAATTTTGTCAAGACTTTGTTGTGCTCCTTGCTCAAGGAATTTTCTTATAGCAAGTGATATCCTATGCTGAAATGTTCTAAATTTACATGCATATTCTCAGCAATCACATTTTTAACATATTGCCACTTTACAATAATGGAAATGCTAACAAATAGCAATTACTGACATTCCTTTTTATTTTAGATCTATTTCAATAAACTTCCCAATTTTTCTTTTTAAAATCACATATTCAGTTTTTTCTTTAAAAATGCACAACAATTCACTAATTACAATTCAGAGTTGATTACATAAATTGGCATTAAATATCTGTAGTGTCTGTTATTAGCTATTACCAACTGCCGTCCCTCAAATGAACCTCAGTATAGTGAACAAGTTTCATGTCAATAGTTAAGGGTTAGAGTCCATTACTCTCTATGAAAGCAACACACGTCAGCATATCCATAGAATTAATGTAAGAACACCTGTATATCAAATAAAGAAATAATACTTCCCAATACTTTTGAAGTATCATGTAAATCAATTTCAATTAATGTTAAAATGCACATAAATCAGAAATGAAATAAAGCAAGAAAACAACACAAATATGATTTGTTTCAGAATGTCAAAACCAAAAGAAACAGTATTACTGTAAGTTATGGTTAAGAATTAATTTTATATTAACATACTTAACTTGCACCACCACCTCCACAACAAATATAGCAACAAGAATGAAGAAACTTACCTGCATTTAATTTTAGAGCATTCTGAACAAATTGAACATTATCTCTATTTGCTGCATTATTTCCTGGTTGATTAATGCTGGAATGAATTTGTTTATCATTTCCTTGAGGTGATGGGTTGTCTCCAGATTCATCCTTTGCTTCTGAATTGTGATTACGAAGTGTTCGCTTGGGACCACCAACTTCCACTTTTTCTACATTATTGCTATTCACAGTAAGAGCACTAGCAACACTTTGTACAGATGTGCTGGATCGTGTAATTGCACTGTATTGTAAACATAAAATAAGAAGGACAATTCCAGCCACTACACCAAGCAACGTTGATTTTCGACGCCATGCTGTTAAACCCAAGCGACCAGCATATGATGCTGCTAAACTCATGCTGACAGCAAACTCCTATAACATATATCCATGCAACAAAACAAGTATTAGATATCTGACATTCCCTTACCACGATATATTTAGTAAATCACATCAATTACTACACATTACATAATTTAACACTTACAAATATTGAGAAGCACAGCAATTTAGGTCATTCAGCTTTTTAGATACGACATGAACATGTCAAACAAGAAGAATTTCAGAACCATTAAATATATTATGGCATAATAAATTTCCAACTGAAAAGTCAAAAATCAATGTGTTAATATACATTTTACAGTCCGTCATCACCAGGGCTTGATTTCTAGTGGAACAAGATTAAACAGCATTTTGGTACCTCTGGAATTATTATTAAATTATACAATAAACATATAATTATTTCTATTAAAAATAAAAAGTAATTAGGGGCACATTCCAGGCCCTAAAATTTTATAAATCAAGCACTGGTCATCACACAGGAACTATTCACATCATGAATGTTACCGAGTAATGAAAACAATGCACAAAAATTTACACATACGATGGTGGAACATAACCTAAATGGATCATCCACATTGTAAAGAATTAAGTATCTCATCTTGATCTTTCACAAGATAATTGGGACAAACTGCATTCTCAAAAATGCAGGCAGTTTTAAAGATTACTAACTGAAGGCTACAAATTATTTTTTTAGGAACAAAATCAAATGATACACATCAAAAATCTATAGGGCAATATTTTTGGCATCCCTAAAGGTTTGTGACCCTTCCCCATTACACGAATTCTGCCTCATTTCACAAACATTAATTTCCTATATTTACATCACTTCTAAAAACCATCACAATATGTAAAAACATGGATTTACACACAAATTTTGAGCCTTCTTACAATATTTAACGTATCTGGCCCTGCCATCATTTAACCTCTTATATGCATACCAATGAATAAAAACAAAGTACAAAAATCCATAGCTTCATTAAAATAAGGCAGTTCAGCAACCCAACTCTGGAAATGAAACATAAGCAATGCAGGTAGAAACCTGTATTTTCATGAAAGTTTATTAATTTTTGAAAGTAAAAATGACATAGCCAGACTGAATGGGGTTATACCTGCAGATTACTACAAAACATTCATTAGCAGCAACACATTAAGTCTGCTATGGCTGCTCATAAAAGCCAATGACAGACATATTTACTGAAATAAAAAGCCCAAAAAAGACATATTTACTGAAATAATCTATATACGTTAGTATATAACATAGTTTTGAAATCATTTTCCATTGCCTATGAAGCTACAGCCTCCTTGAAAAAACAAAATTAGCAAATGGCTTTTAAAATTGTACATGATTCAAAATTACATATTTGTGAATTATTGTTAATGCTATTAACAATTAACATATTTTATACATTTAATATTTTCAACATTGGCACTAACTCATTTCCAGCACTAAAATACTTTTAGTCAAAAGACTAAATAAAAAAAATCTTTAAAAATATTGTTTTGATTTCGTTTTGATTTCCCGAGCTTTGTTTGCTGAGGCGAGTTTTTCATGAGATGGCTGACATGTTGGTTAAACACATGTTACAAATCATATTATGTAGCTGTTACAAATCAAATAATGTAGCTGTTACAAATCAAATAATGTAGCTGTTACAAATCAAATAATGTAGCTGTTACAAATCAAATAATGTAGCTGTTACAAATCAAATAATGTAGCTGTTACAAATCAAATAATGTAGCTGTTACAAATCAAATAATGTAGCTGTTACAAATCAAATAATGTAACTGTTACAAATCAAATAATGTAACTGTTACAAATCAAATAATGTAACTGTTACAAATCAAATAATGTAACTGTTACAAATCAAATAATGTAACTGTTACAAATCAAATAATGTAACTGTTACAAATCATATTATGTAACAAATAATATTAAATAACTGTTACAAATAATAGAAAATATGTGCCGTTTTTACTCATTTCTAAAATTCTCCATCCCCTTGAATATTTTCTGAAGCTGCTCTCTTTTTGCAGACAGTATTCAGTTTATTGAAACATTTTTACTTTCTCATATACTACTATGTAGTATACAAAATGTACAGAAAAGCTGGAGGAATAATGTTGGATTTTAAGACAATTAACGGAAATTTTCAGACCAAATTCACGTTGTATGGGTCTTTGAAACCGAAAAAACATTTTTTGCCATTCATCTGTGAACAACTCTAGTGCTTAAACTGTACACAGGATTTTCACTAAAATTGATATTTCCAGATCGATCTGGCTGATGTTGAAGCCTCTCAAATATGAAACTGATATTTTAATTTTTGTGGGTCCTTACATGAAGCCCCAGATTAAATATTTTCACAACAATGGATTCAATTTTTTTCTATACAATTTTGGCCCATATAAAATAATGTACACTTATAACATTGGCACATTATTTTCATTCAAACATGAGTTTTCAAGTTTTCAAATTTTTCGGCCCCTGCCACCAACATTATTAAATATAAATATTTTTTTATTAAGAGATATTTTTCTCAATGAAATTGGTTCTTAATAATTAGTTCTTTAAATAATGTCAAGTTCAATGCATTGAAAATGTGAGTAGTTTTCACATAATTTTATGTGAAATGGTACCAAATTTTTCTTCTTCGATATATTTTGCTCAATGTCCTCTTCGTAATATGTTGTATTTTCATTAATCGTCTAGAATTTCAATATTTTAAATACGGACACTGGTAATATCTTATATAATTCCTAAACACTGGCTCTTAACTAATTTCTTGTATTTTTAACCCCAACGAAATATTGGTAGTTTTGGAGGAGTTTCAAACAAAATTGGTCAGAATGTTTGGTCTTTACAAATAGGCTAATATCTCAGGTAGGCAACTTTGCCTCAGTGGTCTGGATGACAGAGCAGAGAATAAATAATCTTAAGTAGTGCCGGATTACCACATTAGCAGACTAAGCAATTTTTCTATCCAAAGGTACGATTATTCAAACCAACCAACCTATTGTTTCAGTTCAAGTTCATTATTGGCTTACGGCGCTACTATCGATATTCTCCTAGCGCCCCTAGATACAGATGATCGCAAGTACTGCTTGATACGGTCGCGATCGAGTGACATTTAGCGGCACGACAGAGAACGACGGGAAATGCCGTGACATATTCCATTGTGAAAACGGGCCTTGAGAGGCAGCTATATAAAAATTACACTATAATGTTGAAACGCTTGTCGCATCGTATCCTGAGGATATGGTTTGAACCTTACCGGAGAAGTGAAACAATTTCAACATTACATACTTTTGAAAATGAAGAAAGATAAAAGTATTCATGTTAATTATGTTGATTTCTATAAAACCATTATACATGATAAACTCCAGTTCTTCCAAATTTATAAATCTGCCTTAGAATGTTTTTAACATTGACGATTACAAACTGTTCTGGAGAGCGATCTTTTTCACAGTTAAAAAGGATAAAAGAAAATCCTCTGAGGACTACAATGCGACAAGATAAGAGTTCATTGGCTCTACTGTCAACTATACTATAAACTATAAAAAGCATATTTAGATAGATTTTAAATATTTACAAGACATTTTGAATGAATTAGGGCTATTTTTATTTTACACATTTTAAAATATTTTGGTATAATTACATATTTTTGCATGTTTTACGTATTACTACATATTTCGTTTCATTTTAACATAATTATAGGTCGAAACGGAACATTTCAGTCGCATGTTGACAACATATGTTGCTGGAATAATATTTCTTACAAAGCAAATCAATGCGCTTCTGTAACAACTAGACTTTCGCAGTGAATTGTCGAACTTACTCCTCCCCCTGCTTCTTGAAAACCGCGAACTCGGGATCAAGAATGTGGGGATGTATGTGAAGCAGATCTAATTTCAACTACGTGCTTGCTCATGTTTCATACCTCATGTTTAAGTCGATCAAAAACTCACAAATATTTGTAGTTCATTGTCTTATCATATCACATAGTTGGAGTAGGCCGGCGAGATATATCCCCCACCTCGGGGAGTCATCACTGACACCTCGGTACTACTGTTCACCTGAGCCCCAGCTCCTCGAACATATTTTATTTGTCGAAACAAATTAGCGTACAATTACTTTCGTAGAGGCAGAAATTTCTTTCAGTCTCCCCGAATCCATGTTGAGATCCGATCGACGACGTTCTGTGATCGTAAAATGCTTGTATAGAGGAATATCAAACAATTTTTAATTTACATATTTGCTATTTTTTCTTGCACATTTTGGATATATATATATATATATATATATATATATATATATATATATATATATATATATGACACACACACACAGGGTGAGTCACGTAACTTTAGCACCTCTTGTAACTTTTGAACGGTTGAAGTTATTGCAATGCAGTTTTCACAGAAGTGCATGAGGGAATGGGGCTAATTGATACGTGAATTCATTTCTCTTTTATCACTTGTATTTTACGAGATATTTGAGGTAACTTTGTTTTTTCAAATAGAACTATACATAATTTTTTTCAGTTTATCATGACGAGCGTAAAAAGACGAATCCAATGATATACGTAAAAATCGTAATCGTAAAAAGGTTTTCGCCAGAAAAACTCTTTATTGCCGGGCTCTGGTAACGAAAACTTGAATAAATCCTGTTTATAAATTTAGAAAAAGCTAGTGGTGCTATAGAATGGAAGACTTCATCGCCCCTATTTCGTTTTCTTATCTCTTTAGTCTGGACTATCTTTCCGTTCAGGCATTATCCTCATTCCAGCAGCGTTCTTTGTAGTCCAAAGGACGTTTCTTTTACATTTTCTCAATTTTTTACTCCCTATGGTCTGATTAAAATAAGAACCGACTTGGGAGCGCGCTGTGGTGGGGAGCGGCGGAGCACGTGCTAGGGCGGCGGGGGCGGAGCGGCGAGGACCGCCCGGGCCCGGTCGCGGTGACAGAAAGACAAGCGATACTTTCAGTGGGTGGATGACTGCAGGCGCCTTGACCACAACTGCATTATTCGTCCTTCTTCAAATACCACTCTCTACTTCCAAACAGAACGACGAAGCACATTCACTTACCCCGATCTGTCATTACAATCACAAGAATTTCCGTTATATTTACACTATTCACAGTTTTAATTGCCAAACAAATTACTGTTACAAAGGAAACACTCCACTTATTTCAGAGGCACTTTCCTCTGATGATTGTTCCGAAGCGCTAGACTCGAAGATTGAAGAGAAATAATAAGTTCTTCAAAATTTTGTTCCACAATTCCTTCGTCTACCCATGCTTTCGAAATTACTTTTTTAATATGACCTACCACATTGCACCATTGTTCTGCAGTTGTCCTCTCCACAGCCTCATTCATGAGCATTTCCACCTCAGGTAACGTAAATTTTGCGTTTTTATCTGCCACGTGATCTTTTATTTGCGCCCAAATTTTCTCAATAGCATTAAAGTGACAGTGGTAGGGCGGCAATCGAATCACATCATGCCCGTGTTTCTTGGCCAGTTCATCAATAGCATATACAGGAAATCGTGGCTTTAATTTTGCTACTTCTTCCAACAGTTCTGCTTGTAATAAATTTTGGATATCTTCAATGGTAGAATTTTTGGCACACCAACCATTCAACAAAGCACAAGATAATTTTTTTTTAGTTTAGCGCCTTGTCGCTGACCAGCAACTGGATGTTGCGAAGCGAAGCGGACAAGAGAGACCGGAAGTGCCCCCTAAATCTGTCATCGCGCCCCGCCTCACCCCCGCGCGCCGTGCGCCGGCCAGGGCGAAACCGCCCGGTCTCCCGGCCGTCGGGCCCACGCAGTTCTGGTTCCATTCTGCCGTGGCAACCATGCAGCGACGTGCCTCCCGATATGCAGCCGTCGTTGGTTGAGCGCCGCCCCCTCCACTGCAGCGCTCCGAGGTCCCAAGTCGGTTCTAATTTTAATCGGACCATAATGCCGGAACTGAAACAATTATATATCTTGACTAATGTTGGAAGTGTAGAGGCCTTGGCCCTCCGGATGGTCGAGGGTGTTAAGTTGCGTGTTTGGATGCAGCATTGGAACTGAAGGGTCGCCGGTTCGAGTCTCACATGGGGATTTTAATTTGGCGAATGTGTTGTGGTAGACAACTATTGAGAATTCGAGAAACTTTATTGAAAATCATTTGAAGATACAGTCAAAACATATAAATAAATCGTTTGTCAAATCAATCAAATCACATTAAATCAAATCACATTAAATCAAATCAATTTAAATACAATATATACACTACCGATTACCGACTTAGATATCCTTAACGGCTGACCGAGAGAGGGGGCTCAGGGCATCAACTAATGTCACTGTAGTGCCACTGTCGCGAAGGTCCTAGATTAATGTCCTGATAATGGCAATATTTTCGACACTAGCCAAATAGCTAGGTCGAGATCTCTTGCTTTTTGGAGAATTCTAGCGGCCGGCTGTATTGATCGATAGCTTTCCGTGGTTTCTCTGATCAACACCAGCCGAATGCCGGGCAGTACCCTAGCAAACGGGCCACGGTCCGCGCGCGATCTTATAATAATAGTGACTTTATTTGTGGCGAGACTCGGGCACTCACGCCCTCTCTTCCGCCTAACCACGTAATACATAAATATAGATAAAAATTGAACAGTACATTTAGTAAATTAAATACAACTTAGATATGTCTTGCCCCTGGGCTCATTGAAAGAAAAAAACATCCCAGCATTTACCTTAAGCGGCCAGAGGAAATCAGGGAAAACAACGGACGTGTGCATGCTCTTCAACATTGAGCAACAAAATAAAATATTTAAAATAATTAAAAAAACATTACAGGCACAGAACACAAAAGACGTGCCCGAAAATAAATTATGAAAAAATATTAATTTAGCTATACGCGTCAAATGTTAACAAAAAATCTCAATACATTAAAGAAATCATAAAAAAAATGAGAATGCACACAACCACCCGGCCAAGCCGACGGCTTAGGGCCGATTTTAATTACATTTACCAAGGGAAAAGACGCCTTTTCTTTCTCTTCCTTGTCCTATCCTACCATTTTCTAACACACACACATGCACTACACTACCACATATGCCAGGGGGCCAGTCGGGGCTCTAGAGCTTGTCCCGGCTGGGGAGATGCCCGCCTACTGGAAGGTACCTGGTTAACGAAAATCCCGCTAGTCGATGGTAGGTCGTCGCCGGATTTAGCCATCCGGGGAGGGGGAAGATCACAGCTACCTGCCGAGCAAACCCATGTACTAGACTTGCGGGACTAATGACCTTAACTGTTGACGTCCCCAGAATCACAATAAATTAACCTATCAACATAGCAGCTATCAGTCCGTCTCTGGACAACTGTAGAGCCTAAACCGTTCAGCCGATGTTCTCCAAAGTTGATATACCCTGAACGATCTGAACGGACTGGAGGCTTTCGGAGTTTTTAACGGATATTTTGATTGTTGAGTGATTTTGACATGAATCGGGCATTTACCTTTCTATGCTCCTGCCAGAGTTCGACCCACACGGCGCTTGTGTTGCATAGTGGTAAGTGCTTGCAAGTTAAATCTGAGGCGCACAAGCGCACAATTACATACCAAGAGCTTCGTAAGGAGAAATTAATAATAATTTCAGAACTTTTAGGGGTATATAAGTTGATCCCATGGGTACTAGTTATATTGTATTTAAATTAAATGTTGATATATTCATTATTTTACTTAAATCGATTCATACAGATGAATAGAAAGAGAACAATTACTTCGATGGTACACACGTTTTACAAATCAGGCTAGAAATGTGAAAAATTGTTTAAAAGTTGAAAATTCGAAAATCACATTCAGACACACTTCCAGTTAATTTATCTAAATTGATGGTATTTGTGATTAGAATTCCTTCAAATGGTTTTCAATAAAGTTTCTGGAATTCTCAATAATATTCTGAGGCAACAGAGAATTGTGACAAATAATAATCCCTGAACGAGGCTCGAACCAGCGAACATTCCCTTCGAAAAGCTGAGTCCTTACCTGCCAAGTAACCACCTCGGTCGTCTCGGTAAGACATGGGATTTACACTTCTATAATAGTAATAAGTAGGGAGGGGATTTCTATGATTTTGCATATTTTTCTCCATTGCTTCAGGACATAGCTAAGAGTAATTTCTAGACATTTGGTTATAATTGGATGCTTTGTAAATTAATTTGTCAGTGCATATTTCATAGATTTTTCCTGTTGGGGCATATTCGGGTAATTATGGGAGCATATTTTGCATATTTCGTTAAAATAAAGAAAACGTTTCGTGTTTTTATAGAATCTATTTGTGAACGTTCATTGTTAGGAAAGCTTGTCACCACGAAGTCTTCCTGCTTGTCACAATTTTCTTTTTCTTTTTTATAGATGATAAAATACTTGTAGGATATTTCTGACATCTTTTTTACAGCAGGCAGAAAAAGTGAAAGAAGGCCTACAATGTAGGTACTTCACTAAGATGCTTATTTACTTCAATTATTTCTCCCGAGAAGTTAGGTTATATTATGTTTGCATAAAAGTATTTTTTTCATTCCAAGCATGCTTCTCCTAAATTTTATCAAGAAAGGTTTTTACTGAAAATGAAATCTTGTTTATTTTAATTGTATATTATAGTGCATATTTCAGAATTTTTAGGTCATAAACACATATTAAAGTGCATATTTCACATTTTTAGGTCATAAATACATATTTTAAAACGCATTTTTCAAGATTTTTTAGAGCATAAAAATCCGCTCCCTAGTAATAAGAGTATAGTGGTTTCAGTTCTAGCATTTGACGGCCAACAAAATTGAAAAAATGTCCTTTGGGCGGCAAAAGATGGCAGATGGGAAAGGAATAACGCATAACCCCAAAACTAGTCGAGACTAAGGAGACTACTACCAAGTGCGAGGAAGTCTGTGTCATTCTATAGCACAACTAGTTTATTTGTTTACCGTTCGCTGTTACATGACCAGGAGAAACTTTAATGAAAATATTTCGTGCAGGTTTTGAGATAACATTTTTACAAATTGCATCAATTTCAGACACTCATTAAGCGAAATCAGCTGTTTTGTTCAAAAATTGTACATGACCTTTTCTAAAGCGCTGATTTTTTTACGACACACTGTTTAAAGCAAAAGCCGCAATCACAAATTTTGTAGTTTTCAAATGTTCTTTTTAGAATTTTCGAAAAACACGGAAAAGCCGAATTTGGACTAGCACCATATTTTTTACCGTTCCTTATTACATATGCGGAGAAAAATTGTTAAAAAATTGGACCGGTTTTTGAGAAAAAATTCATATATTACGTGCAAAATTACATGGAAACTACTCACGTTTTCGAAAAATTGAACATGAACTTATTTTAAGATCCATCTTTAGGGAACAGATATTAAGGAAAAAATCTGTCTTCAATATTATAGTTGCAGGAAGACGCCCCCAAAGAAATTATTCACTTACTAATTTTCAAAATATCTGTGATTTCAGCGAACACGAGAAAATGTCCATTCTCTTAAGCGTTATTAACGCTATCCGAACACAGTTTGATCAAAAGATCAAACCAGTTTTTGAGAAAATTTTGATGTTTTTGAGCCTTCATGTGAAGTGTACTCAAAATTCAAAATATCGGTTTGAAAATCCTAAAGCCATGAGTTAATTCAGATCGATCGGGCAATTCCAATTTTGAAGAAAATCGGCTGAACGGATTAGGCACTAGCGTTGGACACCGACGCACGTTCTGCCGCCAATCGATTTTTCGATTTCAAGAACCAACAAAACATTGATTCTGTCTCCACCACGTGTTAGATCTTTTTTCTTCTAAATTTACCAACAGGATTTATCCACTTGGTTAATTACCAGATCTCGGCAATAAGAGCTTTTCTGGCGATAATTCACCGTTTCCTTCGAACGATTACATTACTTTCTCTTCTTACGACGAACTTCGTAAGGGGGAGAAAGTAAAAAACACTTATATTGTACGAGTTTCTTATAATGACTGTGATTATGCATTTGTACACTAACACGGGGTAATTCAATTCAGGTGGGAAAAAATTCACCGTCTATTAGATGAACAAACGTTTCTAGTCGCTTTACTGAAAAACGATTCATTAGTGGACAACATTTTTTTTCATGGAATGATCAAGGGATGCTTAAAAGAATGGCACAAGACTCATTTTCGTTAAAAACTCTGAATTTTCGAAAATTGCAAAAAACTTAACTTTGCGAAAGCACTGTATTGAAGATAAGGATTTTTGTCTTAAATAAAATTCTTTTTGAAAAATCAGATCTTTCAAAAAAGTCACGTACAATGTTTTGAAAAAAAAACCGTAGTTTTTGTGTAATTTCTGCTTGAAATTAATGCAATTTATAAAAAGAATATTTTATCAAAAACGGTTTCACATTTTTTCTTTAAATTTTCTATGAGCAAAGGTCGATATAAAAAGTGTTGCTGGTCCTATTTTCAGCTAATAGTCCGTAATTTTGAAAATTGCCAAAAAATTACTATTGCAAGAATAGTCTCTGAACGGTTAAGGCGCTAGTGTTGACCACAAAATGTTTTGCCGTCCATAGATTTTTCGGTATCAAGGATCAACAAAACGGATTCTGACTACACAAGATGTTAGAGGTAGTAATTTACTACATATAGGAACACGATTTGTTCACTTTTTCGTTACTAGTGCCCGATAAGAGATTTTCTGTCGAAAAATTGCCGTTTTCCGGAGTACGATTAAATTTTCTTACGAAGTAAGGCGAGAAAGTGAAAACATGTTCTCACAATCGGCTCTAAATTTGTTGCACAGATAGAGCACATGACTCTATAAAAGACGAAGGTCTAATTTTCGTTAAAATCTTTCAAATTTCGGAAATCACGAGTTAGAAATAATGGGAGAGACCATTAGTTTATTAACCATTGGTAAATATGAGAAAAGCCAAGCGACTGTATGGTATAACGGTAATGCGGAAGGCGAGGAACTTCATGAACGCGAGTACGAGACTCGGCACGAAAAAAAAAGCCGGTTGAAAACACTTTCGCTGGTTCATGTAGTAGGCTAGTATAATATTGCGGAGCCGTTACAAATAATGTGAGAAAGTAAGTGCAGTTATCTACCGCTAGATAAAATTTTACACGGGTAGAATTTCGATGTTATATACGTATGCTCTCAAAGTTGGACAAGGAAGCGCGAACTTACGTTAACTACGGAATCAGTAGGACAAGTAGTTTTGGGACTAATGACCTCCAGTTTAAAAAAAAATTTGTTGCTAAAGATGCCGTTGAGTGTACTATAATTCTTGAAGAGTATGATGCAATACAATACATTTAAAAGGAATAATTCAAATTCCTACAATCTCTCGTAAGATTAATAACTATATCGAACTAGCGAAAAGGCATTTGATTGAAAAAAATAATAAAAATTAATGCAGCATTATGAGAAGTAACTTTTGTCTAAACAACTTTCAGGAGGATAATACTTTAGTTCAATTTCTTGGCATAAAACATTACAGCTTTGTGATACACACTGATAGGGAGACCAAACATTACCGAGGCGTCGTAAAAAATTATGTGGAAGAATCAGAAATTAGCTGGAAAGGTATTAGTTCTTATTACTGAGTTGTGCACTCGTGAATTTATCATCAATCTTTGTCTTATTGACATTTTAGCACTTACACTCAGCGATCATCAGGAAACTACTGACCGGAATTTTTTTAAGCACTATATTTTTATATTAAGTAAATAATCAACATTACATTAATTCACTGAAATTCATCCCCGTTATTACTCGTTCACTTTACATTTGCAGACGGCAGAATTAGGAACTAATGTTGTTTTGAAAGTGAAGGCCCGAACACACAACCGAGAATACACGAATGGCCCCGATGTCAATCAGCATCTGACCAATCAGCTGTCTCCGAAGGCAGCACAAGCGCTATGGAGTCCGTAGTACGGACACAGCTGACGAATTATGCCTTTCTGACAGTGAGCTGGAGTCGTGCTCTTAAATGATTAAGATAATATACAATAAAATATGTCACACCACACGCTATTCACAACATTCACGTACAATATTTCTATTTCTTCTTTGCACTTATCTACTGCTTAATGGTTATGTTCTTACCCCGCCGGGGTTCTGTGTGCTGCTCACCGCCATCTATATCATATTAAACGGTCAGTATATACTGCAAACGCGCGTTTCTCATTCAGTCGGCGGTGACCTCATGTAAACAGATCGCAGCGCTCCGTCTGCAAATGTAAAGTGAACGAGTAATACTTCTTTCTGGATCCGCCCCTGATTGCGCTCAAAGCGAGTTGAAACGCTAAGGACACTCCTATTGTCGAAGAAATATTTATTTCGGAAACAAACGATACACGCAAATATTTCTATTGACGGAATTGGGGTGCATATTACAACAGCCTGCGCGGCCCTGCGATCGCGCCAGCCGGCCGTCAGAATTGCACTCCACTCGCTGTTCGCAAATTATGCAAATGCCTCCCAGTCTACAACAGTGCATCGAATCTTCGAAATGCGGCAAAGTTCCATTGATACATTCTGCGACGAAACTGGAAAATTATAAAATAAATTTAAAAAACGAACTTCGGGAACCTATACCTCTGGGGCCAAAACGGCAAAATAATTATTTATTGCTAATATGAGAAACGTCCTGGTATTTTTTCCACCTGGAATGACTCGCCTGTCTATACGCGTGTAGCGTGTCACGAGCAATCTTTGCACCCCCGATCGGTGAGCATCTTATCCTATTCTGAAGCTTGGTGGGTATGTGTCATCGCCCCTAGCTACAGCCCCCCCTTCCCGATTACCGTTTACCACCACTCCGTATTGCGATAACGCCTGTTGCTTTCTTTTCGTCTCTGCTCTCAACTCACAGGGCAGGGAGCTACAGTTTGCGAAGTATGCACACATACTTGTGAACGGGGTGGCTGAGGGCAGAGCTACGCGAAGACTATGTGGGGCATTGGTTGTCAACTCAATGCTCAGTGACGTCACAGAAATCTGATCTCTTGCTCCGAACCGACCGACAAACGTAGAGCTCGTCGCGGCGGCAAGCGCACAGTGTTCCAATGATAGTACGGAAGTGGGGAAAAGGGTTCGCTTGGAAAATCGATAATTACGATTTTAACTGGTATTTATTATTTAATAACAATATGAAGAATTATATAATAGAAAATACATTATAACATAACTCAAAACAATATCCGATTCTACCATAACCGTACTGTGATTCCACTTCCATTCTTCTATTAGATAACATTTTTGGAAAAGGCAATTTTCACATTTTAGGACAATAATATTTTATATAATAGTATATAATGAATTAGTTCGTTTTGAAAAATTAATGTTAGCAAATAAATAACAAATAGGTACCCGGTAGGGGTTACGAAAGAGAATTTTGACCCCAGGTTTAATTATTTTTGATGTACGGTTGTGTTTGAGAATGTTGTAAATCCTCGTGATTTTCAGTGTCTTTTCCATAATACTCAATCTGCAAATTTACTTATTCCATGATTGCGAGCTACGTCAATTCTCAGAATTCATTTTAAAATCGCAGATTTCTCTGGGTCGCAAAGCTACGCAATGCATCTGTAGGTTGGGCTTTTTAACGAACTGCAGTTCTTTCGAACACACTAAACACTTCGATATTGTTCCAATATCTACAAAAGGATAACATTCTTCGCTAACAGAAAGAAAATTGACGGGTGTAGATGGTTTCCATCTCATGTTGCCTGAAACAGGCAAAGGCCCACTGTCCAGCCGGCGGTAGCCCACTGTCCAGCCGACGGTTTTACCGTCGTCTGCCCCTCCACCCCTCCCTCATTCGCTCGCACCGCTTCCCCGAGTGTCTTATCGCGGAGGAGAAAAATGCTCCGCCGTCATTCCTTGTCCAGTTGGCAATCACAGATGTGAAGTATTTTCCTGCCCGGCGCATCCAAGCTTCTCTCACCAATTTCACGAGTGGATCAGCGGTTCGGCGACTCGGACTCTGCGTACACGAGCGTGCGTGTGAGGCACATCGCACCGTGCCGCCCAACGATTGGAAATGTTCCGCCGCTGTGAGAGGATACGACCACCAACAGGAAAATCATCGCTCACAGCATACAAATTAACAGAAGCAGTGTTCAAAAATATTCTATTAACAAATTGTGAAACACTCGGGCCCAGAAGACTACACCTTGTGAAGTACTGTAAGAGATTTTCGTGGCGCACGTTAAATAACCCAGAGTCCCTTACGTCCTTTTCGGTGACGAGACCACGTTTTCGAACTTCAAAAAGTCACGCGTGCGACAATCCTTATTGCACATTAACAGCGGGCGCCAGGTGCGTTTATGTTAACATTTGGGCAATGATCATTCGGGATCGGTTGACTGAATTGAACATTTCGCGGCCCTGTCTCAACGCCCCCACGTACCTGGCCTTCAGACAAAACACTATAATAAAATAAAAGATTAACATTTAGTAACACGTTATTTAAAAATTACGTAAAAATGCTTTAAAGTATTTGAAGGAAACGCATTGACTTCCAAAACGTCCTATTAACTACTTTCGGTATTAAAGATTTATTATTTACCTTATAATTTAATGGAGTAATTTCATCCCTGATTATCCTTAATACAACGGAAACACTATATGAATGGCATTTTTTTTCTGATGATATGGAGAGGAGGAGGCGACACAAATATTGCTCCTGGAGACTGCATCTCTAGCTACACTTCTTTATGCATGAAGAAATGTAGCCGTAGCCGCACTGTAGCTGTGTGTGGGCAAAGTTTGGTTAGGGCAGTTATCTTAACTCATTTTTTGTTACACAATTTGTTTGTTTGGGCACCATTGCTTATCAAGTAGTAACATTTTTTCACACACAGTAAATTATTTTATTAAAACAAAGCCGATGTTATACCACATTCGAATTTGGATTTGTATAACCACGTTCCCAAGTATTAACTATGCTATTTATTTTCTAATAAGATGAATACAAAAAGAACCACTTTGTTAGTTAAAAAATAGCAACTGCAACATCTTTTTAGTGGTGACAGCTCATACTTCCCAGCATTATTTGTAATAGTCACTCAAAATTACACGGACAATTGCGCGAAATTCAGAGTTTAACGAGAAAGTGCGAAACATTACGCAAACTTCAGAGAGTTCAACGAAAACGAAATCCGTTCCATTCTTTTACGCATCCCTTCTATCCGCGAAAAAAAAAAAAAAAAAAAAAAAAAAAAAGCGATTTTTGAGAAAAAAATTGTCATTTTTTAATTGGCTATATTTCGCGCCAAATTACACGAAAACTACAAATATTTTCGAAAAAGTGAACATGAATTTATTTAAACATCCGCTTTTAAGGAACAGATTTCATTAAGAAAAATAATTGGAGCGGTTTTTGAGAAAAATTATTTTCGTAAATTTCAAGCGCAGATTACGCAAAACTACTCGTTTTTTGCAATGGCAAATTTAAACGCGAAAACATAAACAAAACGCTGAATTTATTTATTTGTTGTATTTTATCAATATTTTTTGTTTTAAGCGGTTCAGATTTCAAAATCAAGATAACCATTTTTCAATTACGGACGTAGATGTCAAATTGTAAGTTTGCTTTAGAGTAAAGTATACGTAATATTGAAAATTATATATTAGGCCACTTATATGTATATTAATTATTAAGTATAATAAATTATTTTAAATCAATGTAGATTTTAGTTTAAAATATCTTCACAATAATGTGATTACTACGTGGCACAAAGTATCCTTAATGGGGAAATGAAGCCTTTTTTTCCGTACGTTTTTAATTTTTTTAAAAATACTTCGCGTTAAATCTAAAGGTTGTAATTTTTACTGAAGTTTGGTATGATAGCGGTCTAGCATTTGTGCAATTTTCGGATTTTTATCTAGTCCCCCAACAGAGATATTACAGTTCAAAATTGGGAAAAAATCCAAAATTCCAATTTTCAAGAGGATGTAATTTTCAAGGGGTACGTTATATACCAATGATATTTTACAAAAAGTAACTATACTGTTGTGTGTAAACGCACAGAAAAAGTTAAGGCTTAGATTCTATTCCTTCTTTGAAAAATTACTCTCTGAAAATCGAATTTCGTTCATTCGCGTTCCATAGATTTGGTTGCAAATATTTCGTAAATAAAAACATAGAAAATATTTCAATTTGCAGGCCAGAGTATGATGAATCGAATGCTTTTTATTCTAGAATGCTAGAACAACCTAGAGCTGAGTAATTTAGGAAAGAGAAAATGTCTGCGAACGCGCAAAATGACGCACGGTGCGAAACAAAAATGGCCGCCGTTTGTAAACCAGGTACAATAAAAAAAATAGTTAAAGATGGTTTTGAACAGCCAAAACATAAGGAAATTTATGTACAAAATATGATTTTTTTCGAGATGGTCGAGCGACCAATTTATTAAATTCTGGACCACTTAAAATGGATTGACCCGTTAAGAGGAATTTTTCTATATTAAGCAACAGAATTTATCCACTTTTTCGTTACCAGGGCCCGGCAACAATAGCTTTTCAGCCAAAAATTCGCAGTTTTCCAGCGCACGATTACATAACTCTTTTTAGAAAGTACCTTCGTAAGGGCGAGAAAGTAAAAGTATGACAATTAGAACATACATAGAACCGGGATTTCTCAAAAAATGCCCGTTTTTTAAACTAATTCTTACTTTAAATTGATGAAATTTCTACACAAATCACATTCAGATGCTTTGTCAAATTTGAGTTAGAATACATCTAATATTTCTGTATATAATCCGAATTTGGAAAAAATATGGAAAGTTGTAGGCACATTCTTCTCGTACTAATCACGGTCACGTAAAATATTACAACTATCTCACTAACACATGAGCCATTGAAACATAACTCAAAATTATGCAAAAACTAGTAATATCGTGAAGATGTACATTAAATTATATCAAGATTAAATATTCAGGAAAAGATCGAATGAAGAAAGAGTACTCTCAAGTTTCAAAATAGATGTACGGACGTGTTAAAAAAAACTATCATCAAATTTAAGTGAATACTATTTCAAAAAAGATCTATTTGAGGAGATTTACGATCAAATATTCAGGTCAAAAACATATTGAACTCGTGCAATTTTCGAAATTCCAGAGGTTTTAATGAAAGTCTATGCCCTTAATATTAAGCCATCTTTGCGGGAAAGGAGAAAAAAATGAAGTTTTTGAGAAAATCTGGTTTGACTTATTTTAATTTAAATTACCATTATATCTCTCGAAATTATGTGAAAACTACTCATATTTTTTTAAGTAAAAAGTGCACTTGATATTATCTGAAGCTCTAACATTGGAGAATAGATTTCATTCAACATTGTTGAATTGTCTTCAATAATGTAGTTGTAGGAGGAACTGAGTTTTTTATTTATTTATTTACGTCAAAAACGGTTTAAAACTGCGTGTGACGAGGTATGAGGAGAAGTGAAATTTGTGCACGTTTTCAAAATTCTGTGATCTCTCTCCTAAACCATATTCTAGTCGAATTTTGAATACAGAAAAAGAGCGTTTTTTTTGTCAAGTTTTGTTCAATCATGTTCATCATGAAAGAATAACACTTTTGCCGCGATAATACGGAAAACGATAATTTGAAAAACTATATTTCCCATTGAAATTCAGAAGACGTGCACAAAGAATGAAGTTACATTTATGTCCAGAAGCAAAACAAGGGTCCATCTAAGCATTTGCTCAAAGGATCAGGGAAACTGGACGAAAACCCTGATCGAGATGGGGGCCATCAACCCAGAAACTGTGGTACAATACTTGTTACAGGTTCTTTAGAATTATACTTCCGGGCGTGTCAACTGCTATGGTCACTAGTCCCCTAGGTGTGGTGCATGTTATATCCCGGAAGGCGGTGTTTCCCCAGTACCGACCATACCGTACTGCGGAATTTCCTTTCCAGACATCTCTCCCAGTGGGACACCGCCCCAACCGGGAAAAGCTCTAAGCTGCCATTTAATCTCTCGATATGTGAGGTAAATGTGATGCTAGTGTGATGTAAGGAGAGAGGCGAGGTCAAGTGGAAACAGATTCAACAGTTCTGTTTTGATTATTTCATTAGCCAGTGACGAAAATCACCTCCGTACTGACCGGGAGATCCTACAGCTCGAATCCGACGGTGGTGGATTTTCGGCACTAGCTATACTGCGATTTTTCTAACAGCGACCCTCAAGGCCACTCAAATCCCAACTTCGCGATGGAATATGTCACGGCATTTCGCGTCTTTTCTCGGTCTTGCCGATAGAAGTCGCATGATCGCAAGCACTGCTTCATACGGTCGCTATAGAAAGCTAAGCTCAGTTCAGCCGCTGTCTGGAGGAGAATTCTACCGTCTGGGCGTCAGTAGTTTCCCGTGGTTTCTCCGATCAATACCAGGCGAATGTCGGAGCAATACACCAACAAATAGCTCATGGACAGCGCAAGAATTTCCTTCCTCTTCCTTGACCTATTCTCTCCCCTTCCTCACTCACTTACATGCACCACACACAAGTCGGGAGCTTCGAGTTCCTCCGTCGGGGCGGTACCCCGCTGGGGAAGATTCCTGGGGAGGAAAATCCGCACGATGAAGGTCGGCGCCGGGTCTCATCACCCAGCAGCTGACCACCACCTCCTGAGATAAAAAATTACTACACTAACTATAATTCAGTATAAAATTCACCGCACCCTTTGACCTCAATCAGAGACTATGGTAATGAACAGTTCATAGAAAGGGGGTTCAAAAAAAATGATACACATTTGACATTTTCGAAATTTTACAGGTTTTACTGAAAAGCGGAATGCGCAATTTTTATAAGCGTACTTTGCTCTATTCAAACAAAAGAATATGGAGGCAGTTTTGAGAAAATTTTGAAAATGTCCGAGGGAACACGAAGTACTGCCAAAAATTTAAAGATCCGTTTCAAATTCAAGGTGCTGGAACATATGTCAGTTCGATTCGGGAATATCCATTTTGGTGAAAATTCTGTATATAGTTTGGGCAATAGTGTTGTATGTTTGTTCCCTTCAAAATCTCGAAATCCGATTTCTTGTGCTATTAGGTTACTTAACTTTCTGTATATATTATATATATGAGAGAATATAAATTGGTAATTATTTTTAACAACCTTCATATTTGCCACAATGTACCATGTCGTGTAGAAAATAAGTTTAAATAACAGGCAAAAAAACAGAAATTCATCTAAAGCCAAAATAAAAAGTAGCAAAAATTGGAAAACTTTTTTTTTCAGCTTTAGTAACTAATCTACACACGCATGTATTTCTTATAGTATCAGTGTCCAAGTTACAAGTAAATGTAAGAATTAGTGCATTGTGGTCACTGTAACCTAGATCACTCATTATTTCATATCTAGTGGTGCTTTTGTTAATTATGATTTGATCTATTGCTTTTTTGATGTATTCCATGTTTCTAAAATTACATGATTTGTAATTTCCACAGAACCTGAACACCTCACAAAACGTTTGATTTTATTTAGCTCCAAATGGCTTTTAATGGATTGAGATTCTCCATAATTTACAAAATGAATGGTTTGGAAGTTTTTAGAAAATTGCAAAAACAGCGAATGATCTGATGAAAGTTCTCTGCGAAAAAATTAGCTTAAAATTCATTTACAGGCAACTAGAATTATTAGAAACAAAATTTAGACCAACTTCATACACCAAATTATACATGAACTAATTAAGTCAGTTTCATATAGTTAATTTGCTGATTAGTTTAAAAAATTATCCAGGGCACTTTCTGGATGACAGAAGTGTAGCTATTCTGGGGGGAAAAAAACAAAACTTTTCTGTGACTTTTAAGTTGGACGAGTGGAACCCAGCAGACTTTGTTCAGCCCTTCATCACCCTCTCTCTCCCTCCCTCTTTCTCTCTGCCTCTCTCATTCACATTTAGTTGCAGATTCTGAATGTCTCTGAGCAGGTGAGATAATATCAAGAAGCGCTGGACCGAGAAAAATGTAATAAAATGTTCAAGAAGGTCTCATCCTGTAGATTACAATGTGAGAAATATTTCTTTGAGGCCTTTGAATGCAAAATTTTAGTTTTTAATGCCCTAGAACGCTTCGTTTAGGAGTTATATAATGATACTACTGCTGAGTGTTGCAGGTTGCATTTAACATGAAATATTTAGTTTTGTTCTACAGCACCATGTACCATGTTACAACAGAACATAAACAAAGAGCTCTAATAGTAAATCACAATAACAATCTAACCATTAATTGCAACATATCATTATTAAAAATCAAATTCCTAGTTTTCACAGATGGTTAAGATGCCAAATTCACAAATAAAATGTTTCCACTTTCTATGTATTACACATGATTACGAGATACTGTGAGGCTAAATTTACTTGAATAGAATATACAAATTAGTATCAGATAAATGGCAATATAAACAGTTTATGTTAAAAGAAATGTTAAGAATAACATGACCAAGAAGAAAGTTTCCATTGATTAATAATTCTTTCACATTTTAACACTATAATTACCATTCCAGAACAATAAATGTATAAATATAAATTTGTAACAAGGGCAACAAAGTCAAGACTAAATTAGCTCAATCGTCAAAACAGATTATAATTATTCATAATCAATAAAGAAAGAAAGAAGGAAAAAAATTGACATTTTTCTGTACAATATCACAATGGCAATAAAATGGCTTCAAAAACAATCACTAAAAGACACATACCCACTTACTTTAAAGAAATTAATCAAGAAAAGGAGTTTTCCTCAACAATTTAATTTAAGATAACATCATTGGTGAAATGGCCTTAAGAATTAGTGACTAATTCCAATTCATACTAATCAATAGTAGTAACTAACAGAAGAGCTTGCAGCAGCCACAGAAAGTCTCCCACTATTTATAAATGTGATCATCTCTATTTTAATTGAAAAAATGGCTCTTTCTGTTACTGCCTTATGACCACTGTGTATTCACACAAGACATATAAAGCAACACTTTGACCAAAACTGAGATGAGAACATTTATGAAGAACAAGAGACTTTCTGCGACTTATTTTGTTCCTGCCCCACATCTTTCAAGCGATAGCATTTATACGGCATATGATTAAATGAACGAAATATGTAAATATATTCACACTAAAAGAACTATAATCAAAATTATGTGAATGAAAACTGTTTCAACTTGGTGAATTTTATTAATTCTTTTATGTTTTACTTCTGTTCTTCTATCTACCATACCATCAGATGTAATTTAGAGCATCTTGTGAACTTTTGTCTAATTTTTGCCTTTTTGTACTGTTTTCCCAATGTTTGATATTTTGTTGTGTAAAAGAGTTTGATCTAGGGCCTTATTCTATATTATGAGATATCCAACTGTTGGCCATGTTCTTACAGTGTTCTGTTGGCTATAATAAATCATGTCAACTTACATCAATAATAATAAATAAAAACATTTAATAGTTATATAATAATATGGAAAGTAGGAAAAATTGTGGAGAATAGAGAAAACAAACTACCTTTGTTGTATGAACTGCCCCGGTTGTATGAACTTCCTCTTACCATGGACAATTAAATTTACAAAAGTTTTTGCAGTGTTAATAAGTTTAATTGTGATCACTGTGACAGAATTAACAAGTTCTATATAATTTGGTGTATGTAACACAAGGGCGTGTACTGAACATACGTTTGAATTAGAAAGTAGAACCCTGTAGCTATACATCTGATATTTATATCTATTAGTAGTAAAATTATAACCATACAATTTTAATGAATTTTTTTCATAAGTCATTTGCTTGTGAGAACTAGAAATAATATAACCAAGCACTGACATTTCAAAGATGCAAGAAAAAGAATAAGGGTTTTCAAGCTTCTTAATTCATCCATGTTTACACCAAAACATTACTGGTGACCGTTACCGTCCAGTGACAAATAACTAGTTAAAGTATTGCGACATGACTGCATCACTTTGGAATTATCACAAGACTTGATTCATATAAGATTTCCTCTGGTATTATAATCAAATCTCACTGAATGTGAAAGTAAACTAATATAGCCTACTAACAGATTAACTGCAACTCCTATAAATAAAACTCTAAAAACACAAAATTAAATACTTGTCAAAATGTCATACATCAAATAAAATTCAGTGGGTATAGGTGAAAATTACAAGTTGAGTGGAAAAGAATGAGAAGTTTTACTGCAAAAGGTGAATTACAAAATTAAGTATTCTGAAGTTAGCACATTTGAATAAAAACAAATGTCAACTTCAATAGGAAGTGCACAATGTGTGTTAATTTCAAAACTTTGAAGATTATTAAAGTAGTAATGTGTACTTCAAATCTTGTCTACAAAAATTACTCCCAATAGGAAATCATATAAATCAGTAATAAATAAATAAAAACTCTTATTCATTATAATTCCAACATAAAATACACATACTTTATACAGCATAAGCTACAGGATCATTTAGGCCACACAGTACATCATCCTTCAACTAACAAACATATTCACACAAATCTGGAACATAAGGAAATATTCCTCTCACTAAAACAGGCACTCCGCACTTCAAGTAAACATACCTCCAGGCAACTCTCATTCCGCACACACGATCAAAATACGAAATCCATTATTCCAACTAAGGTCATAGTCTAAACGTACCTTAAAGTAAAACAGGTTTACTATGTCAATAACCCTCTGTAAGGTACTAGGATACCTCACCGCATTTGGAAATAAAAATCTAGCGAGTTCTTGTAAATCACATCGCTCTCCTCCAACAGAACACACTTATATTCACTGCGAACCAACATCACAGTTTCACTTTGTCACTCCGCAACGACACATTCTTATCTAGGATCTTCCCTGTCATTAGCTGCCAAATATGCCATTTGGAAGGCTAATGTACAGTGGGTGAAAATATACGAGGCGTAAACTATGCACCTCCCGCCAGCACGTCAACACCTACACCAAAACTGCACCAAACTTCAATCACTTCAGTAGTACATCAAAGACTCTCTACACACTTTGCAATACATTATCTTTCTCTCTCATGATTGCTTTCTTTATGTTGCAATGTCTATGGAATACATTCCGCTTTCCATTCTCTGCGTTGGGAACTCAAAATACTGTATTTTGATTGGTTGAACAAATTTCAATGTCTTTCTGTATTGCCCAGAATGACGTCACAGCTTTTGGCGCGAAAGTTTTAGTAGCAGATGTCGTTTCCGAAACATTAGTTATTTTTACATTGCTGATATCTACTTCTTAGAATGATAATTATGTACTGCTGCAAAAAAAGCACCGATTTTTGATAGAAAACATGTTTAGCTTGTGACAAAAAACTAGATTTTGTATCTAAAAAGTATCAATTTGTAGCGAAAAAGTATATATTTTTTTCCTGGGTGTAGTAATGACTTTATGGAACACGTGGCCGATCGATTACGGCTATACAGCCCGGAAAGTATTTTTAATACCATACAGAAAAACTTCTCTCTCTCCAAAAATGTCTGCGAGCAACACTATCAAATATATATGGGTTTTTATTCCTTGACGCGTGAGGGCCTAACTTCACGATGGAATATCTCACGGCATTTCACGTCTTTCTCAGTCGTGCAGCTAGATGTCGCACGATCGCGACCGTAGCGAGCAGTGTTGGCAACCATGGGGCATCTAGTGGCACGACCGACAAACACGCGAAATACCGTGAGATATTTCATCGTGAAGTTAGGCCCTCGCGTCAAAAATTTCACCCAAATGGATATTCCCGATCTTTCTGACTTATGTCCCGACCCTCCGGATTTGAAACGCAGCTTTTGATTTTTGGGGGTCCTTTGACAATTTCGGAGTTTTTTAAAATCTTGCTCCAATTTCTACATTCTCGCCTTACGAATACTTCATAAGAAGGTAAAGTTATGTTATCGCGCGCCAGAAAACAGCGAATTTTTGCCATAAAAACTCCCATTGTCGAGCACTGGTAAAGGGGATAAATCCTGTTGCTAAATTTAGAAAAAAAATCCTCTAACTCTTGGTGTAGCCAGAATACATGTTTTGAGGGCTTTTGATACCGAAAAATCGATTCACGGCAAAGCGCCCGTCTGTCTCCCGTCTGTGGTCAAAGCTAGCGCCTAAACCCAGCGCCTTTTTTGTGGGCCTCAAGAAAATGTGCGCAGATAATTTTTTCCCTCATATATAGTTTTTACTGTTTTTTTGACTAAATAAATAAATGAACAAACAAACAAACAGTTCAACCGAATTTCTTCATAATTGATATTCACCAATCGTTTGGTTGATGTCGAGGCTCCTGGCATTTTATAACCGATATTTTAATTTTAGGGGGTACTTTACATGAAGCCACTGGGACATTTTCAAAATTTTCAAAACAATTGCTCCGTATTTATTTATTGAATTTTGTTGCTGAATAATACGAAGGACATTTAAAAGAATGCTGCTAATATCTTTTTCGTTGATATCCCGAACTTTTCGAAAATTGCAAATAAAATATTTTAAAACAGCAAAATTGTAGAGATTTTTACCAAAGAGAAAGTTGGTTGTTCAAAATTAGAACTTTAAATAAGGTCATGTACAATTTTTTGAAAAAACGAGTTGTTTTTGCATAATTTACGATTGAAATTTATCAGAATTGTGTTTCAAAAACCGCTCCAAATATATTTTTAAAAAGTTTTTTCACTTTTGTAATAAGGGACGGTAAAAATAAAGTGCGGGCTGTTTTCGGGTATTGCTCGGTGTTTCGAAAATTGTAAAATAAAATTTAAACTACAAAATTTTAGATAGAGATTTTTGCCTCAGACAAAGTCAGTTGTACAAAATTAGCTCTTTAAAAAAGGTCATGTACAATTTACTGAAAAAATGAGCTGATTTCTCTTAATTAGTGTCTGAAATTGAGGCAATTTGTAAAAACATTTTTTCAAGACGCGCGCGAAATATTTTCATTAAAGTTTCTCCTCGTATGTAACAGCGTACGGTAAATAAAAATAAAGAAATAAAAACTAGAGGGTGCTATAGAATGGCACAGATTTTCTCACAGTTGTTAGTTTTCTAAACTCTTCAGTCAGGTCTAGCATTTCCAGTGAGCCTTATAGTCTTCACGGCTGCCTTTCTTTGCCACCCGAAAGACTTTTTTTTGGGCATTTTCTCAATTACCAGCTTCCTAATGCTAAAGCTGATACCATTACGTTTTAACTGATATAAAAGCATTCAGTCCGTGTCTCATCCGAACGGCCGAGCTGGTTAAGACGTGCGTAGATTGAGCGCTTTGCATCGAAAGGTGCCAGGTTCCAATCCCAAATGGGGAAATTAATTTATGAATTTGTTGTTGCAGAAAAAACTATTGAGGATTGTAGGAACTTTATTGAAAATCATTTCAAGTACTTCTACTCACAAACAGAATCAATACCGATAAATATACAGGACTTCTCTGTACGTGCTTTCCCATTTTTCAAGTTTTAAACATTTTTCCAACTGTTATTCGATTTCTGAAACGTATGACACATTAAATCAATCGTCTTGTCTGCATCTGTATGCACCGATTTAATTAAAATTATGAATATATCTACATTAAACTGAAATACAATATAACCAGTACCCATGCAATCAATTTACATATCCCTAACGGTTCCGAAATTGTTATTACTTTCTCGCCTTACGAAGTTCTTCGTAAGAAGAAAGTGTTATGTAATCGTGCATAGAAAACGGCGAATTTCCCATCTCACTGCGCTCGTTGGGTGTAGTGGTATCAGTGCCAGCACGTTAACTCTGAGGAACTGGGTTCGGGGCTCGGAATGGGAAAAACGTGCTGGTTGAAAACAGTATTGCTGGTTTATGTAGGCGTGTGTTATTGCGGAGCTTTTAGAAACAATTCAAAAATGTATGTGCTTTGTCAGCATTCCGTGTTGAATTTGACGTTTTAAATTTGAATGAGAAAGGAAAAAATCTATGGTGGAATTTTGTATACCTTGTCCCAAATTATTTGTTTGCTTTTTCACATGAATCGGGCATTTACGTTAATGCCTGGACCCGAGTTCATTCTATGCGGGCTTATGTAACATATAGTGGGATGAATTCCGGCAAGTTAACTCTGAGGATTTGAGATCGAGTCTCGGAGCGAAAAAAATTTTGCCGGTTGAAAAGACTTTTGCTGGTTTAAGTAGTAGCATAATATTGCGGAGCATTTAGGAACAATGCGAGAAATTATGTGCTTTGGTAGCACCATTCGTTTCTCTAAAATTCGTCTCGAAGAGAGCAAGTCTGCTTTAAAAAATGGCACAGGTCCGCTTTTTAGTAACAACTCTGAAATTTCGAAAATCGTAAGTAAAAAATGTAAATCCTTCTACTTCATGTTTCTTTAAAAAATCCTTTTTCAAAATAAAATATTAATGTCAGGCATGAATTTTGGCAGGTATGAGCTGGGAAGCCGTTTTGACGAATTTAAGCAAGTGACACTATCAAAGCATATACTTTCTCGCATTGTTTCTGAATGCTACGCAATATTATACTAGAACATAAACCAGCAAAAGTGTTTTCAATCAACTCTTTTCCCCTCCGACACAGGAACTCATATCCTCAGATTTAACTTGCCGGCACTCTTACCACTATGCGACACAAACGCAGTATGGGAGAACTTTGGCAGAGACATAAAAAGGTAAATGCCCGATTCATTTCAAAAACCCTCAACAATCGAAATATCCGTTAGAAACTCCCAAAGCCTCCAGTCCGTTCAGATCGATCAAAGAAAATCAACATTGGAGAAAATCGACTGAACGGTTTAGGCACTAGTTGTCCACAGACGATCGGATAGCTGTTAGGTTGATAGGTTAATTGATTGTTCCGTGGACCTCAATTGCTAAGTTCATTAGTCCCATTCGTCCTATAAATCCGGCGGCGGCTTACCTTCGACCAAAACGGGGTTTTCGCCAACCAGATACCTCCAATCAGGCGACCATCGCCCCAGCCGGGACAAGCTTTAAGATTCCGACCGACGCTCTGGTATGTGTGGTACTGTAGTGTGTGTGTATATATATGTGTGTGTGTGTGTGTGTGTGTGTGTGTGTGCGTGTAAGAAAAGGGTAGGATAGGAAAAGGATTGGAAAGAAAATGATCGTGCGCGGTCCGTGACCGGTTTGGTAGGATACTGCCCCGGTATTCGACTGGGGTTGATCAGAGAAATCACGGAAAGCCATCGATCAAATTGATCAATCGATCGGTTTCGCCGAAAATTCGTATTTTCCGGCGCATGATTACATAAGTTTCTCACCTTATGAAGAACTTCTAGACTACAAAAGAACGCAGCTGGAATGATACTGCCTAAACGGAAAGATGGTCCAGATTAAAGAGATAAGAAAACGAAATAGGGGCGATAAAGTCTGCCATTCTACAGCACCATTAGTTTTTTCTAAATTTAGCAACAGGATTTATTCAATTTCTCGTTACCAGGGGCCCGGCAATAAGAGTTTTTCTGGCGAAAATTCGCCGTTTTCCGGCGCACGATTACATACCTTTCTCACTTTACGATAAGGTGAATAAGGTGAAAATGACAAAAAATGACTATCAGCGAGGAATGTGGCTCGTCGACTTCTAGTGGGCACACCACATCATCAGTAAATATTACTGGAGAAAATATTCATTTCATGGAATGCCATGAAAACGATGCTAATTTACCCAATATTTATTTTCTAATTGCACAATTAATAATATTACAATTAACAATGAGCATCCCACAAAATAATGAATTACTTATATTCCTATTTATCTTGTAAATTGCCATGTTTCTCGGAATTAAGTTGGCTTGTGATGAATCGGTGGTTGTTTATTTACCTTGCTAAGGACTTTCACGGCCACGGATGTTAAATTTCTCAACATTCAGGCAGGTACAAAAAACATTAACAAACCTGAAGGGTTCCATGTTAACAGGGGTTAAAGACGTATCTGACCAATAAACAAATAAAATAGTGAGGGAAAAAATGTTGCAGACTTCCTCGCACTTGTTAGTGGTCTCTTTAGCCTCGACTAGATTTTGCGTTTTTTTGTTGTTGTTTTTTTGTAATTTATTGCATCTTAATTGGCGCAACGCGTCTTCAAGCTCCTTGGGGGCGTTTAGCACTCTTGCGCTGAGGAGTAATCCTCCATTAATCGCGCTGGGGAGTACTCCTCCGTTAATACTTCCATGTCACATCCCGTCATAGTTGTAAAGAGGACCGTCAAGTAGCACCGCGTACACGCCTCCTACTATGCGCCCCTGCCTCACAACCCAGCAGCCAGAATTGGGAAGGAATTAGGATAGGGGTACGGATTAAGTCACTTCACAGGGGTTGGACTAGCCCTTGTGAAGCAGCCTAATTCGTTTTGTTGGAACAAATTCCACATGAGATGAAATATTGTTCGGGAATCGAACCGGGACCTCCTTAGTGGAAGGCGAGCATCTCGCTCTGAGCCACAAGAAGACTTCACACGTTATGCCTTATTCCTTTCCCAACTGCATCTTTTGCCGCCCAAAGGACATTTTTTTCACATTTTGTCAATTTTGTTCTCCGAATGCTGGAACTGAAACCACCATACTCTTATTACTATTACAGAAGTGTAAAATACCATTACTATTTTAGAAGTGTCCTCCCCGGAAGGCCGAGGTGGTTAATTGGCGGGTAAGGACTCAGATCTTCGAAGGGAATGTTCGCTGGTTCGAGCCTCGTTCGGGGATTATTATTTGTCATAATTCTCTGTTGACCCAGAATATTATTGAGAATTCCAGAAACTTTATTGAAAACCATTTGAAGAAATTCTAATCATAAATACCATTAATTAAGATAAATTAACTGGAAGTATTTCTGAATGTGATTTTCGAATTTTTCAACTTCTAAACCACTTTTAACATCTCTTGCTGGATTTGTAAAATGTATGTACCATCACAACAATCGTTGTCTTTCTGTACATCTGTGTGAAACGATTTTAGTAAAATAATGAATATATTAACATTAAATTTGAATACAATATAACCAGTATCCATGGGATCAACTTACATACCCTTAACGGTACTGAAATTATTATTAATTTCTCGCCTTACGAAGTTCTTCGTAAAATGAGAAAGGTATGTAATCGTGCGCCGGAAAACGGGGAATTTTCGCAAGAAAAGCTTTTATTGCCGGGCTCTGGTAACGAAAAATTGAATAAATCTTGCTGAGAAATTTAGAAAAAGCTAAATTTACCCTGCTGTTACCCCTCGGGGGAGGGTCACTATAGGCGCAACTGCTTTCCGCGGCATTTCTAGTTTTTAGTTAGTGATTCTCTAATTAGTGTCCAGTAGTAATCGGCTAACGTTAATGCACATTCTCTGGTATCTCATTTCTACGTCCGAAATTTGGTGGTGGAAGCGTTCCTCGTGCTTGTATCTTACAGCACCACATTTATCAGAACAGTAGTCCAAGTGGAAATCTAAGAAATGTATCTTTAAGGGCATGTTACACCCTTGTCTACGTAGCAGTGCCGAAGATTTGTTTTGTTTATTTGTCAAAAAAACCAGTAAAAACTGTATATGACGTGTGGGGAAAGAGATTTATCTGCGTACATTTTCTTGAGGGCCAGAATTAAAAAAAACAAAAAAATACAAAAAGAAAAAGAAAAAATGAATTTAGAAAATAACTATTTTAGAAAATTAAAAATATTTGAAAAATATTTGTTCCCGAGTTATAGAAAATCAATTTCAACGGTAAATGAACTACAAGCAAAAGAAGTGCTCAACAAAACGTGCGCACAGTGAAGCTACATTTACGTCCAGAAGCAAAACAAGGGGCCACCTCAGCATTTGCTCAATGGATCAGGGAAACTGGACAAAACCTGATCGAGATGGGGGTCATTGACCCGGAAGCTGAAGTACATTACTTGTTACACGCGTATTAAATATTTTTTAAAAATGTATACAATGCAAACGTAAACTAATTCATTATATATCTTTGTTTTGTTACAATAAACATTATATTTCTTTTTCACGATCAGTATAGTCTCTAAGTTTTGCAGCAGAAAAGAAACAGAAACAGTTTTGCAGCAGAAAATATTTTACTTTTAACTTAAATTTGTGTACCGACTTTAATTGTTTTATGTCATCTGGCAATGCGTTGTGAAGTAACGTACATGTATTGCATGTTGATTTCTTGTACTGAGCTGTTGATACTGAACTTGATGCACGTGATTTCTACGGCGTGTGTTGTAATTATAAATATCAATATTGCATGAAAATATGTTCCCTCCGTTAAGTAGGTCATTTTTGACAAATATTACAGATTCGTAAATAAATAGACAAGGCAATGGTAAAATTCCCAGCTCAATGAAAAGAGGCTTGCAGGGATCACGTGGAAGGCATTTTTTCATAAATCGAATAATTTTCATTTGCAATCAGAAAGTCTGAATACTACAGGATGAGCTTCCCCAAATATTATGCCATATCTCAGGCGGGAATGTACATTTGCAAAATAAACGCAACGAGCTGCATGAAGGCTGACAGAATTTGAAAGAATTCTGAATGCGTAGCATAATGAACCTTAATTTAGTGTTTAATTCTGTGATATGTACATTCCATTTGAGGTTTGATTGAATTGAAAGAACCTAAAAATTTTGTTGTCTCAACATCAGCTAATTGCATATTGTTCATTTTCAATGGAACATGCGATTTCCGATTTGGGATGCAAAAATGCATTGAAACAGTTTTTCTTTCGATAACAATTAATTTGTTATTATTAAACCAATTTGAAACTTTTGAAATTGTACTATTTACTGCTTCTTTTTTGCAAAGAACATTCGTGTCATCAGCAAACAGAACCGTTCTTCCATTTTTAATATAAATATGCAAAGTCTTTTCCTGCCAGTATGGTAAGAAAAAAATGGCAGTTTCCGTAGATTTTGATTTTCTAAAACCGTGTTGTGAGTCTGAAAACGCTTTGTTTTTCCTGAGAAAAGTTTCCATTCGTAAGTAGAAAAGCCTTTCTAATATTTTTGAGAAAACTGACAAAAGAGAAATTGGCCAGTAATTTTGAATATCATTTTTGTTCCCTTTTTTTAAAAAGTGGCTTAATTTTTGCTGTTTTGAAAATATCTGGAAATATTCCTGTACATAAAGAAGCATTGAAAATGTGAGTTAACGGATGTATAAAGGCATGTGCACAAGGTTTTTAATAAACAATCCGAAAATTCATATAAACCAGATGAATATTTATTTTTTAGTTTACTGACTATTCTGAGGATTTCGTGGGGAGAAGTTTCGGAAATAAACATTGTATCGGAAATTTTTTGGGAAGTGTAAGATGTTGAATTTTGTGGTTTTAGTCCCTTCGTGAGATCAGACGCAATTATAGAAAAGTGTTTGTTGAAGAGATTGGCAACCTTTTCCGGATTACTCGTTTCTCTTTCATTATCCTTTAAAATAACATTCTCTACAAGGTATCGAGATGATGTGGTTGTATTTTTTACGATATCCCACATTGCTTTAGTTTTGTTACTAGCGCTCAAAATTTCCTGACTATTTTTTATATGCGTCATAATTCATATGCGTGAATTATTTGTGTCAGTGTTTATGTTCTTAGTAATTGTAAGAATTTGTGCATCGTGGTCATTGTAACCTAGATTATTCGTTATTATTTCATATGTAGTTGTTTTTCGGGTTTATTAATATGAAATAAGTGGCATAGGTAAGTAAATAAATCATATTAATGTATATTATGTTGTGACTTAATAATTATTAATTATAAACAAGATACAATGTATTAATAACATTTTCTACTTTCAGGCTAACATTGCCATACTGACAATCTTACCCCCTACTTGTATATAGTTTGAAAAAGTTCTTACATTGAAATAATTGACATTGGTGAGTTTATAATATATCATTTCTAAAGCTTATGATTTAAAAATGTGTGCATTTAATAATTAATTAGGTTCTACTTACTTTGTGATTTTAGCCCCACTGACACTGTAACTTCGAGAAAAGAATTAATTTACTGTCTTGTTTCAGAGAGAATGTCACGTTCTTCAGTAAAAACATCTAGGTCTTACAAGACCTATGATGAAATAAAAATGCACCAAGCAATGGAAGATGTGCAGAGTGGTAAACTAAGTGCTAAAAACGCAAATGAACTGTATGGTATTGGTAGCAGGTCCACATTAAGAAATCGTGTGAAAGGAGTGAAGACTGGAAGTGTTGGTAGACCAACTGTTTTATCCAGAGAAGAAGAAAGTTTACTGGTGCACTCTCTAGTAAAACTTCGTGACTGGGGATTTGGTCTTCATCGCCAGCATATAAAATTATTGTTGGAGATTATATTAAAAGTGCTGGAAGCAGTGGCGTGCGGTGATAATTTTAGTAAGGGAAGCACTTTTAAAGTCCAATGTATAAAAAACGTAAAACAGATAAAGATGATATGAATTTTCACAAAATGTGAATATTAACCTGGGACAGATCGCATCTTGCATACGAACGTAACTGGTCGCCAGGGAGAAAACAGACCCCAGGAAAAATTTTGTTGTCTAAATGCCTTCTAGCATTATAAACAAATATAATACGGTATTTATGTGACTTATAACTTACCTTACTTCATCTTATTTATCGAGTACTTTCTTATTTAAAATTATTAACACAAATTTACAATATCCATCAATGCATTAAAGCATCTTTTTACTTTCTCGCCTTAGGAATACTTTTTTCTTTCATAAAATGAAAAATATGTGCATAAACTTAAATATACGGTGAATGTGTATTTTAAAATGTATCTATGGAGTTCAGTAATAATGTTTTTCACAATCTTTACAAACAATGGATCTGATGTCCGTTTCTACTGTTTTCTTACTTTTCACATTCTCAGGATGCTCTGCGGTTTGAATTCTTCGGACAAATTTCATGTCTTGTTTGTTCTCTTTCTCGCAACTTGTGTTTCTTGTTTTTGCTCTGAATGCAAATATTGTATTATTTTGGTTATAAGCTCAGTGACAATCCTGGTAGAATTTATCTCATAATAGACCAAGAGCGAATACGATTGTATTATAATGTAGTTAGCACGTACATTATACTCTCTCAACATGCCAAAATAATACATTCTTTCGAACTTGAAATTGCTACCAGTCGATCACAACAGAACGCATTTAGATACTCATTCTCGCGCACTCACGAACCGACCCGATGTTTCACGAGGCATGGCGAAGTCAAACGCCTACACTCTAAGCTTTGCTGACGTCACGAGGCGGAAACTACACACCGCACCGTTCTGAAAACACCGATTGTTACGATTCAACCACACTTAGCTCAGAATCGGAGTTGAATGAACAGTTTTACTCTGGCCATAAGCAACGAATATTTCCAATATAGAAATGATTTTTTTGTGCTTTACTTACGGGAATGACTCATTCCCTTCATTTCATGGAGTGCACACCACTGGTTGGAAGGATAACACCTTTTAAAGGTAATCTGCCGGGTAGAGATTGGTTGGTTGGTTTTGAACGTCGATGGTCAGCCCTAATAAGCAGACTAGTTGAACAAAACCTTCCTCGCAATAGGGCACAGGCTTGCTCGCAAGAAGTAATTATGGATTATTTCAAGAAGTTGAATAATGTAATAGAGGAACTGGTTTAGAATTTGTGGACTGGTTTAGAAAAGTTTTTATTGCTGAAACACTGAATATTGATGGGTCAAAGCTGTTGATTCTGGATGGCCATTGTTCACATATCTCTTGCGAGGTGGTGAATCTTGCTGTCGAAAATAATATTCATATTTTGTGTTTTGTGGAAATTTTTTGGGAAGTGTAAGATGTTGAAATTTGTGGTTTTTGTCCCTTCGTGAGATTAGACGCAATTATAGAAAAGTGTTTGTTGAAGAGATTGGCAACTTTTTCCGGATTACTCGTTTCTCTTTCATTATCCTTTAAAATAACATTCTCTACAAGGTTTCGAGATGATGTGGTTGTATTTTTTACGATATCCCACATTGCTTTAGTTTTGTTACTAGCGCTCAAAATGTCCTGACTATTTTTCATTATTTTTGCCTGAACTATTACTTTTCTTAAAATTCTTTTATATTCTCGGAAGTATATATGGAAACCGGGTGATACGTTATGATGTTTAGAAATAAAGTAAAGCGTACGTTTGTTTTTACACTATGTTCTAATTCCTTGTGTGATCCAAGTATTACTTTTGTTTAAATGTTTAATTTTCTCTTTTTAAGAGGAAAGCACGCGTTAAAATGAATTGAAAGCTTGGAGGAAAATAAATTATATTTTTCATTTGTGTCATCAGCGTTATAAACTGCGTCCCATGATTCCTTCATCAAGTAGTCCGTAAATAATTTTATATTAACTTTAGTGAATGCTCTGCACATGCGTGTATTATTTATTGTGTCAGTGTTTATGTTCTTAGTAATTGTAAGAATTTGTGCATGGTGGTCACTGTAACCTATATTATTCATTATGATTTCATATGTAGTTGTGGTTTTGTTAATTAAAATTTGATCTAATGCTTTTTGTGATTTAAGCATATCCCGTGTAAGTACATTCACTGTAATATCTAAATTAAAAGAATGAAGTAAATTGAGAAACTGCTCTTTTTCGTGGGATTCGCTCAGAAAATCAATATTGAAATCTTCACTACAACAATGGATTTAAAAGAGAGTTTACTAATTTTGTTCAGAATTATCTCTAGATTTTCCAAGTGAAATAATCTGAAGCTCGCTTTGTTGGAGGTCTGTAAATGCAAAGTAAGATAATTTTGAGCGTAGTAAGACGTACTACTATTGTTTCAAAAAATTTTCAACTGCATATAAATTGAGTTCAGACAAGAAGGTAGAATCAATATAATTTCTTATGTAAATGCACGAACCTCCGTAAGCAGGGCCCTTATTTGATTCCCTCGCTCTACAATACGATCCTGCAAGGTAAAAGCTAGGAATTTGGAGTGTGTTTATATCATTTTGAGACAACCAATGTTCTGTAAAGCAAAAAACATATATTTGTCTTAGATCACATTGTAATGCTGCCTCGATAAATTCAATTTTATTTGAAAGAGATTGCACATTATGATGCATTCGAATCTTTTGCATGTACCTACACAGATGTTTTTCTGCTGCATCTGACTGTAGTTGCTATTTATTTATTTCATTTTTACCTCGAGTGCGTGGCCGAAGGAAGTATCGTGTCCCAGCAGTGACAAGAGGTGAGGAAGGAGGGGTGACAGATGTAGAGGAATGAATAGTAGGAGAGGTAATACACGGATTAGGTTCAGGGGATAAGGTAATTGGGTCCAAAGGGGTCCCAGAGGATGGAAGAGAACTAGGAGATGTGGGTGGGGATGGGTCTTGGGCAGGACACTGCCAAGTTTGTGAAATGATGTGTTTTGCAAGCTCACTACCGAGTGCTTTTTTTCCGACAAGGTTCAGATGGAGACCATGTCGGGTGAAGTGTTTTTCTGAGAGAAAGTTTAGCTCAAACAATTTAACATGTGTGCCTCTCAGATCCAGTTTCAATCGGTTGTTTGCGTGACTAATTTCTTTGCATAGTGTTGGTTTGTTGTACCAGAAGGGCAGAGTCGAGACTACAATGTTCGTGTTTTGGGCGGCACGTTGTAATTTGTCAACATGTTTTTTAAACAAGATCCCGAAAGGTCTATGCCCTCTTATTTCCCAGAAAGTTTGTTGACCCTTTAACAACGTATTCCAAGCTCACTTTTCATCACCTGTCTGGATGGTGTTCAAATGCTCATCTTTGTACAGTTCGCGTACCTGGGGACTCACGAAAATCCCCTCTTTTATTTTCGCCTCACTGAGACATGTAAATTTCTTGCGAAAATAGAGAAATGCATCTCCAGTTTTGTCCACTGTCTTCACTAGGCTTTTCATTAGACCCAATTTTATATGAAGAGCAGGGAGAATTATGTTCTTGAATTCGACCAGTTTCTTGTGCATAACATTGAGAGATTTTGGTTCAAGTGATTGACGCTTAGGCCAACCTTTCTTTTTATAATGAAGTGCTTTGGAGCGGCTATCGCAGAGGCACAGGAAGCAACAGAATTTGGTGTAGCCATGTTGTAGCCCAAGAAACACGGCTACGATTATCAGATCCTTGCAAATCTGGCCATTTAAATTGGTGAAAGTTCAATCGCAATAACATAGTGTAACGAATATTGCATCATTGCCGGAATCAGCTGCGCAGATTGCATCGTCTGCTGGCGCCTCCCTGACTGGATGGATCCGGGGTATTCGCGGGTCGCATAGAAGTATGACGCAAGTTCTGCAAGTGGACGTCGGCCAGGTATAAATTCGCCGCTCCCGGCAACCGCTGTCAGTCTGAAGTAGAAGCTGAACTGTGAGTTTGTGCAGCATTGTGAACAGCGGTGCAGTTGGTGAACAGCAGGGCAGTAGGACTGGTCAGCACATCGGACGGTGGTGAGAGCATCGGACTGTGCGACAGTGCAAAAGAAGGAACAGTGAAAATAATCAAGAGAAGTAAGCCGTGTGTAAATAAGTATTCAAGTGAAGAAACAAGGATAGTGAAGACTATCTGTACATAAATCAAATATTTTTAGTGTATCATTAAGAAACAAAATAAACGACTTTGTTAAAATAATATCTGTGTTTTCATTCACCAGCTAGAAACGTTACAATATGTTTCATGTTATCATGTTTGTTTCATGTAAGGTGCATAGCCAATTGGAATGGATGCCATTGTGCAGCAGCACTCACTTGAGACTTCCTTCGGAGGAGTCGACGAGCAACCCCCACCTAACACTTTCATAGTGAATGCCCACAGCTGCCATTAGTCTCTGTACATCACTACACAATTTTTTTTCAATTCGAAAAGTGAAAGGAATGGCATATGGCAGTTAAGTAACGTAGTCACATTTACCGTCTTATGAAGACAATTCCATTGCAGTAATCTTCACGCCAACAGTTCAGCTTTATCTTTCACCAATTTACGATCTCGCGCTAGGTCATTAAGTTCACACTGTGTTATTTTGTGAATCTCTGTACACTCATCGTTACCCACAAAATCAGCATCTTTGGAACTGGGGTTTGAAGGTGATGGTGCAGAACTAGTTTCACGGCCGTCCTCGTCACTATCATTCTCAGGTGGGGCAGGATGCACCGGTCGCAAGGCTGACGGTATGTTAGGGTATGTACAAGAATTTTTTCTTCTTGAAAATACCATGTGTAAATGGAGTTTTCTGGCAAAATTACAATCATTCACATGCTTTGATGGTTCACGCCAGATCATGGGTGGAGCCCATGGAAGGTCTTTTACAATTCAACCCCGAATTAAGACTCGGAACCCAAGATATGCTACATACGTGACGAGCCCAAGGCTTGTGATGGTCCCCCATTTCACAGCCAAACTACAGACTGTACGACTTCCTAATATATGTCTTTATTGGCCTACTTTGCGATTTCAATGTATTCCACCGCAAATGAAGCAAACATTTTCAGCGCTGTTTAAGCATCTGCGAGCCATGTTGAATCACAGGAATTACAATGTCTGTTATGTACTGGGAAATCCAGGGTAGAAAAATAAGTTCTGGTAAACCAATTTATTGCCACAATCCAAAAGAATATACCAAATACAAGCCAGGGTACCAATTTTCCAGATGTCCAATATCGTAGCCAGTTCGACCAAAATGCCAGTAGAATAACCACAACGTCACCAACAGTCGTTTACCAAACCATAGTTGTCACAACGCCACAAGACACTTCTGCACAGGTTCACTCTCCGACACGATCTGCCCGCTCCAGGCCGGCTCCCCCCTTTTATAGTACCGGAGCCGGTGTTGTGAATCTGTCTTCCCACCCATTCTGGCGGGACGGCGGGACCGCTACCCCTGGCCGCTGGCCCGTGACGCTCCTGTGCTGCCGGCCGCCGCCCGACCTGCCCCTAGTGGCGCTCTCGGGAAACAGCCATTCTTCACTTGGTAAGCGGCGCGTTCGGGGCGCCGCTCCGTGGACGTCACACAGTGGGCCGCAACCCACTCCCTCGACCACAGTGGGTCCACTAGGCCCGCCTTGGCGGGCATAAATGCTGTGTATACAGCAATGTCCACCCGCACTAATCAGTAACATGTTCTCCCAGTACACGACTAGATCGCAGCTTGTGACATACTGAATCAACGTTTAATGAATCATACTCCGTTCCTCCCTACATTGTTCCTATGAGCCCGGGCTAAAATAACAAAACATACACAGCTATTATTGCCTGAAACTTCACCACACTGTCTACCATCAGTGGGATTTCGAAGCATATATGGGGGATTTACAATGAATGCTAATAAAATAAAATGTCAATTAAATATAATTAAATGCACCCCCTTTAACTTTAAATCAAGAGATAATTCGATTTAATTCGAGTTTTTACTACGAAGTAGCGAGAAAGTTATGTAATTCGTGAAAAAACACATTTTCCCCGGCGCTGCCTAACGTAGAACCTTTCGCCCAGCTGGGCGCTCTTTGAGCAAGCTTCCCGCCCTTTAAAGGCGTTCCATTCCATGGTGGTGCAGTGAATTATAGGGCCGAAATATGAATTTCGCGCGTCCCACTTCTGGATTCCCTCCTTATTATGTGCAACAAAAAGAATAATTAATGCTTGCATGACTTGTAAAGCCACCCCTGTTGAACAGATTATGGGTTCTCTACCTCCCAGCCGTGTTAACCCCTCTCGGCCATGGGCTCACACATCCTTGGATTATTGTGGGTCAATTTTGACAAGGCCTTCACTTACAAGATCCAAAGTCTCTTAGAAGTCTTGGATTGCTGTTTTTGGATGCCATAGCACAAAGGCAGCACATTAGAAATTGTAGAAAATTTATCCGCTTTCCAATTCATTGCTGCCTTTGAACGATTTGGGTCACGGAGAGGTTACCCTGTGCAAATGTATTGTGGCGGCATGTAACGACGCCCTAATAAATTCTTAACAAATGCTTGTTTTTCATACTCGCTGGCACGCGCACGTGCGCCCAACCGCGCCTCACCCACCCGCCTCTTCGCCGCCACGGTCGCATTCTTCTAGCGTCCCCTTGCCTACTTTGGGAGAAAAATTTACAACCCTCCGCCAGTTCGACCGCACCGTGCCCCTCGCAGTGAATACCCCCCTGTATTCCGCCCCCACCCTCCCCTAAGCGAGCTTCCCCGCCGGCGCGTTCCAGTCGTCACGCCTGCCACACTGATACGAATAAGTCCTAACCCTTGCTATACGATAATTGCTCTCAGGGGATGTAAACCGTCGAACGGGGCAGCTGGGTTTCGTCAGAGAAAGACGGAAGAGGAGAAAGAACATCTGAGGAAAATTTCCACAAAATTACGAACCACGATTCGTTAGAATATTCCTACGGCGAAGTAAGCTCCGGCAAATAGCTGACAATTATTTCCCGAAAGTAGGCCAGCGAGCCCAAGACGAGCTTAGGAGGGGGGAGATCCGAATAGGAACAGATTCTCAAAAACTTTGAAAAAGACACTTCAGAGCTAGTCGCGAGAGAGGAAACTTCATGAATGGTCGTGGAGGCAGTGAACTTGTTTTGTTTTGTTTTTTTTTAACGGTGAACCGTTTGCTTCCCGACCGCGAGGCCGTGCGACAAGATTTGTCTGCCATATTCGCACTGCAGAGACTTTTCATTCACTCTATGAGCGAATAATGCCTGAAGGCACCGGTCACCGAACCGATTTCATTTTCGTGTGTACGATGAACTATTAACTCGTGGCCAAATGCGAGTGTACGAGTCACGAATACCGTGATCTAGCTTCTGATCCGTTCTTGCGATTAAGTACTCCCGCGCCGCGCGTCCGAGCCGTGATGAAGGGCGACTCCTGACTTGTAACAGCGCCCTGGTGAAAGTGGAGGGGGGACCTCCGCATCCTCGCCGTCGCAGGCTGTTGTTCACCCGTGAAGCATCCCCCAGCGGTTCCTGGAGGCGCCTGCCTTTACAACACTGCGGCTCGCCGCGTGTCTACAATCTTTGCAGACGCCGAGGTCATCGACCGTTTCGTGCCCCTCCGGCACACGCCTACACGAATAGTTAAGACTCCAACCGTTCTCCCCGCGCTTTGGGGTGAAACGAGGCGGAGAAAAATATCATCAATCTTCATGTGTTTTTCTTTTTTTTGAGTTAAGCGGTGCCGCGCCATGGCATTTTTATTGTAATGTAGTTGTCTTTGGTTATTTTTTATTACTAATATTCTTTTAGATCATATTTTCCCGAGCTCACTACGTAGGGTGTAATCCCACCTCATGGGACTTTTAATGTAACTTCCCCGATCGTAGGTCGGGAATAAATGTTTATTTTTGTTCTATTGCCCAATTATGGCAAATTATTCTTTATGTAGTTTGTCGGCCCTGCACCTCATTTCTCCCCACCACGCGAGGAACCGCGATCATGCTCTACCAGACTGGCGCCCGTTGCAGTATAGTGATAATGCTAGCACATTCAAAAAGGCTAGTCGCATCATTGCGGAGGCTAATCGCTTTGTTATTCCTCCACAGGGTTTGGAAATTACAAAATTCTGGTCAGTTCAGGGTACCTCGTGGTACTTTTGCCCCACCTACTCTCCACACCGGAACTCTCTGGCTAAATCATGTGTTAAGTCTTAAATTCCATTTACGTCGCGCTTTACGGCGTCAGATTGAGTCCTTGTTTACCTTGGACATTCTTCTTGATAAAATCGAAGCTTGTTTAAACTCAAAACCACTTCAGGTCACCTCGAGTGAGCTGCGTGACAACTTCATTTTGACCCCAAATCACTTAGTGCATGGGCACCCCCTTAATAATTTTCTATTAGATTCTAACTCACCTCTGGAACAGATAACTCCTGCGCATCAGTTCTTTGATCTAAATAATAAATTAGCCGTAATTTGGAAGTATTGGTCACGAAACTACCTTCATACCTTGCAACAAAGGGTCAAATGGAAAAAGGAGTCACCACCACTACAAACGAATGATTTAGTACTGCTAATTGAGGAATCACCCCTTCTTTGTGGAAATTAGTAGTTGAGTGTTCCCTGATCAAGCCGGGGTAGGTCGCACGGTTACAGTAAGGACTAGCCAGTACTTGCTGTTGCGCCCAGTGAAAAACTATGCGTTTTGGCTAGATCCTCCATTGATTAAGCTCCCATCCATGGTAAATCTCCTTTATCAATCCCAGTTGCTGTCAATGGTTACTACTGATGGAAATTTTCCCTTACCAATAATTTTATATGTGAGCATGTATTTCATTGAGGTCTTGTAGTTAGACCTGCCAGATGACATTTCAATTTTTTTATTGTATTCATTTTTGTATCTCTATTTAAGATTGACACTGCTATTCATTTCACGTAATTTCGTTACTGTTTCTTGATGTGCTGCTTAAATTGAAGAAATATGTTATTTGATGAAATTTTCGATTATGTGTACTCGTGGTAACTACCTGCATATTTTTTCTTTGCATTTTGCCTGTATAAAATTAGTAATTAGGTAATTTGATAGTAGGAAAGGGGTCTTTCTGGTTAGTGCTAGACTGTTCTGAATGATTTCACTCTAGACTGCTCCTAATCAGTGTTTCAAGAAAGCAAGTTTGTGTCAGCCAGAGACTCGCTCGGGCTTCGCATTGGGGCCCGGCCGAAGAAATGTTAGCACTTTTTCCCGACGCTGCCTATAAACATAGAACCTTTCGCTCAGTAGAGCTCTCTTTGAGCAACCTTCCCGCCCGTTATGGGCGTTCCATGGTGGTGCAGTGAATTATGGGGCCAAAATATTAATTTCGCGCGTCCCACTTAAAATAATTTGATTTTCCCGTTAGTCCGCCCGAATACCCGCTGGCCGCAAGGATAATACCGACTGTGCGTGTGTGACTGAACGGTGCCGCGCTCTCTTGCCCTATTCCCCGCCGGGACTACAGACAGTCGCTGCCGCCGCTGCCGTCGTCCCCGGGGAGAAGGCGAGCAGCTGGGGAGGAGAGCCCGTGCATTTTCTCCAGAGGCGGAGTAATGGTGGCATGTGGGGCTGTGGGCGTGTAGGTCTGGCACGGCACAGCACGGCACGGCACAGCACGGCACGGCACGGCAAGGCACGGCACGGCGTGGCATGATGTGGCGTAGTATGTGAATAAGAGTGGACCGCCCTCAGCTTCAATCACCGTTGACTTGCCATGTGCTGCAGCAGAACAGCGCCCCGAACGAGGAGAATCGCCGCGAGAATTTTTTTAGACAGTATAATTTCATGTGGCCCATCAACCCCATCTCTACTAACTACTGTAGATAAGAGTGTAAATTGATGTGAAAAGTCGGAAGTGTAATTTGGTCTTTAATTTTTTCTTTGTAACTTTAAAAATGTCTAAGTGTTTTGAAAAGAGTTCAGCTTACGTTTTGTGAATACTGCTAATCAGTTATTTTCCTTTTGAAGTAAATGTGCTTGTTAGTATACGTTTTACCTCTTCATTGCAAGAATTTTGAAAAGTGTTATAAGTTTTTCCTTTCCGTAACAATGAAGTAGCGAGAAAGTTATGTAATGCGCGAAAAAAGGCGAATTTTCAGTAGAAAACTTTTTACAGGGCCCTGGTAATGAAAAAGTTGATAAATCCAGTTGCTAAATTTAGAAAAGAATCCTCTAACACGGGGTGTAGCCAGAATCCATGTTTTGTGAATCCATGATACCGAAAAATCGAATGACGGCAAGATGTCTGTCTGTCCGTCCGTGAACAACGCTAGCGGCTAATCCGTTCAGCCGATTTTCTCAAAAATTGATATTTCGGAAAACCGATCTGGCTGATGTCGCGGCTTCTTGAATTTGAAACCGTTATTTTAATTTTAGGGGGTACTTCACATGAAGACCCTGGGACATTTTCCAAATTTTCAAAAAAATTGAACCATCGTTTTTGATTAAAGTTTGTTGTTGGACAGGGTGAAGGACGATTAAGGGAATGTCTTATATTCGATATAGGTTTTATATTCGTTTAAAACCCTGATTTTTCGAAAATTGCAAAGTTCAAATTTTTTTCAGAGTCTTCCTACGACTAAAACATTAAAGGTAAAGATTTTTCCTTTAATGAAATCTGTTCCTTAAAGATAAATTTTGAAATACGGTCATATACAATTTTTCGAAAATCTGAGTACTTTTCGCGTAATTTTGCCTGAAAATACGGGTGACAATGTACCTGCTGTTTTAGCACCACTAGTTTATGTCGTTTCCATTATCAGCGATGATATATTAGGCAAATGTTTATTTTATCGCAGTTACATTTTCACTGCACGCTAGTAATGAGTCGCAACGATGATATATGGTTTGTCACATTACCAAAATAAACAAAATGAATTGTAAAACAAATGTTTGTGCAACATTAGTTTTCCGTTTGTCAATGGCAACTCCCTGATAAGTCTCGGGAAGTTTACACGTTCTGTCTGGTTCCATGGAAACCCCAGACGCGTCCTTACGTCAGTCATCTACTTCTTTATATACAATATAAATTTCCAACATTTTGCACAGCATTAAGTGCATTGAATTGAATTAATTTTCAAATCTATATAATAACATACCCGCGCCAAGGGGTATCAGGCGTAGACAATCCCACATCACGACGTTTTGATGCAGTTTGCCCGGCTGCTTTGAAATTTTTGGGAAGTGACAATGGCAGGAATACCATATAGTACGAAAAAAAGAAGTGATTCGGCAACATTGATTTTCTGAATTTAAAAACTAGAAGTGCTACAACAGTATATACTTTCTCGCAATATTTCTAACTTTCAAATTTTCGAAAATTCAGAATTCAACGAAAATGAGACCCGCGCCATTCTGTTTCTATCCGCGGAAAAAAATTGGAGGCCCTGCACAAAAAACTCGAAAAATGCATATAAAAAGTGAATTTTATTCTTAACTTCATTTCTTAATAATTTTAATAAAAATCGACTATTAGTGTTAGGGCCTTAGACGCCAGCGACATAATAGAATGAAATTTCTGGACTACCTATACCGCTGAGAATTTTTCCCTAAAGTAAAAGTAGAAAGATACAAGAAACATTACACGAAGAGCAGCTTTCAGAAATGTAGCTGTGCAGAGTAATAGCGAAATAAAAAAAACGTTAGGACCTCGGATGCATCCTAATCCACGGTTGTACCGAAAAATACTTCGTCGCGACAAGCCAGCTCACACCCGTTTTCGCCCCGAAGATAAGTGGCAATTAATTCCAAATTGTGGCAATTAGGAATTAATTAGCAATAAATAATTTGACATGTTTCATTGCGGTGTCTGACTTGACTGTTCCAGCTTGACGCACCTGACTCGCGAAGTTCCCCATTCATTTAACAGGGAAGGTCGAACTGAAAATTGCCGCTTCGTTGGAAAAATACGTTGCAAAAACGCATCAATTTTTAAAAAAACCATTCGCTAAAATACGGAGCTGTACACATATTTGAAATCGTCTTTTTAAGCCCATTACAATACGCTAAAATTTAGCATATAGTTCCATTTAAAAAACAAAGTTCACCTTTTATCTTGGTAGTAAAAAATAATGTAAAGACGAAGTATGCTATAATCAAGAAGCCCCTATTTATGCAATCGATTATCCAAACGCCATTTTTGTATCTTGCACGACTGAGGAGATACAAGGGGTGTTAACACTTAGTTGTTCCACCTGTATAAAAACAAATCGATAGGAAAGTCGAAGGAAAAGCTAGAAACCATGGTGGAAAGATCTTTCCACCGTGCTAGAAACGAATCGATCAGGTTCCAATGCGTTGAATTCTGATTGGTTCAGGCGAAACTTACGTTTGTCATTATGAATGCTTGTTTTTACATGTAAAATTTACAGCTAAGTTTATTACGTTTCGTTTAAGTTTGCATTGTGAATTAGGCCTATGCGGACACACTAGTGGTGTTTTCTCGTTCCTTATTTGATCCGCGTCTACGTTCGCGGCGAAGCTCCAGAATTATGCACTGGCATGATACAAGCCATAGGGCGGCAACAATTCCCACGGACTTGATAGCAAGACGAAGTGACTGTTTCAGCTCGCGACAGCGCGCTCGTCGGCTGAATCTTCTATTAAAATTCTTGTGAAAGGAAATAGATTTAAGTTAGGTAATATATTTAACGTAGAACTAACAAATACGTTTCTTTTATTAACCCTCCGCTGCCGACGTGAGAATTTAGTCACACTGGTACTGACATGGAGTGTCGTGACGGTGACATAGGGAACGAGTTGCGGGTTTAAGAACAAGACCTTTAATACGGGGTAAAACTAATTTATTATAACTAAATATGTGCGAGGCCCATCGCTGTTGCAAGCCGTGCAGCCAATAACTTACGTACTACAGCAGGCATAGTCCCCACAGGTCAGGAAGCGGGTCAGCCTCGAATGGACGACCCACGCTCGACGAGACCCCGGACTTAGTTCGCAGGCCGCTGTCGAGGTCAGGACGCAGGTCACCCGAATGACGACCCACACTTCCACTAGACCCGTCGCAGCACAAGGCCACGAGAACTCTGCCCTTGCTAGCGCCGCGCCCGCCCTTTTAAGGCCGAGAGCCTGGTCACGTGTCGTGGCATGTCAGGGCGCGTCAGGACACGTCACAATGCGCTTCCGACGCTGCCCGTCCGGCCATCGGAAGGGGGTGGAGGGCGGCGGGCCGAAGGGCGTGGTGGGTCATACGGCGCACCCAGCGACGCAGGGCCGCCCGGTCGCTTCGCGACCGGGTGGTGCGTCCCAGGGTGCGGCGTGGGCTACGTGCCATTGTCCACGGCGCGCGAAGCGCCGGCGTGCCTTCCGGTGGGCGCCGCTGGGCCGGCCGAGTGCTTTGTAGCAGGGGGGTGGGTCACCGGGGTGCGGCGCCTGACTCGGCGTGGGCTACGTGACCCGGCCCAGGGCCGCGAGAAGCGCTTTACAACATCACCCCGTCCGAAGATAGCCTCGGGGGGGGGGTGTTTTATACAGATACTGGCTCACACTTGCTTAGGCCATTGGGCTACGGCATGGTTCAGACATTACATAATATTTGAACGTACATTACATAAAATGGGTAGAGTAAACAAAATGAGTACAGAGTAAACACGAATTATAGCTAAGAACACGAGGACAAAAATACATACATATGAATAATACACACGTCGATGTGAGGAACAAACGTTTTTATACGAAAAAGTCGCAGACAAGAAGTTACATTTGTTCGGTTCACAGTGCTGGGATTCACATACTGGATATCCGAAAAGATTTTTTTATTATTATTATTCTTTTTGACCCTGCGTCACACGGCACTGCACTTCACTGAGTGTCAATTAAGGGCGGGTGGTGGGGTCGCACTTCACTACACCTGCTTGGCTCTGGAGAGCGGCGCGCTTCCGAAGGCGGTTGCGGTGACGCCTAAGGCGGTTGTGCTGCTTTCTGCAGGTTCTCCCGCGTCGTCGGATGCCAAATTCTGGCAAGGGAAGCACCCACACTCGTCGAGGTGTTGGCGCTGGTGGGCGCCTGGGGTCCTTGCCGAGCAGCTCCTTCGGCCCAGGTGTGAGCCGACTGGAGAATAGCCGACCAGGGTTGAGATCGGGTCGGACAGCTGACGAGAGTCTCTCGCCCTGGTGTCGGTGGGCACTCCATCTCGTTGTCTGAAGGACCTCGCAATGGGGTTGATGGAAGCTCCGTCACCCCCAGGTTGTCGAGATGGATATCTCGCCCCGGCGTCGGTGGTCACACCATTATATCCTCCGTGTGGTCCTCGTCGGAGGCGTAGGACCAGTCTCCGTCGGAGTGGGCACAGGGCGCGATCTCCTCTCGCCCTTGGATCCTCTGGTGCCATGAGTCCTCCGCGTCTTCTAGGTCCCGCAGCGGGCTCCCAAAGATGGCCATCAGGCGACGCTCCATGGTGAACTATAAAACATAGTTTAGGTTAGCTTACGGCCGAGGAGAGGTCGCAGGTTGTATGGTCCTCGCCCTGGACCCTTGTCTCGCTGGTTTTGTGCGGTTGAGCCCCCGGCGGTGTGCGGGGGCTGCTGCACAGGCAATGCTGGGAGGGTTGCTGGAAGAGGCTGAGAGGGCAATGTGGATTCGTGTTGCGGGGATGATGGTGAGGTTGGTATTGGCTGGGTTGGTGGCAGCGGGTTGTCTGGGGCGCTGCTTTCCGGATGGCATTCCCCCTGGCTGGGGACGGTGACGGGCCCCATCGTGTCGAATTCTGGCGGCAGCGGCAGGAGATTGCGATGGTGGGCGGTCATAACGCGCCCGTTGTGAAGGTGCTGGATATCAAATGTTACTGGGCTCCGTACCCTTATCACCCAATAGGGACCTATCCATTTGGGTGCCAGCTTTTTACTCTGCCCTTGAAGAAGGGCGAGGTTACGCAACAATACCAGCTGACCGTCTGTGATGCCAGGGAGTGTACGGCCGTTGTTCTTCTGTTGATGCTCCTTGGCGTTGACGTCCGCATTGAACTGGTTAGCCTGGGCTAGGGCTATTTGGAGCCGCCTTTGTAGAACGTAGTGGTACGGAGGCTCTTCGGCGTATGATGGAGGCTGGGGACTGAGAATGCCCTCCCAAGGCATTTGGAGTTACCGCCCGTGAACGAGGTAAGCTGGACTAAACCCGGTTAACCGGTGTTTCGAGTTTCGGTATACAAATAAAGCAAAACTCAGGTGGTCGTCCCAGTCTGTGTGGTCTTGCGCAACGTAATGCGAAATTACGGATGCGAAGGACTGGTGGGCCCGCTCGAGTCGCCCGTTCGCCGAGGGGTTGTACGGGGAGGTAAAAATTGTGCGAATTTTCAAAAGTTAACATACTTGTTCCATTAACCGGGAGGTAAAGTTGGCGCCCCTGTCCGTCAACAGAAATTTAGGGACACCGTGTCTACAGACGATATGCTCCACAAAGGCACGGGCAACCGTCTCGGCGGATTGATCCGGAATGGCAATAGCCTCCGGGTACCTGGTAAAATAGTCCTGGCAAGTAAGGATGTATTTGTTGCCTTTGCGGGATTGCCTAAGGGGCCCGACGATGTCCAGGGCTATTTTTTCAAAGGGATAGATCGCTTCTGTTACAGGCTGTAGTGGAATAGTCCCCTTCACGGCCTTCTGTTTCTTACAAGTGAGACAGGTGTTTACGTGCGCTTCCGTGTCACGGTACATTCCCGACCAGAAGAATTGTCTTTTAACTATTTCGTAGGTTTTTGCTAGTCCACGGTGACCTGCAAGGGGGTTGTCGTGACACTGTTGGAGTATGTGTTTTATCATGGACGTTGGTGCACATATGACGTACTCCGCATCAGGTGGTTTTGCCGTGATCTTGTATAGCACGCCTTGCTTGTCTACGAAGTATTCCGAATCATTCTGACGGGCGAGACTAAAGAAGGGTTCGAGAGTTTTGCAGGTTCGTTGCTCAGCCGCTATCCTATTTTTGTCCCAAGTGGGCTCATATTCGGTCTCTGGTTCGAGCATGGATACCGTGGATGTAACTCGAGACAGTGCGTCCGCATGGAATATCGACTTGCCCGGTACGTGGCGGATGGTATAGGAATATTCTGAGATTTCCATGATCCATCGCGCCAATCTCGGCTTGGGTTCCGACAATGTAAGAAGCCACTGGAGCGGCTTGTGATCCGTATGCAAGGTGAAGTGACGTCCCAAGAGGTATACTCGGAATTTTCTTATCATGGTGACAACCGCGAGGCACTCGAGCTCGGTTGCTGAGTACGAGCGTTGTTCTTTGTGTAGCTGCTTGCTCGCGCACGCGACCATATGTTCTCCGTCCTCTAATTCCTGGGCGAGGAGCCCGCCGACAGCCCGAGGGGATGCGTCGGTTGTCAAAATGAATGGACGATTAAAATCCGGAAATCGTAAGACAGGATAATGGATGAGACTGGCCCGTAATGACTCGAATGCTTGTTGCTGCTTCTCACCCCAACTATAGTCGATGTTCTTCTTGGTTAACTCCGTCAGGGGAACGGTCGTTTCGGCGAACTGTTTAATAAACTTCCTGTAGTAGCCCACGAGGCCGAGGAATGATTGAAGCTCCTTTACATTCGTTGGTACAGGGAAGTTCCTTACCGCCGCTATTTTTTCGTCATCTGGCTCCAAACCTTTGCTGGAGATAATATGGCCCAAGAACTTGGTCTGTTCTTGAAAGAACTTGCATTTCTTGGGCTTGAGCTTTAGGTTTGCACTTCTCAATCTACTGAATATTTTTCTTAAGCCCTCAATATGTTCGAAGATGGAGTTGTCGTAGCGTAGAATATCGTCAATGTAGACGATACATCCCTTGTTGACCAATCCATCCATAAATTGTGACATGAGTCTCATGAAAAGTGAGGGCGCGTTTGCTAGACCGAAGCTCATTCTGTTGCACTCATAATGGCCTGAGGGTGTACTGAATGCGGTGAACTCTTTGCTGTCTTCCTCCATTTCGACTTGCCAGTAACCTTGACATAAGTCAAGCGATGAGAAGAAACGCGCGCCACCAAGTTGATCGAAGATTTCGTCGATATTTGGTAGAGGAAACACTTCCTTTTTGGTAACTAGGTTTAGGCTTCTATAGTCTATGCAAGGTCTATACTGGGGTGGTTCGCCTTCCATGGATTTCTTCTTGACTAATATGAGCGGGGATGACCATGGGCTCGTCGAGGGTCTAATTATGCCTTGCTCCATCATGTCTCTGATGGTGTTGTCTAGTAATTCCCGCTGGGCATGGGGTACGCGGTACGGAGCCTTCTTGATTGGCCTGGCGTTTTCTACATCAATCGGATGTTTTATCAATGAAGTGCAACCTAGTTTTTGGGACCCGTGAACGAAGATGTCCGCAAACTCGGTTATTAGACCAGTTAACAAGTCTTTGGCAACTTCTGGTGTCCCGCTGAAGTCAAAAAGATCTAACAATGGTTCGTGCGCCGGTGGTTCTGGCCATAGTTCTACTTCATCTATTAAGTTAACTTCCGGTTCCAGTAGTTCACAGGAAATTTCACTGCTTCGTTTTATTACTTTATCGGAGTTACTCTCGTTGCAAAGCAGGATCGGCACGCAGCCGTCCTTGTCGACGCGCACTACCAGCGGAGGAATTTCTACCTCTTGTCCCCCTCCGTATACAACTAGATTTGTACCCTTGTTGGGTCGAATTCATCTTGGTCATTACAATGGACCGCGGGGTATTGTTACCGTCCGCGGAAAGCTCAAATGTTGCTTTATTACTGGTGGAGTTTTCGTGTCTATCCTGTGTGAACTTCGTCTATCTTCGTTGCTGGTCCACGGTTCGTGGCATGGCGCCTGGTGATCCACTCCTATCCTTTCTTCTTCGGATGGACGGTCCTGATGACATTCTGACCCGTCCGCCTTAATCTTCCTAACTTGTTCCGCGTCGCTCTCCGTCATCTTGCTTTCGCCCGTTCCGCTAGCCTGATGAAGGTGGATCTCTCCTTCGGGTGGACAGCCCTGTTCACACTGTCCCACCCGCCTTCATCTTCCTAGCCTGCCCGCGTCGTTCTCCGTCATCCTTTCGCCCGTTCCGCTAACCTGACGAAGGTGGATCACTCCTTCGGGAGGACAGCCCTTTTCACACTCTACCCCACCCGCCTTCATCTTCCTAGCCTGCTCTAAGACGCTTCCTAAATGCTGATTCTCAAACTCAGTCAGAGAGCCTAAAAGGTCTAGCCGGTGTGTTGTTGCGGTTTCATCCTTGATGCTTTTCCGTTCTCATTGCTGTGGATGTCTTCGAAGGGAATGAGGTCACGTTCGGTCCGTGTCCGGGGTTCCTTCCTGTTCTCCGCCATGGTTGGTCTAGACGTATTATTCCTTATAGGTCCTTGCAACCCCCTTTCCTTTTTTCGTAGGATTCTATCTTCCGTTATAGAGCCAGCGATATCTGACTGGGGTCTGACCATGCTGATGTGGTTTCGAGGGGCGAGCCGAGTCACATGACCTTCGTGTACCGTCATGGTTTTATTATTCAAGGAAATGCAGCTCCCATACATCATAAAATCTAGCCCCAGGATGCCTGGGTATTTGGTGCTGCCTAGGTCTACTACCAATGTGTCATGTCGATATATCACGTGATCAATCACTAGCGGTAGCTCGCATTGTCCGCGTATTTTCAGTGGATGACCCGAGGCGCTTTTAATTGTCGCAGTGTAGCTGCGCAGGGGGAATACAGTGAGAGGGAAAAATGTCGCTACGGCAAATGGTCACGGCCACGCCTGTGTCTACGAGAAATTGGTACGGAGAATTCCCGATAGTGACGCTGACGGTCATTCCATCCTCAGGGGTGACAGCCAGTATCATCTCGTCCCCGACCTCTCGGTCGGGGCCCATGCGTTTCCCTCGTTCGATGCGTTCCTCTTCTGTGGGCAGTCTAAAGTAACATGTCCGTTTTGTCTACACTTGCCGCAGATCACGCTAGAGCAATTCCTTATACTGTGGCCCGTCTCTCCGCAGTTATAGCACCCACGCGTTTTTCTCGGCAGTTCCTGGCAAAATGTCCCGGAGGGCCACATTGGTAACATACCCTGGTCGCGGCCGGCCGCTGCGTGTACGGAACCGCTTGCGAGGGCGCGGTAGCGCTTGCCACGGGCAGTGCTGAATGCTGGCGCTGGATGCTGAAAGCTGAGTACGGGTGGACCGGAGTTTGGTGCTTGGCTGGGAGCCGGTTCGCTATGACAGCCCCAATGTGAGGGAGCTGTCCCATTGCGGATTCCATTGTGATTTCGGGAACCCGCAAGTAGGTACTGAAGGAATAGTAACTTGTGAAGCATTTCCAGCTGCGGGGATGAGACTATGAGGGCACAATGTGCTCACGAATCGAGGCGCGGTCGCGTAACTCTTGGATGCCGCTTCCTCCAGCCGAGCATATTCTTCGGTTTCTAGCATGGTACATGGATTTCGGACTACAACGAATCTGCCAATTTCTTGTTGAAGCCCAGCCAGGAATTGCGCAAGAAATCTTTCCGAAAACATCGTCTTGGTCTGAGAGGAGTCGGGGTTGCTGTAGCTGTTTCTAAGTTGGCGTTCGATAGACCGGAGTCTACCGGAAAAATCAGAAACCGACTCCAGAGGATTCTGTGTGCAGTCGTTAAAGAGCTTCTCGAGTGCCGACCGAGAGACCTTGGGAGAGAACCTGTCCCTTAAATATTTCTCGAAGTTAGCGTAAGAGGCGACTACATGCGGATGGTTAGTCACGAATTCCGCCGCGAGCCCGGTGAGCCGCAAACGTCCTACGCTTACTGTCTGGACCTCGTTCCAACCACTGAAGTGGCTTACAATCCGTAAGTGCTCCAAGAATGTCTCTACCTTCGCGCCATCTTCTCCGCTGAAGGCAGGGATCATGAAAATTTGGTTGCCCGACACTTGAGGCGGCGCGTGAGCGTGGGCCGAGCTGGTGGGGGTAGCAAGGTCAGAAGCCTGGGCCGTGCCCGTGTTGGTTCTATCTCCCTCCAGGGTACAAACGGAGTCCGCGAAATCCATGAAATTAGTAGTACCCCCACCTTCCCAACGTAGGGGAAGTGAGTGCTCGTACGATGCCATGACAGTACCCGCCAATTGTTCTATCCTTACGCAGTTAAATATCTTCAGCAGATTCTACTTAAATTATCCCGCCGTCGTGGCCTCGTGACAACGGAGGAGAGGGGGGGCGACGATAATAACACTAGGCTTATGACCACCCGCAAATTCAACATCTACACTTACACTTACTCCCACCCTTGGTCTGTTCTTAAACGCGCCCGCTGCTGGGGCTCAAACCCGTACTTCGATTTGAAGACCGAGTTATCGCCCTGTACTCCTTCCGGCTACTGAATTGTTCCACTACCCCACACCTGACACCAATATGTCGTGACGGCGACATAGGGAAGGAGTTGCGGGTTTAAGAAGAAGACCTTTCATACGGGGTAAAACTAATTTATTATAACTAAATATGTGCGAGGCCCATCGCCGTTGCAAGCCGTGCAGCCAATAACTTACATACTACAGCAGGGGGTAGTCCCCACAGGTCAGGAAGCGGGTCAGCCTCGAATGGACGACCCACGCTCCACGAGACCCCGGACTTAGTTCGCAGGCCGCTGTCGAGGTCAGGACGCAGGTCACCCGAATGACGACCCACACTTCCACTAGACCCGTCGCAGCACAAGGCCAAGAGAACTCTGCCCTTGCTTTTTTTTTCGGCGAAGCCGAAGGTCAGTGTGTTTTGTGTGTTGCAGTTCGCACGCATGTTGCGTTTTACTGCTTTGTGTAGGTGGCTGGTGTAGGTTGGCGTCGGACCTTTGTCGTTTGCCGTTGTGGCGTTTAAATTTAGTCACAATTGTGACCGGTGCTTCGCTGGTTTGAAATGCATGATAGGCTTCGTTAAAAGAAAGCCGTCTCAAGCATTGAGTGAAAGACTCGATGTCGAGTTCTTTTCTGAGTACTTTCAACCGTTTCCGAAACGGAGGGCGCGCTATGAGTCGTAGAGCTCTGTTCTGTACGAGCTCAAGTGTTCTCTTGTACTTCTCCACTGTAGTCCACCACGTCGCCGCGGCGTATGTGGCTACAGGCCGGCAGCACGTTTTATAGAGTGCCAGGCGGAGGTCCAAGGGGAGTGTAGGTTCCCTCAGAAGAGGTGTTAAGAGCCGAACTCTGTTCTGAAGATTCGATCGAATACGCCTGACATGTAAGTGCCAGCGCATATTTCTATCGAAAGTGACGCCTAAGTATGTTGGCTTATGCGCCCACTTCAGCTTCTGTGTGCCTAAAGTGATTTGTTTTGGTGGTGTAAAGTATTTAGTGTGTTTGTGTTTGCGGCGAGTGTAACAGATTGTCTGTGACTTTTCCGCTGAGAAAGTCAAGTGGTTTTGTTCCGCCCACTTACGCGTCAGGTTCATCTGTTTTTGAAGTGTATTGAGTTTGTGGTGTATGCTCGCTCCTCTCGCTAAGACGGCTATGTCATCAGCATAGGGAAAGAGACGAATTCGCGGTACAAGTGGTATGTCATTGACATATAGCGAGAACAGTAGCGGAGAGAGGACGGAGCCCTGAGGGACCCCGGCCGCAATCCTCCGCTTTGAGGATCTCGCCTTACCCACATTTACCACGAAAGTGCGGTTTGTGAGAAAAAACTTAACCATTTCGGTTATGTCTTGCGGAAGGCAGCGCCGTATTTTTGTGATAAGTGTGTTGTGTGGCACTTTATCGAAGGCTTGTACCATGTCGAGGTAAATGACAGGTACATCCTGAGTCAGTATTAGATCAGCGGAAATCTGCTGAGCCATACAAAGTGCTTGTAGTGAAGCGGAGTGGCCCGGTCTGAATGCGAATTGTTCGTCTCGTAAGAGTTTTCGCGAGAGAACAGTTGGCAGGATTCGCGCGAGGAGTAGCCTTTCGAACACTTTTCCCATGATAGGGAGAAGGCTGATTGGCCTGTGGCTCGCTGCGATCGTGAGATCTTTGCCGGGTTTCGGAAGCATAGAAATACTTGCGTATTTCCAATTTTCCGGAAAGTACCGCTGTGTGATGCAGCTGTTGTAGATTCGCGTGAGCTCCGTGCTTATAACCGGCAGCGCCTCCTTTAAAATAGGAGGGCCGATCCGGTCTGGGCCCGGCGCCTTGCGACTACGCAAGCTTGTAATTGTAGTCGAAACTTCTTCGACTGTGCAATGTGTGAGTGTAGTGGCGCTGTCATCCGTCTCCTCCTCACTCTCCGCTTGTGTAGTGTTGTTAACAAATCTCTCTTCAAGCATGTCAGCGAAGAATTCCGCTTTAGCTTGGTCTGAAAAGAGAAAAGTTTGTTTTCCTTCCGCGTCGTCGTGACCGCGAATGGCTGTTGCTGTTTTAGGTACAGACCTTAACGCTTTTTGGAGTTTGAAAAGGCCGTTGCGGGAGTGATCAGAACCGATTTCCCTTAGCCGTTTTTCCCACTCCTCTGCGTGGTGGTTTGCGAGCGCCGTCTTAAGGCGTTTTTCGCATTCCCGCAGTTGCGCTTTAAGTGCTGGGCACCTAAACTGCTGCCAAAGTCGTCGCATTCTGCGTTTCTCACGCAAAAGCTCTTCGACGTCTGAGGGAAGTGTGTTCGAGCCCTCTTCGGGCGGGCGCCAGAAGACCGGCGTCGCCTTTCTGTGGGCTGTTTGTAAGTGTTTTGTGAGAGTGTTTAAGCTCGCGTCTATGGATTCTGGCGTCTCCAGTGACAGCGAAGCTTGTGTTTGTGTGTGTAGAGTAGAAAGTTGATTGCGAAACTCGTCCCAGTCGGTTGGTTGGGGAACCCACTGCCATGGGCCGCAGAAGGAGCGGATGCTTCCGACTGCAAAGGTAATGGGAATGTGATCGGAAAGGGAAAAAGGTATGGGTTTGGGAGTAGTGACTCGAATATTTCCCGAAGTGAGTGCCACATCGAGAATATCGGCCCGCTGACGGGGGTCAGTAGGGAAGCGGGTGGGTGAGGAAGGCGGGACGAGTGTCACGTTGTTGTGTGACAGCAGATAGCTTACAAGTAAGCTTCCGTTTCTGTTTGTGGTATTACAACCCCATTCTTCGCACTTGCAGTTTACATCACCTGCGAGAACCGTGCGAGGAGCTAGGGAGAATACAGTGTCAAAATCGTCATCTATGAGCGGACGATTTGGTGCTAAGTATGCTGACACCAGCGTAACTTCGCCCTCAGTCGTATTCACCACAATCGCTGCCGCTTCAAGCCTCGCAAGGCGAGGTAAAGCTGCCGGGCGATGCGGAATCGTACGCCTAATGGCAACCGCTACACCGCCGCCGCGATGCCGGGCATCTCGGTCGGCGCGGTAAATGGCCATGTCTTGGAGTTCCAGGTCGTCGGTGCCCTTGAGCTTTGTTTCCTGCAGCAGAAGTACATCGATGTGATGCTTGCTACAGAATAACTCAATAAGACGCCGATCTCCCGGATCTGTGAAACCGGAACGCCCGTTAACGTTCCAGGCGGCTACCGCGAGCGGGCGGGTTCTGATGCCTCCCTGTGCTCGTTGTTCAGCCATTGTGGGGCGTCACATGAGCGCAAAGAGTTTGTAAGAGTGTTGTGAGGCTAGCAACCTGCTGCTTTAACTCGGCGACCTCCTTGCGGAGTTGCTCCGTCTCCGACGTGGCAGCAGGCGTGTTGTGTGCGGGCGCCTTTGGCGCGGGGCCGGGGCGGCCGGCGCGCTCTTCGATGCCCTTTCGGGCTTCGTGGCTCGCCTTCGCCCTCGCCTCGCGCGCCGCTTGCGCGGGGTGTTGTTGTGGTGTAGCCGCTTTTGCAAAGGTAGTGCTCTTATCTACCTTGCGGGCGGGCTGAGTGTTGTGTTGCTTCGGCGCTACATTTTTGCTCTGTGGCGGCTTGGCAGATACATTATTGTTCTTGGATGTAAGGTTTTTGTGGACCTTACATCCGGCGTAATTAGCGGAGTGGTTACCGCCGCAGTTACAGCAAACAGCGGGCTTTGCGCTGTTTCCGCAGTCTTTGGTCAGGTGGCCCTCGCCGCAGTGCATGCAGCGTGGGCTGACCTGGCAGTAAGCTCGCGTGTGCGACCATCGGCAGCACCGCTTGCAGAAAGGCGCACTTTCCGTGCGCTTTGCGACCTCGACGCGAGCGCGGCAGTGGCAGATCGCTTTAAGGGCGAATACCCATTTGCCGTCGTCGCCGGGCGCGAGGTTGATGTAATACGCGCCGAGTGGGACCAATTTCCCGTTTCGGCGCCTCTTGAGCTGGTGTACTGCAGGGCGGGCCTTGCCCGGGCACTGCGCGACGATGTAGTCAGCTACTTCCTCCGCTGACACTTGGGGGGGCGGCCCGCTCACGTAGAGCTTCAGGCCGCGCTCCTCCTTGCGCGCGTGAGTGAAGTGCGACGCGCTGAGCTTCTTTAATGCGGCAGCAATTCTCACGTGATCGGAATTGCTCCGCGCCTGTAGAGAAAAGAACTCCCCGCAGTGCTTGCCTACCACCGGGTGTTCGCAGCCCTGCGTCGCGGCCTCGAACCAGCGGCGAAAGCCGCCATCAGAAGGCACCGAGGCGTTCGTCACCATAATAGGCGGAACGCGTTTGGCGGCCTTCTTAGGCTCAGAGGTGGTCGCAGTTGATTGCGAATCCGGCTGGGGCAGAGGCACAGGCGGAGGAGCAGGGGCGGAGGCGCTTTCGCCCTGGCGCTGCGGTGAGGGAGGAAGCGGGGTCACGGCCGCGGGAGGCGCGAGCTCAATCAGGAGGGCCACCGCCTCGCCGTTTCCGGCTGGCAGGGCTTCCTCGCTGAGAACCACGTCACTCCCCGGCTCCGTGTCCACCTGCATGTCCTCCGCTGACGCAGGCAGGGCTAAAAAGCTGCCAGGCGGAAGGCGAGTGGCGGCGGCGTCGTCGGCGGTCGGCGCATCGCCGCCTGAGAGGCGGCGCTTTTTGCCTTTACCGTCGGTGGTGGCGGCGGCGGGCGGCGGCGGCTGGGCGGGAGTAAAACTCCGTGAGCCCGTTTTTGGCGGCGGCCTTGCTGAACTGTGTTTGTTCAGCAGGCGACAGTTTAGCGACGAACAGCGCAACCAGGTCGGTTTGCAGCTGTGCCAGGCACCCGTCCTCATCAGCCGGCATTAAGGCCTTGAGGGCGTTTGCGAGCTTAGAGGCTTTACTCTTTTTGCTCTTTTTAGCCCCTAAAGGGGCTGGTTGGATGGCAGGGAAATCCTGCTGGTCGTTGGCGCCCACTGGCGCGGCGTCGGCGGCTGCTGCTGCTGCAGTGGTGTTGGTGGCGGCGCGGAGCTCGGCGAGGCCCTCGGGAGCGATCGAGACCGAGACGCCGTTCGTCGAGAAGACGAGGGCGCCGCGGTCCGAAAGCGTGCGGGAGCGCTCGCGTTGCACGCCGTTGCCGTTCTCCATCTCCTGAAAAGGGACAGGGACAGAAACGGCACGTTCTGCTCTTTCCAAAGGAAAGTGAGCCTGCTCTAAAGAGAGCAGAGTTTCAGGTCCTAAAAAGGACTTGGTCGGTAGTCCTGAAAAGGACTGATGATTTTTGTTCTTTAGCCCTTAAAAGGGCTGGTGTGGAGAAATTTTTCTAAGTCCCGCAAGCGGGATTTCGAAAAATTTTAAAGTCCCGTAAGGGACCGGCGACGGCGGCGATCCGAATCCGAGGGCGGCGGCCCGATCCGAGGGCGACGAGGCGGCCCGGCGAGCAGCTGCTTCTTCTTCTGGAGCTCCGGTGTGTCCTGGTCCGCTGCGCGAGTGGGAATATGAATGTGCTTGCTAGCGCCGCGCTCGTCCTTTTAAGGCCGAGAGCCTGGTCACGTGTCATGGCATGTCAGGGCGCGTCAGGACACGTCACAATGCGCTTCCGACGCTGCCCGTCCGGCCATCGGAAGGGGGTGGAGGGCGGCGGGCCGAAGGGCGTGGTGGGTCATACGGCGCACCCAGCGGCTCAGGGCCGCCCGGCCGCTTCGCGACCGGCCCAGGGCCGCGAGAAGCGCTTTACATGGACTCCATACTCCTCTTTATCATGGACTCGTAACATATTGTTTCAAATATTATAGTATTGATTTGTATTTCGAGTGCAGAACATTGAAACATATGATAAATGAGGTCTAAAGAAAACATTAATCCGGATATATTTGTTAATAAGTTATCTAATGATAGAATATCATGTGATTAGGAATCGTTAAATAAAGTTCTGCAGACCTTTAATTTAGTGAATTTATCTTGATAATAAAAATTCATTAAACATTAAAAAATGTATTTATGTAAACTATAATAACTTTAGAACTAAAAATCAGACACTTTCTTCAGAGGCGCAACACCACAAAATGCACTAACTGGCAAAGTGCGACGGGGACTCAGTGGAAGTTACACTGCTATTGACGTGGAGTCCCCAAGTCTCCTGCGTGCCAACAAAGGCTGATAAGTTCCCTGAAAAGCATTCTACAACAATAAGCTCGCTAACCATTACTTAAAACTGTAGAAGGGAAAGGTAGATGAGAAACAATGTTATAAAAAAAACGTACATGCATGTATTCGAAATTTCGCGAAGTTGTAGGAGTCCCATGGACTCCAAATCGATAGCACACAGTTAAAGAAGTTTTGATCGCTGATTATGGTATTAAGAAATTGTTAGTTCACTTCGATGTAATCTAGGCAAGCTTGTGTGAAATATCATTTTTTCTTTTCTGTATAATGTGCTAAATACTGTAACAGTTAAATTAATTCACTTTAGTTTCATTAGTAAAAGTAAGAAATGACTACTGTTCCTGGCTATTGAAATAAAAGCAGATATGCAACACAGACCCTTCGTTTGAAATGCTTGAATTGGATTTTTTAAGTTATAAGTGACTTTCTAGTATGGTAGAAATTACAATATATCGTAACTATTTCCATTAATTGAGACAGTGTGTGTTGCAACAGCAACTCCAGAATAAAAATGTGATTTCACTAAATTTTTAATATAATTTTATTTACAAAATTGAATACAGCATTTGATTCATCTATATCACATTCATTCATCAACAGTATTACAACATACATACAAATATAATTAACGTTAGAACTAACTGTTTGGATTTCTTCACTATACTTGTTATTTGAGACAACCTGAAACAAGCAAAAACTATCATCTCAAAATGGTCAAACAAATACAAACTCTGTAAATAAAAAAATGATTAAAACTTACCAGTTATGAAGATTCTAAGGAAATTCCTTTTTCCTTAGTAAGAATTTCTAATCTTTTCCGTGTAGCATTGGTAAGATTCTCATATGAAATAATCGATTTGGACTTTTTAACGAATTCAACTGCCTCCTCTACCTTTCCATTTGTTACTGTGAACCAAGAAAATATATTTTTAAATTATACAAAGTAATAAACACAGGAGCTTTGCTTTGTGATATTTCTCTGATCAAATGTCCTATAATAAACTCAAAAATAACATTATATACAAACACATGGATTCTGATCAGGGCAGAACAGGAAATTATTGAAGAGAAGGAGCAATTTCACTTCAATCTGCTGTTCATATTTTTAAATAAAAATAATTTAAAAAAATGTTCCCTTGATATTAAAAAAAGCTGCAATATCACATACTTTCTCACATTACTGGTAATGTTTACATAATATTATAATCAGTGTTGGGGAGTAATTTTGTAAAAGTAATTCAAGAACTTGTAATGATTACTTTATTAGTAATTTTAGCATGTAATCATTACTTTATTAGTAATTTTAGCATGTAATCATTACTTTTAGAAGACAGTACTTTTTACTCATAATTTACTCTTTGATATACAATTGTAATCGTTACATCACATGTCATCTGGAACATTTTTTTAATATATGCCTAATTGGTTATTTTCGGTCGCGAAATACTTCGTTCGTAGAGAACTAAATGAGTATACTTGGGTTTTTATTTCTTGGCGCGTGGGGTCTTGTCTTCACGATGGAATATCTAACGGTATTTCGCGTCGTTCTCGGCCGTGCCGGTAGGAGTCGAATGATCGCTACTGTATCGAGCAGTGTGGCGATCATGCGCCTCGTAGCGGCACGACCGAGAACGACGCGAAATACCATGAGCTATACAATCGTGAAGACAAGCCCCCACGCGCCAAGAAACAAAAACCCAAGTATAAGTTCATTTCGTTCCCGAATTAGACTGAACGAGAAGCCCCACCCACGGTGTAAGATATATTTCTTACACCGTGGAGATATATCTTAGATCGTGGCTCCATCCCAGCATGCCGAGCGATTAGTTCATTTGAACAAGTTCTTTCAAGAACGTCTACCTGTATTTGTAATAGTAATTTTACTTATTACATGCTGAACATGTAATTTGTAAATTGTAAATGAGTAAAATATTTGGCAAGTAACTTTAATCGATCCCAATTACATTTTTCACGTATTTTTCCCATCACTGATTGATATTGCAACTTCTATCCTACAAACACTTCAGATATCACTAAAAAAATCCCCAACCAACCAAAGTGGGAAAATGTTCAAATAAAAACAACCGACAAACTTTTCTGTAAGTTTTTGAAAATCTCAATTTTTTTTTTTGCTAAAGTTGAAAATGGCGTTTTGACACATTTCTTTGTAATCCATCCCTAAAACAATTGTAATGCAAAAATCTGACCGGGAAGGGATTTCACCTAAAACGCTAAAGATCACAAGACTGAAGCATACCCTAATGCTATGAAATCATGTTAGAAGCAGACCTCTTAAAATGCTATAATAAATTCTAGCTAACTAGAATGAATAATGTTGGAGTGATTCATTCCCTCACATTTTAACTCAAAATTACGCCAACATCACTATTATTATTTCCAAGAAAGTGTACAGGAAATTATTTCAAGATCTAATACCGCGAAATAGATTGCATTAAGAAAGAAATCTCTACCTTCGATACTGTTGTGGGAAAGCAACGAAAAAGGTTCGGATTATTGAAATTCTTGGAAACGACCGACAAGCTCAAATGACGTGACAGCTCATGTTCCCTTCCTAGAACCACCACTGAATCCTTCCCTTCTTGATTTCAAGCCAGTGGAACACACTTGGTGGTATTTGAACGTATGATCTACTCGCGCTTACCTTTTTATAAACTAATGCAAACCTAACGCGTTGTGTGATCACTTTGTGGCAAAATCAGGGGCATAGCGTCCATGGATGTGGTTGATGTGTTACATACCCTGACAATATCAGCCATTTTATTTTAAAATGATTGTAAATTGTCAATTTGTTGTTTTCTTGTTCTACTGCAAAATATTTCATTATATTTCAAACATTGCGCCGTTGAGAATTCGATTCTTCACAAGGATGAACGAATCATTCTGAAATGCCGCCTAGCCTGCGCTGTGAATCAGATGCACCGTGACCCATTACATCCAGGGTGCCTACGAAAAAGCGAAACTTGACGAAACTTCATTGTGCTCTTCGGTGTTTGTAAGAGAACGAGGTTCATTAATGAACACTGTCGCTTTATTTAAGTTTTATTACCTTATTTTAATGCATTTAGCAACTATATATTTGTAGCCAATTTAGGTTAGGGATTGTCCTTGGTTGAATGCACAAGGGTATGTGACTGTGCAATCCCACATCTGTGCCCTGGAATGGCGAGCACCACGCGATCCAAAGTGCCTACATAATTATGGAGTCGTATTTTTGTGCCGTGGACAAATTATAGCACTTGAGAAACAGTTAAAATATTTGAAAAAAAATATGAGAGGATAGAATTTTATTTAAACAGCCAACACATGCTATGTTGAGCAATACAACGGTGATATAAGGGAAAATAGGGAAATTCTGACACACTTCATTCGAGTTGTATGCTTTTTTGGGAGACAAGGGCTTGTATTTTCTAGCCATAATGAAAATAAGGGATTATCAAACAGAGAAAATTTCATTGAATATATAAGTGAAATAATGAAATAAGATTAAACTGACAAGGATGATATGAAAATTCCAGTGTTTCGTGCAATCTCACCAAGAAATTCAGATTCATTGGATTTCAAGTGTAAGCACGGTAATGTCCTATGAAATTAAAAATAAAATATCCAAAGCCTATTTTGTCTCCGCCATACTGGGATGAAACCCTTGATGTAAGCAGCAAAGGACAACTGTCAACTGTTTTTCATTACGTGTCTGTAATTGATTGATTTTTTCTTTCCTATTATATTTTTATTATAGATCATTGTTTTCCATTTTATAAATTATTCCAATTCTATTGGGTTCGAAATGATATGAATTGGACAATTTTGAAAATCATTGGGTTGTGATAATGCTCTAATTATTAAAGTATGAGGACACACATTTATATTTTGCTAGGTCGTGAACATAAGTCAACTTTTATAACTTTCAACCAGTAAACTACATGAAGTATGCGAGCCATTATTACTTTTCCTGGATCAGTTTTTATTTAAAATATACAAATTATTTGTGTGCTCTAATTGATCAAAGTGACAGAAATGGTATTGTTGAATGAGAAATATTTAAATATAATCAAAGTTTTAATTATTTTCTCATTCTCGAGTTACATACCCTAAGCCCAAACTCAGGCTACGCCACTGGGCAAATTATTGGTAACTCAAGATTTGACATTGGACACTCTTCGTAGAATCTGCTAGTTCTTAATTCAGTAACTCATTCGACGACTTTTTTGCTCATGTGTAGATATTTAATTATTGTGGATGTTAAACATTCTGATTGGAACATTTGTTCCATTGCCATTACTATGACTCCTATCCTCAAATGTTGACTTATTTTTGTAAGTTTCTCTTTACACATGCGCTGTTGACTTCATGACATTGTTGTAAAGAAATATACTACTTCATG
>JAHLJT010008446.1:137518821-137543821 GCA_031308135.1 Acheta domesticus
CAATTAGTAAATAAATTCCTGATGAAAAGTTTGTTCCTAGTGTAATCCGAGAAAGTACGAGCTGTAGTAACATCACTAGTTTCCTTAATGAAATCTGTTCAAAAACAAATTGTGAAGAAAGGTCATGTAGAATTTTTCTAAACTATGAAATTTCTGGGTGAAATATGGGCAATTTTGAAGCAATCATTTTCTCAAAACGGCTATATTTTTTTCGAATAAAACCAAGTACACTCCAAAAACTGTAGGTTTCCATAATCGATGAACTCTGTATTTTACGCAAAGTGCATAAAATTAACAAATTACAGTAGAATACTTATAGTACATTAAAAGAGATTTTTGCTTTAATGAAATTGTTACAACAAATTAGATCTTTAATAAGGTCATGCATAATTTCTTAAAACCACGAATAGTTTTCGCGTAATTTTGCTTGAAATAAAGGCAATTTATAAAAAGGTTACGCAAAAACGGCTTAAATTATTTAATTTTTCCCCTCTGATAGAGCAGTGGTCACAAAATATGGTGAACATTTCATTTTCGTTAATCTATCTGAATTTTCTAAAATTGTGCAAAATGTGCAAATAATGCCAGACTTTATGTGCTCTTGTTGCACCACACGTTTCTTTATTGGCCCTTTCCATCAGAAGCAATCGAGGAATCGTTGGTCGGTCCGAATCAGTGCAAAAGAAACATTAGAACCACGTATGATGTTCCATAAGTATCCTTTTCAAGGTGATAACGGGTACGGAATTTTGAATTCATATGTTGTTAATTCCGTCTCCCTGCTTCTCATTCACCACGGAATCCGACGAGGGCAGTCGCCCCTGGGGTGACAGGATTAACACGGAGATAAGGGGTTACCAAAGCGCTGCCTCACCATGACTGCCCTGACTTACTCTGCCTGCAAGATGACTGACTTACTTACTCTGGAGTTCGGTTCGAAGCCTAATCCAAGCTGACTGGGAGTGAGTTAACTCCGAACCGCCAGTCTAGAAAAGGCAAACGCCAAGGCAGTGTACTGGGGCACGCAGTATGAGTTCACATAATGCACCTGGCACTCAACGACTGTTAAAATGTGAGCGAAGCCAGAGACGCATGCCCAATTTAGCCATCTACGGGAACTATCATTGTTCAGAAAACATTGGTTACAATCTCTAGTCCAATGCTATCTAGGGCTGTAATCGCTGAACTTGTCAGAACCAGAAATGTGTTGTACATGAGTTAATAATTTGTTTTATTGGTTTTCTTGTCTGTTTTCTTTCACGAAATGTAAACGTAACTTCCTGGAGACGGCATTCAGTGTAGCCATCTTCTTCCTCTGTGACGTCACCAAATACAGAGATTCCGCGCGCAAACTCTGCTGATCTTCCCGCCGTCTCCAGGACTCACAGGGGTTAGCACAACGAGCGGAGTTGGATGTAGTCTACCTCCAAGATTCCAACGTCAAGGCGACATGCGTTTAAGGATGAACAGTCCCTCAGCTCATGAATTCCCCCCGACATTAGTCTCGATGCACGGCAAACATGCGTGGGCGTGAATACATGGGAGCCTTCTCTGCATACCCCGTCAGAGTATGCGCCGATCCTCCTTGACGGGTCCCCATTTAACAAAAAAGATGAAATTTCGCAAGTAATTTCTTAAATACAAGCAGCCTAGGGTAGTATTTCGGCAAAATTGAAGTTTGTTTTTGCTTCAACTCAAAATCTACACATTTGTTTAGGGTGTTGCCAGTGGCGTCTCCTGGCTAGTAGATGTGGGGGATGCGATCATGATATTACAGATTGTACGCATAATTGCAAATATTTAAAGTCTGCGTTATTCTACTTTACTCTGAAGTATTTTAGAAATGTATGTTGCAAATTAGACACATTCTGAATCTTCCATGAAAATCATCATTTTCTTATTGCATGCACTAACTTACATAAACAAAACAATAAAACTAAAAAAAACACAAAAAGTACATACCTAATTTTTGAACTCGAGATCTATTCGCGTTGTCTGGGTTGTCCATCACTATCTACCTTAAGTTTTTCGGAATAGGAGAAAGAACTGCACGGAATTTCACGAATCCTGTCTATGACACAATGAAACGTTTCACTACTGTTCCCTGACACAAATAACTCACTCACTACCACAAATGAACTGGATGAGCTCGCCATGTCGCACACGCACACACACGCGCAAGTTTTATTCTTTCGCGTTACAATTTCGAATTCACGATTCTCTTTAACATATCACCAACTAGGCAAAGTAGTCTATTTAACGCACATTCAGTAGTAAACAGCATTTACGCTAGAACGCAGGGCACACATGACGAACGAAATAACATCGCGCGCACCGTTTCGAGTTCACACATTGTCTCTGTCACACCATTTCCTTACATGATGGGAATGATCTTGTTTTGTCAGGCCTGCTAACACACACCGAGTTACCCAGTTGTACTGAATCAGGTTGAAATGTGATTAAGCATAGTTGGCAGACTTGCTTGACTTGTGAAGAAAGACAATCGTGCCGTGTGCTCCCCGCTTCCGGGTCACAATAGTGACACGTGACTTCTGGGATTCCCAGGCGTGCTGCCGAATTATCAGAGAGGCATCAGAGGAGGGGGTTATGGAAGGTTATTGGGAGGGGATACATGAACGCCAATGAGAAGCCTTTGATGTGAGAAGCTATGTCACATCTCCGCAGTCGAAACCACGCAGCTTGCACACAGTGCATAGCCTTGAGTTCAATAACCTCGCCAACGAAGTGAGGTCGTTCAAGGGATGTTTCTCGGCCGGTCACATCCAGCGAGGGGACTAACGCCTATTGGACCGCGCACGTAAATGACGGGAGGGATTAGAGAAGCAGAGGGAGATACTTAACAGAAGAAAATAAAATACTTTACTGAAAATATTTTAAATGATGGAAAACTAGGGGATGTAACACATCACTCGCATACATTGAGCCTACGCCACTGGGTGTTGCTAATATACGAGGGTGAATAAAACGTAGACACTTTTGTCAGAGCACGCCTTTTAAAGGTCATACTGCGTTCCACGCATACCAGCTTAATGTTGGTACTACTGCGGTTAGGTGTGCCACATTTTACCTCAATCGCGTCATTAATGTTCTGACAGTGGCAGTGCCAACATGTCAGCTCCGATAGCAGTGTGCACCAAGGAGGAACAAAGAACAGTCAAACAGTCTCTGTGGTCGGAAGGAGTGAAAGGGGCTGAAATCCATCGCACACTGTGTAAACAATACGGGGACAGTGCTTTGTCACGGAAAAATGTGTTTGTATGGACTAACAAGTTTAAAAGTGGTCGGTCAAATGTAACGCACGCAGAGGGAGCAGGACGCCCGGCAACATCCACCATCGATAACAAGATCCAGCAAGTTCGGGAGATTGTTTTGAAGGACAGGCAAGTGACCGTCAAGAAGGTATCGTCGTTACTTAACGTTATTTATGGTTCCGCCTATCAAATCATCCACGACGAACTTCCACAAAGTTTCCGCGCGATGGGTACCAAGGCAGCTTACGGAAGAAAAGCGCAAATGTGCCAATATCTGTCAACGATTACTGGATCGTTATAACAGAGGGCGAAACACTTTTGGACAGAATCATCACCGGTGATGAAACGTGGGTTTATCACTTTGAGCCAGAATCAAAACGCCAGAGTATGGAGTGGAAACACCTCGAATCACCGACGAGGAAAACGTTTAAGACTGTTCCATCAGCGGGAAAGGTTATGCTAACCACTTTTTGGGACGCAAACGGACCTTCAGTGGAAGAGTATATGGGAAAGGGAACAACAATCAACAAAGAATGTTACAGTGCATTGTTGACTAACAAGTTAAAGCTAGCAATTCGTAGCAAACGACGAGCTCTTCTTTCACGAAAGGCCCGCCGCACACGGCTCACCACACCATAGACACAATAAAAAAATTGGGCTTTGAGATACTGAAACACCCTCCCTACTCCCCAGATCTTGCTCCTTCGGACTTCCATTTGTTTGGGCCGCTAACGGACGCTTTCCGAGGTCGTCGATTTTCCTCGGACCAAGAAGTGCAGGAAGCGGTGCATAAGTGGCTTTAGGACCAACCAAAAACCTTCTACTCGGCCAGAATACACAAGCTTGTGGACCGCTGGAGCACGTGTATCGAAAAGGGAGAAGACTACGTCGAAACATAATTTATGCGCCGAACTGCAATTGTATAAAAATACATTGTAGAACAAAAAGTGACGATAATTTTTTATTCACCCTCGTAAAAATGAGTATTTTTTAATAAATTTCGTTTAACATAATACGAAGGTGTTGTGTTTTAGCTCAATGTAAACATATTTAAATGGTTTCTGACAAATGGCATAACTTAAATATTTGAAAAAAGCAGCAATGGGCTAACATAAAAACTGCAACAATATAAGAGTGTTTTGGGTTTGTACGATTTTTTACATGGGTAGTCCTCAAAATCAATGTAAAATTATATTATTCTACAAGCTTACAAAATACCTACGAAAATACAAGAAACGAAAATAAGAATGAAACATCCGTAACAAATACTCACAATAGGTCATCAGTAAATGCAAGTAAATATTAGAAGGATCTATATGAGATAAGGATTTTGTAGCTTCCACTAAACCTTCTAAAGTTGATACCATTCCTTCTTGGCTGTAACGGCTGCAAGCTAAATGTACACGTTCAGGTCGAACAAGTAAACCAGGAGTCTGAAAAGAAACACAATCAGTACTATTCCAGACACAACTGGCGATAAATTGAATATAAAACGATACCATACGTAAGTTCGGGTGAAATGAGGTAACAGTAACGGTTACAAGGGAGACCAAGAAACAAAAATAACTGCTCCCAAATTGTGGAAAGGAAGCTGTTCTGATCAATTGTGGACTAGAACAGCACCCACATAACCACTGTTATCACATATAAATTATTCAAAATTTAAATGTGACACACAATGTATTCACGTCGTTCGCCACGTCGTGAACACAGAAAAAAAGACACAAAACACGCTAATATTTATGACAAACACTCCAGTGCAATCACATTTGATAACACAAACTAACTTAACTCGTAAAATCTCAAAACGTATTTGCTATTTAATGATTACATACAAATACCAAATGTATCTTAAAATATTTAGTTTTTTTCGTATTGTTTCCAGTATTTTGCATTTTGCTTTTCACATATACAAAATTGCCTTCAAGATTGAAGGATAATAATTATGTTAACAATTTTTTAAAATTATTAGCTGAAGTACCTTGTGTTCCCGGGTATTTATTAACCATAATAATCTAATAAACAGGAAAGGAGATTAATTTTATGCATGGCGTATATCTGCCCTGCCCTGACACAGCGTCGCCCACCCTACCTCTCCCTTCTCCGTCCCACTTGGCCAGCTCCTCCCCCTCCCTCCTAACGCGGCCCCATCACCGCTTCACCAAGTCACCCCTGCTATGTTTGCTATATTGTTGCTATGACCAACAGTAAAGAGATGCATTGTTGCATACTCCTGGAAAAGGAAATTTCATGGACCTTCAGAAGTTACTCACTGTTTTCGAGATATGTGAAAAAGCGGTAAGAGTGAAAAATTACATTTCCCTCTAAGGGGTAAGAAAAGGGGGATAGGTTTTCTTAAATTTTTTATTTTTTTAATACAAAATCTCTGACAGTAACATGTCTCTTGCTTTAAAAGTCACGTTTACAAAAGGAGACGAAGATCGGAATAAAACTTCAGATTTGAATAAAAATTAAGAAACCTTCTTTATATAAGAGGAAAACAATTTGATTGAAAGTATCCTAAATTAAGCCTGCCAAAAAACACTACCTTTCAGTGAAAACCGAATCGAAATCAGTTCATCCGTTCCAGAAGTTACGGTTTTAAATATAAATAAGCACATGAGACTATAAAAGTTAGTTATTTTGAAATCACACTTATTTTATTTATGTAGATAAGGATATTCAACATCGAATTATTTACTTTTCGTATAGGTTATTTCTCAGAGGTCACGAACATTTTTCTCGTATAGTACGTATATGCGGAGTTACGTACGTAGTATAGAGGAAGATAAGTAATGCTGCGGAAAATCGACTTCGAGATTTCAACGGAAATACGTTTTGAGGTCCCCTGATACCGGGAAAGTGTCCCCCCCCCCCGAAAAACGTCCGCCAGTCCGTGAATACCACTAGCGCCTAAACCATACATAAGAATTTTTCCAAAATGGATATTCCCCGGTTGATCTGGCTAGACCCGAAACGCCGCGATTTTGAAAACCTTTCTTCAAAATTTGGGGTTACTTTACATCAAGCCCTCCAGACATTTTCAAAATTTTCTAAAAAAGGCTCCAAATTTTTTTAAAAATTTATTTTAAGAATAGGGCAAAATACACTTTAAAGATGGAATAGATCCGATTTTCACGGTTAAATCTAAATTTTCAAAAATTTCAAAAGTTTGAATTTTATCGGCGTCTTCTTACAACTACAAAATTGGAGATAGAGATTTTTTGTTCTAATAAAAATTGTTGTCCATAATTAGTTTTCATTAAGGTCACGTACATTTTTTTGAAACTCCCAGTAGTTTTCGTGCAATAATTACAATTAAAAAAATAAAAGAAACAAGGTTTTCTCAAAAACGGCTCCAACTTTTTTGTTTAAATTTTTCGTAGTGTAGTGCTATAGTGCTAAATGCACTCTATAAGATAACATAAATGCCACATTGCTCTATTCTTTTGCGTTTTCAAAAACTACAAAAATGTAATTTTTTACTTGTCTCTCACGTTGTTAATATTTACAGTAGCCGTAATTTGATCCCATTTTTGTATCACTTTCTCGCCTTACGAATTCCTCATAAGAAGAGAAAGTTATGTAATCGTGCGCCAGAAAACGGTGAATTTTCGCCACAAAAACTCACTTGTCAGGAGTAATGAAAAAGTGGGTATATTCTGTTGATAAATTTAGAAAAAAAATTCCTAACTCGTGGTGTAGCCAAAATCTATGTTTTATTGCTTCTTGATACCGAAAAATCGATTGACGGCAAATCGTCCGTCTGTAGTCAACGTTAGCGTCTAAACCGTTCAGCTAATTTTCTTCAAAGTTTTCTTCAAAGTTTGGCTTATGTCGAGGCTCCTGGAATTTGAAACCGATGTTTTAATTTTTGGGGTTCCTTTACATGAACCCCTCTGATATTTCAAAAGTTAAAAAAATGGCTCAAAAATTTCTGATTAAATTTTGTTGTTGAATAGCGCGAAGGACGATTAAGAGAATGATGCAGGTATCATTTTCGATGATACCCCCAATTTTTCGAAAATTACAACAAAAATATTTCATCACTGCAAAATTTAGGATAAAGATTTTTGCCTCAGACAAAATCGGTGGTACAAAATTAGCACTTTAAATAACATGAGTAGTGTTTGGTATATTGTGCTTGAAATTTACTAACAGTTTGTTTCTCAAAAAAACGCTCCAAATTTTTTCTTCAATGTTCTTCACTTACGTAATAAGGAACGGTAAAAATATGGTTGTAGTCATATTAGCGGGTATTCCTTGGTTTTAGGAAACTTGCAAAAAAATATTTTTAAAACTACAAAAATTCTCAAAAAAACAAAAACAAAACGTTTGCGTAATTTGCGCCTGAAATTTACGGAAATAAAAATTTTTCAAAAACCGCTACAATTTTTTTCTTTAAATTTTCTCTACGTGTGTATAAAGAGACGGTAAATTAAGTAGTGGTGCTATAGAATGGCACAAACTTTCTCGCAGTAGTTTTCCAATCTCATTAGGCTGCTCCAGCATGTGGAGTAAGCCTTATACTTTCACGGGTGCCTTTCTTTGTCCCCCAAAAGGCATTTTGTTTTGCAGTTTCTCAATTACTGGCTTCCTAATGATACAGCTGATACCATTACGCTTTGACTATTATATAAGTATTGAGTGCGCAACTCACTCGAATGGCCGAGGTGGTTAAAGCGTGCTGAGACTGAGCGCTTCGCTTCGGAACGAGCCAGGTTCGAATCCCGGACCGGAATTTTTATTTGATGAATGTGTGGTTGCAGAAAAACTATTGAGAAATGTAGAAACCTTACTGAAAATCATTTGAACAACTTCTACTCACAAATATATTCAATTCAGATAAATAAACAGGACTTGTCTGTGTTTTCCCAATTTGCAACTTTTAAACATTTTTTCAGTTGTTATTCGATTTCTGAAACGTATGTCACGTCAAATCAATCGTCTTATGTACATCTGTATGAACCGACTTAAGTAAAATTATGAATATTTCAACATTAAATTGAAATACAATTTAATCAGAACACATGCGATCAACTTACATATCTGTAAAGGTCCCGAAATTATTACTTTCTCGCCTTACGAATACTTTGTAAGAAGAAGTTATGTAATCGGGCGCCGGAAAACTAATTTTTCACCGCACTGCGCTTGCGTGGCATAGTGGTATCCGCGTCAACACGTTAACTTTGAGGAACTGGCTTCGGGTGTCGGAAAAAACTTGCTGGTTGAAAACACTTTGCTGTTTTGTCGATGTATGTTATTGCGGAGCATTTATGTGTGTGTGTGTGTATGTATGTATATGTATATATGTATGTGTATATATATATATATATATATATATATATATATTGTGAAAACTGCATTGCAATAACTTTAACCGTTCAAAAGTTACAGGAGGTGCTAAAGTTACGTGACTCACCCTGTGTGTATGTGTATATATATATATATATATATATATATATATATATATATACACACACACATATATATACAAAGGGTCACGCAACAAGGTCACGCAGCAAAACGTATATATACACAAAGTTACAGGAGGTACTAAAGTTACGTGACTCACCCTGTGTGTGTGTGTATACACACACACACACACAGGGTGAGTCACGTAACTTTAGCACCTCCTGTAACTTTTGAACGGTTAAAGTTATTGCAATGCAGTTTTCACAGAAGTGCATGAGGGAATGGGGCTAATTGATACGTGAATTCATTTCTGTTTTATCCCTTGTATTTTATGAGATATTTGAGGTAACTTTGTTTTTTCAAATGGAACTATACATATTTTTTCAGTATGTCATGAGCGTAAAAAGACGAATTCAATGATATACATATTGTCATAAGTTAGATAAGCATTTTTTTGCGTAATTTTGATTTTTGCGACTAGGGTTTAACGGATATTTTGAATGTAGTCCTGAAATAGTCCCTTGAAATAGGTCACGCAGCAAAACGTTTATGTCCGATTCATGAAAAAACAACAACAAATAATTCGGAACAAGGTATAAAAATTCCACCGTAGATGTATTTTTTCCTCTCTATCGTGTTCCAAATTATATGCTTTTTTTCATGAATCGGACATGAATCTTTCATGCCTGTGCCCGAATTCGATCCATGGGCACTTATGTGACGTAGTGGTACGAATGCCGGCAAGTTAAATGTGAGGATTTGGGATCGCGTCTCGGAGCGGGAAACAATTTTTCCGGTTAAAAACACTTTTGCTGGTTTGTGTAGTAGTATAATATTGCGGAGCATTTAGGAACAATGCGAGAAAGTATGTGCTCTGGTAGCACCACTAGTTTATGAGTGCATATGCTTTACATTATGTACAAAGTTTCTCGAAAACTCAAGTTTCCTGTTAAAATGAGCTCAAAATTCCGCATTTTCAGAAATGCTCGAACACCATTTTCTCAAAAATGGTTCCAAATTAGTTCTTCAAACTTTTCCAACGGGTGTTGCTAGTTGCACTGTTAAAAATGACGAAGTTCATTTTTCAGTATTCTTTTGTTTTTTCAAACATTACCTAAATGTATTTTTTGAAATATCTCTCACGCTGTTAATATGTACATTTGCAGCGATTTGTAAACACTATTGCATTCATGAGTTAAAGCGCCTCAAATGACTTTCAATGCAGTTCTTCGAAACCTTAAACATTTCCGGTGAAAAGGAGGTTAAATTTTCCCATTTACAGTAACGCTTAAACGCCATTTTTCTTAAAAAGGATCCAAATTATTCAATGAAAATTGCCATTTATAACGAGGTTTAACTCTTCTTTAATATACTTAGGGCCGTATTCATAGTCGTCACTTATAAAAAGGAAAACCTTAAGGAGTTCCTTATAACGTTTTTCAATTCATAGTGGCAACTTATCCGCTTGCATAAGAAACTTCTTATAGCTATAAGGAAGGTCTAGCTTCCACTTATAACCATAAGTGAATCGTCTTTTGGTGGGTTGAAAATAGTCGTAATGTGAAAGAAATGGAAATGGGCTACGATTTTGAACATTATAAAAATGTTTATAATTGCATTGTTCATCGTAGCAACTATATTTACGTGATATGTACAACCCTTCGGAAATGCACAATGATCAAGAATATTTAAGAAAAGGTAGCGTTTTACCCGGACGAAAGTACATGTTTTGGTAAACGTTGGTGGCAAAAATCAGCTACAATTAATTGAGGTTTACCAATTTCCCACTATTTAAGACACTGTTTCAGTCACTACCACTATTTAAGTAATTGTGTAGGTTATGTAACCCCACGGATGCCTAGGGACGCATGCATAAGAATAGTTCACGGCCAGGTTGATGGGACGTTTCAGACATTCAGATATTCAAGTGGCTGTGAACCACCCAATGCGCTGTTGCCACACGAGTCGCTGCTAGCGTCGTACTTATGTTAAGTATCTTCTATGAATACCAAATGTGCATAAGCATTTCCTTATCGAAAGTAATTTCTTATAGCTTAAGTAATTTCTTATTCTATAAGTGACGACTATGAATACGGCCCTTAAAGTAATTACTACTCCTGTTCTATTAGGAAACTGAAAAATTGAGAAAATGTCAACAAAATGTACTTTGGGCGGAGACAGATGGCAGCTGGCATGAGGATGGTGCAAGACCGTAAATCCAGCCCAAAACAAGGAAATTAGAAAACTTTACTACGAGAAAGTTTGTGCCATTTTGTATCTAGTTGACTCTCACTTTCTCGCCAGATGTCTGTCTCAAGTTATCCGAGTTAGCTGGTTGGGAGAACGTGATATATCATTAGAGCTGGAAATTGCTCGAGGGATCTAATTTTGCCGGGCACTTGCTAGAGTTCTTTTAAAGATACTGTAGATTTTCCGCCCTCATCGAATAGGAATTTTTGTCCATAGATTATAACTGGTATTTTCTGGTGCTTGGCTGTGAAATAAAGAAAAAAAATATACTAATTCCAAATGAGCGCCGAAACTGAAAGAAAACAATCAAAAACAAAGAAACACTTTCGATTTTGACAGAAAAATGCAAATATTCGATTGTGTATTCTTCTTCTTCTCCTTCAGGTATATAAGCACTGCCTGTTACGCCTCAATTCCCATCTGGTCACCCCATCTCTTTTGATGGTGTTTTTCCGCCTATTCTCATACCGCGTTTACCGACTGAATTTTCACGGCCGGCTTCAATATGTCACTACTTCATCAAAATCACCATCTGCAAATGTGCGTCATCTTCCCTAGTTGGGACATATCGTGACATCTGGCAGGAGCATTTTTTGCACCTGGAACATGTCTTTAAGATTATTAGTGATGAATAGAGACCGTAAAAATATGTAGTATAAAATGTCAAAATATGTACATAAATATGTAAAATCGGATATAATATGTAATATTAAAATTCTCTAATTAAAAACCATTTTCATAGCAAGGAATTACATTTAGAAAAACGGTTCACTTTACATCATACAATTTTCTCGTCAGTAGTAAAAGCTTAATCTATTGTAATCCAGGACAGTAATTTAGCAGCCAGACTATTCGCAATAGAAGCCATCGCACAAACTGGTGAGATCTACGACCAGCAAACATACACTGCAGCATCTTCATCGAAGTTTTACACTTCAGCGATCGTAAATTTTTATTATTATTTTTTTTAAAATTTTTATTAATTTTTATTAAATAATTAAGGTTACAGATAACAAAACGCGGTGTCGATAGTGCTTTGGACACCTAGATTTCCCCAATCACGTAGGAAAAATGCTGATTTAAAAAAAAGATCTTTTCATAAAAAATATGGAATTAAATAGAAGAAAATTGATAAAATAAGAAAATATATACTGAAAATAGCAAAATATGTAATATAGTACTAAATATGTAAAAATATGTAACGAAAAAATTCGATATTGTGTTAGGAGGGCTATGATTCGCCAAGATTACAATTTTGAGAACGGTAATTAGAAAGACAAAAAAGTATGTAATTACATAAAAATCCGGTCACTAGTGATGAAAAATTGTGAGTTATGGCAGCAAACTGTAAATTTGCGAAAAACCATGAGGCTCTTAAATAGGGAAACTTCCAACTACCAACAAAGTTGCAATACCAAAGGCAAAAAGAAACATTCGGGCATTTTTAGGCCTCACTGGCCTCACAGGCAATTCGTGTGCGCAGTTATTACATCTCTGCTAAGCGACTTGTCAAGTGGATAGTCACGACAAAGTTAGAATGGTGTAGCGACTGAAGAGGCGTTTTAAAAGTTACAGACGGCTTCGATGGAAAGCCTGGTGCTTGTCGCAACTATTTTTTCGCAAAGGTTATTTTACAAGTAGACGCTTCGGAAAAAGGTATCGGTGTAATTTTGGTTCAAGAGAATGAAAAACGGTGGAACATGCAATATATACTTGGGTAGAACATTGAACACTGCTGAAATTTATTATGGTATTACAGAAAAGGAATATACTAACACTGAACGGGTCATACGCAAATTGCGTGGATATTTAAATAGCTATTAGAACTTTATTTTCGAAACAGATAATTATTAATACTTTAATATGATTTCAAAAATCATTAGAAAAGAACCGCAGTTTGATAAGATGGTATTTAACTCTCCAAATTCTTTCTCACATTATTTCTAATTTTTGCAATTTTTCGAAAATTCAGCTGCTCAAAGAAAATTAAGACTTGCGCATTTTTTAAATTGTCCTTTGTTCTATCAGTGGAAAAATTTGAATAAAAATTACAGAGCCGGTTTTGAGATTTTTTGAAGCTGATATTATGGGGGCCGTCCATAAATTACGTAACACAAATTCGGAGTATTTTCATCACCCCCTCGCTCTTGCAACACACCCATAGCGCGCGCTTGAAACACCCTAAATAATTACGTCATGCTTGCGACAACACCAAATGCAAGAAGTGAAAATAAATTATAGAACAGTAAAAACAATTTGTATTTATTTTACTTGTTTTATATATTAAAATTAATGATAATTAAAGTAGAAATTAGTAGGCGATTCTGACTGCACCTAACCATAAGAATGGGGCACATTGTGAGTGGAGGAAGAATGCTTGGGCGAGAAATGGTTTATCACAAATTGTGCACAGGCCGTCGAGGATGACGCAAGAACAAGAGTCTTACAGCGCCAATTTAAATGGATTCTAGAACATATTTCTTATCAGTTTTGAATATTTTTGTCGTAAATCTTAGATTAAAAAATGTTGAAATTTCCCCCCCATTTATTGTAACAATTTACTACTAATAACTCTAGTTTATTTACGTTTTTAAAGCAAAATAATTAGCTAATATTTTAATGTTTTAGTACAGGACTCAAAAAAGGAATTATTTCAGCAAATTTTGAAAAATGTAAAAAAAATAACAATGTTACATCACACTTAACTAATATTAGCTAAACAATTTTACCTAAAATCAAAATATCAATGATCAACATTGTACTTTTGCAACGGAAATTTTTGTATTTTTCGAAAATACACACTAGTTTGCCGAAAATAAGACCAGCACAACCTTCCCTACCGTCTTTGCTACACAAGAGAAAAACTTTAAAGAAAACATTTTGAGCGGTTTTTGAGAAATTATTCAAAAATTGCCTATATTTCACGCAAAATTATCCATATTTTCGAAAAACTACGTGATCGTATATCAAAATATCATTAACGATAAAATCTATCTTCAATATTATAGTTGTAGGAAGACGGCAAAATTTTTTCAAATGTCGCAATTTTCAAAAATTGAAAGATTTCCATGAAAATAAGAATTGCACAATTTTTTAAAGCATCCTCTACGCTATCCGAAGACAAAGTTTAATGAAAACTAGTGATGAAAAAAGAACACATACTTTCACGTATTATTTCTAAATTTGCAATTTTCGAAAATTCAGAGTTTATCGAAATTGAGACCTACGCCATTCTTTGAAGTGTCTACATACGAGGATAAAATATTTAAAGACAAAATTTGGAGCTGATTTTGAGAAAACATTTTTTAGAAACTGTATAAATTTCACGCACAAACTACGCGAAAACTGCTCGTTTTAAAAAAAAAATTACACGGGCTTTCTTTAAAGATAGGATTTTTTTGAACGGATTTTAAGAAAAAAAATCTTCTTTTCCAATACTATGATTTTGCTAAGTTAATTTTTGGCAATTTTCGAAATTTCAGAGTTCAACGAAAATGAGACTAGCACCATTTTTCCCCATCCTTTGATACATACAAGGAGCAAATTTGAAGAAAAATTTTAGAGCCATTTTCGAGAAAAAAAAGATGAAAAAATTTAAAAATTGCCTACATTTTAAGCACAAATTATGGGAAAACTACTAATGTTTTGGAAAAATTTAGGTTTTTTCAAAACAACCAGTCCAAAAATACAATTTTCCAGAAGAGTGAAAAAACATTCCATGACGAAATCGGTAGGCGTTTGATGCATGAAAATTGTTGTGCACTTTCTCAAGCTATTGTAAATACTAATGAACACTTGAATGTAGTTCAAGCTTGAACTGTACTGTGGAAATTATTGGATGAAGTGGGGTGTGTATGAGCTATGGTGCTTTTTTCAAAAAATTGAGAAATTTTAATATCAAAATTATTTATCTGGGGCAGCAATATTACAATGATTAAAGGAATAATGCAAGAAGTTAATGCCCTCAATCAATTTGAAAAATTACTGACCAACTTATTTATCTTCGTCATTGCTGTTATCATTATCAGTAATTTTGTTTCCCACAATAGCAACTGCCACTGATGAAAATTTAGATACAGATCTCTGTTAGCAGGTGACTAAATATTTAGACAACTTCTGAAGATTCCTTTGTGATTAAAATGTGCTTCTATTTTAATCTTCTTTGCTCTTATTACATCCTCTTTCCTCTCTTTCTTTGGTTTACGTCCTCTTCCTTTCTTTTCTTTCTACATCTGATGTAGAATCCATTCCCTAGCTGTTGCTTTCTCTCTTGCTCAGATTCACAACACAAAGGACGTATATGCCAGAAGAACAAGTACATACACTATTACCAAACATACAGAACAAAAATCTGGTTAAGTGAAATAATCCACATTTGTGTTGTGTGAATCTTTACCAAACTTTGCAAGAACATTGCAACAATCCTTAACAAGTCTGTAAAAATTTTGTATCTATTCATTCACTACTTTTTGTGGTATTGATGTCAGTTACAAGTCATTGAATTCACTTTTATTAGTATGTATTTGTCTAAGACAATTGTTTTTGTCACTTGGACATTGTTATGGTAAAACTTTGATACTGTCAGAATTAAAGAAGCACTTACCTCTAGAATTTTTCTTGCTTGTCGGACACGGCCACATTCAACAAATGCAAACACCAAATCATACAAACTATTTACTTCTCCGTGAACTTTTGTACTTAAATCTGTAATTTTTTGCAATGAGACAGCATCTTCTGCTTCAATTAGTTTACATGTGAGTTCATTCTTCATTGGTGTACAACGATACATATTACATATCTTTTCAAACTCTCTCATTGCACTATCCAAATCGTTTCTGAAGAACAAAAATTGGTGAAATATAATGTTAAATCAACATGTTCTGCCAGCAATTCACATTTTTTGTTGTTAATATCTCCACAATCAATGCATACAATCACGCAAATGCATACAATTTAATTATAATGTATCTGGTAAAGCAGCTAAGCACTCACTAATTGGACATGATTAAAAATGCAAAAATGCTTGATTTGATAAATACTGTAATGTTTGAATTAATTATGTCACAATTTTGTGTGTTATTTGTTTGTTATATATACTAATAAGTCTTATGTTGCACTCACCTGACAATATGTACTTTAATAAGAGGACCAAGCATTACATTGTTTACATCTATGTAACTATTCTGCAAAAGAGTATCAAATGCTTTCCGTAAATTGTCTATGTCAGCCTGATCAGCCAAATAATTCAACAAGGATCGACAAGCAGAACTAAGTGCATAGGTCTTTTCTTCTGTGGTTGCAGTTCTCTTTTGAGCTTGGTCACATAAAAGAGTCAGTGCACCTGCAATCAAAGACTTTTACTGTCTTGTTACTTATTTAGTATATACTTGAAAACAAGCATTAAATAGTAAAGAAATTGAAGCTGTACTAATTGAAACATTTAAAGCTAACAAATGTACCTTCTAAATCATTCTTTTTAACCATGAGGTTAGCTAACTTCACAATCTTGGATCTATTAAGAATAAAATCATTTGACTGATTTTCAAACCATTGTAGAACTTTCAATGCAGTTGTTAAATTCTCATTAGAGACATTCAAATCTATGAGCTGGGCAGTAAGTCCAGGACCAATACTAATGTGTTCATTTACCAATTCCTGTAACAACATATTGTAGGGAAATGAAATATAGTAGGTAGCTACAAATCCAGCTGCAAAATTAAACTGTAACACTAACATGCCATAAACTACAACACTTTCATCCCTAGTTCCTCATTTCATTAAAAAGGCAAGAACTATCAATGTAAATAATTAGAGAACAGACGTCATTTCTTTCTTCAAAGGAAATATTAGAAATTGTTTGGTTGCAGGAACGAATCTGGCAGGTTTTGATAGTTATTATTGCTAGAAAGCATGATTGAAAGAATAATAATGAATTTAAAGTATAGCTTTTAGGACATTTAGAACTTGTTTAATCACCATCTGCTCAATTAAACAAGTGGTTCTACAAAAGCACAAGCTTTCTAGCATTATTTCCAAATTCTCCGCTATATTAACGATTACGTCAACTTGCAAAAGTGTTTTAAAACAACAAACAATTATTTCCAACTCGACTTGAACTCATATCCTCAGAGTTAACTCGCCGACACCCATACCATTACGCCACAGAAGAGCCGTACGACAAGAACATTCGTAAGAGCGAGAAGTAACAATTCGGAACCGTCAGGGATATAACGGTAAAAGAAAAAGTTGGTCCTAAGGGTAGTGTCTATAACATATTTAAATTTCCTGTTAATCGACTAGGTTGTATTTGGTTAAATCGGTTCATGCAGATGCGTAGACAACAACTGACTGGCCGTGATAGATGTTTTAGAAATCAAACTTGTTGAAAAAATGTTTAACAGTTGCAAATTCGAAAATCACATGGGCACATCCGATTTATCTGTATTGATAACATTTGTAGCAAAAGTGCTTCAAATGATTTTCAGTATAGTTTCTCGAATTCTCAGTAGTTTTCTGCAACAACACATTCATAAATTAAATCCCTGCGTGGGATTTGAAAAAAATGCAAGAATTGCTATCTCCAATTTTGTAGTTTTGAATTATTCACATTTTTAGCGCGTTCGAAAAAAAATTGGGGCTAGCAACATTTATTACCGTCTCTTATTACATATGAGGAGAAAATTTAAAGAAAAAATTGGAGTGGTTCTTGAGAAAAATTGCCATTAATTCGCGCAAAATTACACGGAAAACACATGTTGATCATAAACTTATTTAAAGGTCCGTCCTTAAGGAACAGATTTCATTGAGGAAAAAATCTCTATAGTCAATATTATAGTTGCAGGAAGACTCCCATCCCCAAAATGCGCTTCTCCAATTAAAAACAACAGTGATTTCAACGAACATGAGACAACCACCATGCTCTTGAGCGTTTTTTACGCTATCCCAAGACAGAGTTTGATCAAAAAATTTAGTACAGTTTTTGAGAAAATGTTGAAAATGTGTTTGTAAAGTATCTTCAAAAATCAAAAATATCCGTTTGAAACTCCCAAATCTAGAGTCCATTCAAATCGATTGGGGAATATCAATTTGAAGAAAATCGGCTGCATGGTTCAGTCGCTAGCTTTGACCATAGACTAGTTTTGTCGTCAACTGATTTTTCAATATCAAGGACCGACAAAACACGGATTATGGCTACACCACGTGTTACAAGAGTTTTTTTTCTAAATTTAGCAACAGAGATATAGACATTTTCGTCACCAGGACCCGGCAATAAGAGTTTTTCTTCCGAAAATTCGCTGTTTCTCTGCGCACGATTACACGACCTTCACTTGTTAAGAACAACTTCGTAAGACGAGAATGTAAAAAATTAATAATAATTTATTTTATTAATTCAAATATACTTGTGGGTGGAAAGTTAAAAACAACTCTACTGGTCAAAGCATGAGTCAAGTAGACACGTAATTATACCAGGGACTACTGGTTTACGGGCTGTGTCAAGATGGCACAACCACTATAGCTCAATCACATCAAACCAAATGGAATATTTAGTGCTCATTCATTACTAATTTATTACTCAAAAATTAAATTTCTTACTCTTGGCGTTAATGAAATAATAGTGGTTGTGCTGACTTGACTGTCAAACTTAAAAAAATGCGCAAAATCTATTCAAACTAATACGAATAATTAGTACTCATTTATTACTCTACACAGAAATTCACTACTGACGCCGTTTATGAAAAAAAAGTGTTAAAACCTATAATTATAAAACCACGCACGACATTCGAGAATTAATTGAGACAGTATGAACGGGCACAACCAACTTAAACCTGTTAGATAATTAAAACACATTCAGAACTAATTTATTACCCCAATGAGAAATGAATTAATGCTGCCACGTACGAAATAAATATTGTTTAAACCTGAATCGTAGTTATTCAACCATGCCAGAACTTCACATACGTACGATTATAGAGAGAACCAGCGAGCACAATCAAATCAAACCCAGAACATAATTAAATACACGAAACATACTAATTTAATACTCTAAACTGAAATTTATTACTCTTGCCCTTTATAAAAAATATTGTTAAAAATGCGTAGTTGCAATGCATAGCATGCAACCATGCATGACATTCGAGTAATGAATGAGCGTGTGTGAACGGGAACATACAAGTTAAACCTATTAAATTTTTAAATACACATTTAGAACAAATTTATTACCCAACGAGACAAACATAATAGATAAATTAGGTAAACATGTTTTTTTAAGAGCTCATTTTGTACGACTTTGCCTGAGGCCAAAATCTCTATCTTCAATTTTGCAGTTTTGAAATTGTTATTTGCAATATTCAAAAAATTGGGGATATCAACGAAAATGATACCTACATCATTCTCTTAAACGTCCTTCGCGCTATTCAACAACAAAATTTAGTCAAAAAATTTGGAGCCATTTTTTGAAAACTGAAAATGGCCATGGGGTTTCATGTAAAGTACCTCCAAAAATTAAAATATCGGTTTCAAATTCCAGGAGGCTCGATTCCAGCCACAACGTTTGGGAATATCAATTTTGAAGAATATCAGCTCCACGATTTTGGCGCTGCACAGACGGACGTTTCGTCGTCAATCGATTTTTCGGTATTAAGAGCCATCAAAACATGGATTCTGATTACACCATGAATTATATGATTTTTTTCTGAATTCAGCAATAGGATTTATCCACTTTTTTGTTACCAGAACCCGACAATGAGGGGTTTTCTGGAGAAAATTCATCGTTTTCTGGCGCACGAAAACATTACCTTCTTACGAAGTATTCGTAAGGCGTGAAAGTAAAAATTAAATTTGTGTAATTTTAGGAAAAACAAAAATGTACAACAACGGCATCTTAATCAGTGCTAATTTATCCGTTCGAAGAATTTGAAAAAGCATTTCTGAAAAAGAGGAAATTTCAGCTCATTTTCACAGAAAACTTTTGAATTTTTGAGATACTTTATATGAAATCATTTAAAGCCCATGCAGTCATAAATTCAATAAAGTGAACAAATCGCAGCTAATGTTACACATTAACGACGTGAGCGACATTTCAAACAATTTACATTGTAATTTAAAAACAAAAGCATAGAGGAATTTGACGTTTATGTCATCATATAGAGTACATTTAGCACTAGCCCTTCCAAAAGCTGAAAGAAAAAAATTGGAACCGTTTCCGAGAAAATCTTGGTTTTGTTACTTTTTAATATGCACATACTGCATGCAATATTACGCGAAAACTACGAAACCTTTTTAACTAGTGGTGCTACAGAATGGCACAGTCTTTCCAGTATTAGTTTTCTATTTTCTTTGGTCTCGGCTAGCTATTCGGACTAGCCACATTCTCTCGTCGGCTGCCCTCTGTCGCCGCCCAAAGTACATTTTTTTGACATTTTCTTAATTTTTCAGTTTCCTAATAGTAGAACAGAAACATTAATTTAAGAATATTAAAGATGAGTTAAATTCCGTCCTAAATGCTATTTTTTTTTAAAATTTGGAGCCGCTATTAAGAAAATTGCGTTTAAGCGCTACTGTAAATGCGAAATTTGAAGCTCTTTTTTAAAGACAATTTTTGAGTTTTCGAAAAACTTTAATTTAAGGACATTTGACATACATTAACTCACAAATACAATAGTGTTCACAAATTGCTGAAAATAAGCATATTAACGGTGTGAGAGATATTTAAAAAAAATTGTGTAATTTTTGAAAAACGAAAAAATTCCCCACAATGAACTTTGTCATATTAAAGATTGAACTTAGCAATATCCGTTTGAAAATTTTGATGACAAAATTTTGAGCCATTTTTGAGAAAATGGCGTGTGAGCGTTTCTGAAAATACGGAATTTTGAGATAATTTTCACAGAAAACCTTCGAGTTTTCGAGAAAATTTATACATTATTTAAAGCACATGCACTCATAAATAAATAATGTGAACACATTGCCGCTAATGTAAATATTAACGACGTGAGACAAGTCAAAAAAATTTCATTTTTGTAATTTTTGAAGAAACAAAATAATAGAGCAGTATACCATTTATGTCATCTCATAGAGTACACTAGGCACTATCCTTACCAAAAGTTTAAAAAATTGGAGCCGTTTTTGAGAAAATCTTGTTTTGTAATTTAAAAAAAAATGCGAATATTTCGCGCAATATTGTCAGAAAAACGACTAAAATTTACAAGAAAATGAATATTACCTTAACGAAAGAACACGCTTAGGTGAACAAATTTCATTTGGAGCAAAAATCTCTACCTTCAATTTTGTAGTTGCAGGAAGAGGCCGAAAAAAATTAAGTTAAACGTTAAAATCGGACCTGTATACTTCATAAGTATAGTATAGTTTCTTCGATTTGGGAAAAAAATCCTACGAATGGTTTAGGCGCTAGTAGTGTTCACGGACGGACGGACGTTTTGCTTTCAATTGGTGTTTTGGCATCAAGGACCCACAAAGGAGGGATTCTGGGTACACCACATGTTAGGGGATTTTTTTCTTAATTTAGCAACTCGATTTATCCACTTTTTCGTTATCAGGGCAAAACAATTAACTTTTTCTGTCGAAAATCCGCGCTTTTTTCGCGCAGCATTACATAACTTTCACTATTCTACGTATATTACTCCGTATACGGGAAAGTAAAAAAAGTACATGATTCTAACGAAAGGAATAACTATCGAGAAAAATGTTACTTGAAAAAAATCTTTATCTTCAATTTTGTAGTTGCATGATGCCCGAAAAATCAAACTTTTGCAATTTTAGAATAATCAGAGTTAGCAGTGAAAATCCTATGCAATCTTCACAAGTGTATTTTACTGTATTAAAAAAAGAGCCATTTTAAGAAAATTTTCAAAAAGAACACGTAAAATTCATCGTAATACTCAAAATTGGCTTTAAAGGGGCCACAAAAATTAAAAACACAACTCTTATCTCTTAAATAAGATTATATATTCCGCTTTCCCTCAAAAAAAACCCACCAAAAAGTTTTGAGAGCGCGGTATCGTCATCCCCGAGCACCTCCCGAAGCGAGTTGCCCACGCCATGTCTTCGTCGGTTGCCAACAAATTTCCTACAGTTCCGGAGAAAGAGCCGTCCCGCATGAGTCACATATGGGAGGAGTTTCTCCTCGGAGGAAACCGTGAGGAAAATGGCAGTGTCCGATACGAAGACGGGTTAAAATGACTTCCTCACGCCTAGAGGAACGAGATGAGGATCACCAGGGAATTACAGAATTCTTTATCCCACTTAGTTTAAAAGTGGTATTGTGCCACTCTGTTTGCCACGCTCTAAACAAGGATCGTTTCAAGTAAGCCTTAACATCGGGCAATGGTACAGCAGGAACGTCAATACGAGTATCACGAGTAGCTGATTTCGCCGCCTGGTCGGCCTGCTCATTACCTGTGATTCCCACATGGCCTGGAACCCAACTAAGAACCAGGTCATAGTGGTGGGGCAGAAGACAATGAATCAGGATTTGAACTGATCTTGTCAGGTAGTCTGAAGGACGGGAGGCAGCCCGAAGAGAGCTGAGAGAATCAGAACAGAGAACTACTCGCCGCAACGTCGTTGACTCGATGTATTTTAGGGCTTTGAGAATTGCATACATTTCAGCAGTGAGTGTACTGCACTGAGAATGAAGCCGATATGATTTGGTGGCCCTGATACAATGAAACCTACATGCCACTGCGTCATTATGCGATGACCCGCCTGTGTACAAGAATAGATGATCCGGATAGGCTTCCCTCATACTCTGAAACTGCTTCTGGTAAACCAGAGGACTAGTAATTTGTTTGGAAAGATTGTAGAGTCTGAGGTCAATATTGGGGAGGAGCAGTTTCCAAGGGGGAATCGGGTCATTTGGGGGTTTCACAGGAGTGGGAAGATCGACATTAAGTTCCCGCAATAGATTTCGCAATCGAATGCCTGGAGGCTGGGGTAGCAATGTTCGAAGAATATAAGAAGATTCATATTTTGGGCGATTGTTAATTGGGCGAGAAGGATGATTAAAGAGTCCTGACACTTTAGCACCATAAGACGCTAATAGAATATCTCACATTTTTAAAGATGGCTCCCCAGCGTCAGCTAGAATGCACTCGGTTGACCAGTGTTTCCTGAAACCGCACTGGATTGGTGTGAGTAGGTTTCTGCACTCCAAGGTCCAGACCTAGCGCTGGTTTACCATCCGTTCCAGAACTTTGCAAACGCAGCTGGTAAGAGCGAGAGGTCAGTAGCTCGATGACAACGACCCATCCTTTCCGTCCTTCAGAGCTGGGATAACTATGGCTTCTCGCCATGGAGCAGGGATGGTGTGCTCTTCCCAGATGCGATTATAAAGGCGGAGGAGAAATTGCATCGCCACATCAGGAAGATGTAGCATAAGGTTATGTATTTCGTCAGGACCTGGGGCAGTTCTTTTTGCCAATGCGAGAGCAGAGCGCAATTCCGACATAGAGAAAGGAGTGTTGTAATCCACAGACGCTCTGCAGGAGAAATCCAGCGGACGGCTCTCCATCCTCTCCTTGATCCAAAGAACGTCAGGAGCGTAGTTCGCCGAACTTGACATATGTTCATAGTGCGCGGCGAATTCCTCTACAATCATATCTGGAGATGTTACCATTTCTCCTTTTATAAAGAGTTCTGGCACCGTATTTGGTGAAGAGTGTCCTTTTATCTGACGAATTCTTCTCCATATCACGCGTGGAGGCGTGTGACAATTGAGAGACGAGACGTATGCTCTCCACGATGCATTTTTGCCCTCTAAAATAGTTCTCCTAGCCTTCGCCCTGCATCTTTTATACTCTGTGAGGTTTTCCACAATTGGGTAATATCTGAGACGTGCCAGTGCCTTTTTTTCGGGCACTGACCGCTCTAGAGCAGTTCGCATCCCAACACGGAACGAAAGGGTGTCGCGGTTTGCCACTTGACTTCGGAATTGCGATAGAAGCAGCAGCGAGTACAGCGCTATTAAAATGTTCAGTGATTTCATCCACATTTCCGAAGGGACCATCTGACAGGTTAACATTATTTCGGAATGTCGACCAGTCAGCCCGTCGCACGATCCATTGAGGGGACCGTGCAAGACCGCGGCGAAGATGATCAATGTGGACAATAGTGGGGTAATGGTCGCTTCCATAAAGATCTTCGCATAGAAGTAGCAAGTGAAGAGCTGCAGAGGGCTACATCAATAGCCGTGATCGAATTCGTAGCTACGGCAAAATGTGTTGGTTCCCCAGTGTTGAGAATCGCCAAATTCATAGTGTCAATGACAGATTCCAAAACAGCACCTCTTTGACAAGTACGGGAAGAACCTCAAAGAGGGCTGTGGACGTTTACATCACCCACAACCAGGTGTAGGCAATTGGTTTATGAGATCTAAGAAGTCATCAACCGACACCGTTTGTCTTGGGGGAATATAGATGTTACAAACAGTGAGAGGGACGGAAGATACACCTGCACACACTGTTTGAAGGTCAGTTTGAACGGGAATTTCTGCAGAATGCAGCGAATCCTGGACCAAAGTAGTAACTCCGCCGTGAGCACGGAGGCCGTCATCGACATCAACCCTATAAGGAGTGAAACCGCGAAAGTGTATGGGCCGTAGTGGAGAAAGATACGTTTCCTGTAAACAAAAAATTGAGGGTGTCTAACGGGACAACAAGAGTTATAATTCGTCCCGTCGGAGAGAAAATCCATTCAGATTCCAGGATAGGAGAGCCGTTATTTAAGGAGTTAAGAGGATTTTTTTCTTTTTTCCGCCTCCGCTGTCCGAAGGGGCGAGTGTCCACCCCAACTAAAGTTTCCTCCGAGGCTGACTCATCCTGACCACTGCTCGATAGGCTGAGAGATCGCTCAGAGCGAGTCTCAGGAGTCGGGGTAGATGGAGTTTGGAGGATCTATCAATTTTTTTCTTGTCCAGGCCAGAAGGCCGTTTGACATCAACCTTCTTGCGCGGCTGAGAAGTGGATTCTTGGTCTGACTTTGTCTCTGTTGCTTTCTTGAGTGGTGTTTTATATTTGGAGGGAATTATAATTTTCCCACCTTGCAGA
>JAHLJT010008446.1:137548821-137577517 GCA_031308135.1 Acheta domesticus
AGTATGTGTGATCAGAGGCATATCTAGGTATTTAGGCACCTACGGGAAGCACAGAAGTTGTGTCTCCAAAGGATACTCCAAATTACAGTTGTTATTATTTGTTTTAGCAGGTATTCTCTAAATAGCACCCCCAGCAAGTGGCGCCCATGCCACTTGCCATGTCTGCCATACTGTAGATTTGCCTCTGAGTGCGATTCAAACACAGTAAAATTTGCTCAATGCAGAATCTCAAGGGAACAGTTTTATTTTCCAGATTGTACAATATGATACTGTAGAATTAAAATTTTCCAGGACAGCAGTTTATGTTCACACCAGACAGAATTCTGCATTATATATGTTCTGCTTTGAACATGTTTGACTGCATTTGCTAGATAAGTTTGAACCAAAGTGAATAAGAAAAAACAAGAACTGAATTCTAAACTTTATCTCTCACATTTTGAAAGCAGCTATCTTTGACTTACCGAAAAACCCTACACGACTGACACAATTAAATATTATCCACCACTTCCAACATAAAAAATTAAGAATTCGTGGAAATAATATAATGAAAAAGAGCTATCTAAATACCTGCCACACAGCATTAGCTTTTTCCAGATTTTGGTTCCTGCAATGTAAATGAAGTAGCCGCTTCATTGCAGTATGAGCTGTTTCACCTTTAGCCTTCAAATTTTTTACCAAATTTGTCAACTGGCTTTCACTCTACAAAATGAAAACAAAGTGAACATTTTTAGAACACCTGACATGACATTACCAATATAAAAACATGCAAATCACTTCTCTAAAATACACAAATACAATGCAATGCCTACCTTCTTTTCCAATGCACTAGTAAATAATTATACAACTAAAATAACTTGAAAAATATTCAGGTTGTCAGTTTTTAAAGGTGTGTGAAGTTGGCAACCCCACTTTGTCGAAAATTCAAATGACATACGCCAAAGTTTTGCCCAACCTATAAAAAGTTTTGCCCAAGTCACACAACGCCAGAAATCGAAAATCAAATTTTGGACTTTAATGTGACTAGCACCCCCACTTGCGAACTTCAAAGTTTTAAACAAACCATCGTGTAGAAGAGTTTTGCCCATTTTTGAATCAACTTGTAAAAAGTTTTGCCCAAGTCAAACAAAGTCGGAAATTGCAAATCAAAATTTCGGACTTAACACTCCAGGAGCTCTCGCACAAGGCAATTGCGAAATAACGAACTCATTACAGTTTTGCTTACGATGAGCCCAAGCACATCAAGCCATAAAAAAGTTTTGCCCAACTCTCAAAGTCGGAAATTGCAAATCAAATTTTAGGACTTAAACTTCCTATAGCTCTCCCAAAAATAAATTTCAAAATTTCGAACATACCATCGTATCGCTCACGATTGGTTCAAAGTCATTGAGCCTTAAATACGTTTTGCCCAAGTCACACCACGACAAAAATCGAGAAAATAGCAAATCATATTTTGGACTTTAAACTAACTAGCACCCCCAATTGCGAATTTCAAAGTCGTAAACGTACCATCGTGTAGAAGAGTTTTGCCCATTTATGAATCAATTTGTAAAAAGTTTTGCCCAAGTCACAAAACGCTGGAAATCGCAAATAAAAAATTTGGACTTGAACTTTCTGTAGCCCTCCCACAAGTGTTTTTCGAAATTTCCAACATATCACCGTTTTGCCCACGATGAACTCATGTACATCGAGCCATAAAAAAGTTTTGCCTAAGTCACAGAAAGTCAGGAATCACAAATCAAAATTTCGGACTTAAACTTCCTATAGGTCTCCTGTAGAGTCCGCCTGGGAGCGTTGGAGCGACGGCCCCGCACTCCGTTACCTGCAACCTTACGTTGAACATTGACCTGGACTTAGTCATTGTACCTGGCACTCATACTTATAATTCTCTGGATCACGGCTATTTCGATTTTGTATAACGACCCGGCTAATATAATCTCCCGGATATTGTGACTCCTGGCTACGTTTTCGGATTATTCTGTGGAATTGTGGTTATAAATAAATTGTTGTTGCAGACCTCCTAGCATTGTTTCATTTGGTATTCAACATCTCCAAAACAAAAATTTGAAAATTTCGGACATGTTATCGTTTTGCCCACGATCGGCCCAAGTTTATCGAGCCTTAAAAATGTTTTGCCCACGTCACACAGCGCCGGAAATCGCAAATCAAACTTTGGGACTTTAAAGTGACTTGCAAAAGCGTGAAGTTGGCAACCCCACTTGCGAATTTCTAAGTCTTGAACAAACCATCATGTAGAAGAGTTTTGCCCATTTTTGAATCAATTTGTAAAAAGTTTTGGCCATGTCACACAACGCTGGAAATCGCAAATAAAAAATTTGGACTTAAACTTTCTGTAGCTCTCTCACAAGTGTTTTTCGAAATTTCGAACATACCACCGTTTTGCCCACGATGAGCCTATGCACATCGAGCTATAAAAAAGTTTTGCCCAAGTCACAGAAAGTCAGGAATCGCAAATCAAAATTTCGGACTTAAACTTCCTATAGATCTCCAAAACACAAATTTGAAAATTTCGGACGTCATCGTTTTGCCCACGATCGGCCCAAGTTCATCGAGCCTTAAAAATGTTTTGCCCAAGTCACACAACGCCGGAAATAGCAAATCAAAATTTTGGACTTAAACTTTCTGTAGCTCTACCACAAGTGTTTTTCGAAATTTCGAACTTACCGTTTTGCCCACGACTAGCCCTAGTTTATCGAGCTATAAGAAAATTTTGCCCAAGTCAGCAAACGCCAGAAATTGATAATCAAGTTTTGGACTTTAAAGTGACTTGCAAAATTGCGAAGTTGGCACCTCCACTTTATCGGAAACTCCAAAGACATGCGGCAACGTTTCGCCTAAGTTTTGCCAAAGTTTGCCCAACCTCTAAAAAGTTTTGCCCAAATCACACTACGCTGGACATCGCAAATCAAAATTTCGGACCTAAACTTCCTGTAGCTCTCTCAAGTTATTTTCGAAATTTCGAATATACCACCGTTTTGCCTACGATGAGCCTAAGTACATTGAGCCATAAAAAAGTTTTCCCCAAGTCACACTACACCAGAAATCGAAAATCACAAATCGGAAATCGAAAATCACGATTTTCTATACGCAACAGTAGTGAAGCTTTTCAAATTATGACAAGACTTACAACAGCGCACGGGGCAGGAGCATAAACTAGGAATACTAACATCTGACATTTATCAGTAATCCGCATTCCGACAAGGAGTGATTAAAGGTACAACAGATGAAAGGTACACCACCTTCCCCTATTCTCTCTTCGAATTTTACTTTTTACGTCTGCAGGCATATAAGCAATTATTTCTTCATAAAACTAGTAGATCCCTACATATCTATGTTACATATTTATGAGTTTGAATGTAACTTGTAATAATACACGAGCAAGAGTTTAGAATGTTTTCCGTAAATACACTTTTAGACAGAAGGTGTTTCTAAAATGCATGATTAAACTGTTTTATAGAATAGATGTCAATCACTTTTAATGACTATACTCTTTACATATGATTAACACACATCTCCGGAACACATCCTAAACTCTTACTCGTGTATTATTCTCACATATTTGGATGTAGAAAATATTATTTTCAAAATATCAGGCTAAAATATCCACATGGTACGCACTTGGTCAATTTTTTTGAGAAGAACGTTTGTTTACATTCACTGGATTAAGCTAGAAACAAATTCAAGAATTGCAACAAAAGGTAACTTCTATGAAAACCACGAAAAACATATCTTCTTTGCAGCCTTAATTGTTTTTTTAAATTTAAACTAAAAACGGGAAATTCGAATAATGTCTTAGAATCAATTTTTGGTTTAAAAACGATTAAATAGTATCGCGTTTCTGCGAATCTGTTATGGACTCATTTCAGAAAAATGTTTTACCATATGGGTTTGGCGGCGATGATTGTAACAGAGAAGAACTTATTGCTAATCACACGTCACCCGACGGTACATACATTAGACATGAAAAAGTGCAAATAATTACTACCAGAGAAAATCGGTCTCCGGGCAGAAACAAGTTCCCGTATGCAAACCGTTTACAATTTGCACTACTGACGGGTATATTGTAGAAATCGGTGGTCCACACTTAGAAACTCAAAATGATTATATACTCTAGCATATGCTGTCTATTCCTAAGGGTATACGTAAAAGTTTGAAGAAAGGCGATGTTTTTATACTCGAACGGGTTTTTAAGGATATACAACAAATGTTATTAGATACTGGTTTTATTGTACTTATACCGGCATTAAAGGTAAATGAAATCAGCTGACTGTAGAAGAATCTCAACTCGTTACAAAACTACGATGGGTTGCAGAAGCCGTCCACGGCATAATGGAGAAAATGTTAAAATTATTACACCATCAGTTAGACAATAAACTACTACCTGTTGTAGGAACGTTTTCAGGCTCCAGTTTAATCCAATGAATTTAAACAGACGTTCTTCTGACATAGAGAATCTACCGATTTGCTCCCGATTTATTATTTTATGACACACAAAGCATGTTTATTTTGAATAAAATATTATTTCATGCGTAATAAAGATTTCCAACAATACTAAGACATTTTCTATTATTTTTATCAATTTTCACAATATTACGTATTTTATAAACATATTAAAAGATATTATATTATTTCAGACATGGAAAACGTAAAAAGCGTGGTTATAAAATCGGCCCGTCAGGCCGTTAATCAAATCCTAGACATTCACCAGTTGGAGCACTCACAAGCATATGAAATTGTCTACATTTCACTAGCACTATCTGAAATTACTTGTGAATATTTATGAATTAGGCGAATTTTTATTAAAAAAGTAAATTTTTGGTTAACATTTTTATTAATAAAGTAAATTTTTGGTTAACATTTTTATAGAAAAAATATTTTAATATATTTATTACTTTATTTATGAACTGAAAGGCATCTACAAGTCTATTTTTTAAACGAATTACGACAAAGTTCATGTCAGAAGCAAAGAAATAAAATGAATGGCATAAAATGATAATTTTCTTAATTTAAACACGAAAAAACTGTTTTTTCGCTGTAAGTACTTACCACGTGGATATTTTAGCCTCATATTTTGAAAATAATAATATTTTCTACATCCAAACATGTGGAAAAAATATGAGTCGAATTGCAACTAAGGCCGGAAACTCCTCTATCCGACTAGAGCCTTTTACTTAATACACGGTATGAAACATTATTTGTGGTAGTCGACGCTATTCATGCTTTTCTGATTTGGTGACATATCTATTTTAAAGTCGCAAGAAAGTGCGGGACAGCTTGGGTCTCCTTACAGGTAGTGTCTTAAAGAGCCAACGCCTCCGAATAGAAAGGAAGCGCCGAAACGAATGCGCCTCGACCACAGATGTTGCCACTAGCCGCACACATGACAAATAACAGATCATAATTATTAGTGAACCGACAGGGAGTGGCAGAGGCTCCTGGCGTCGTGAACGGTAATGGTTACTACTGGCGGCTGGGTGTTTGAAGTGAATTATGAAATACGCAACCCTTGAGTTGCAAATTTTGTCTAGGCTCCCTGGGAGCAAAGCGCGGACTCTCTGCGCCACGAGCTCCGTCGGAGAATTATGTCAGTACTACAGTAGAATGTCGATATTCCGGTTTAAAAGCAACCGTATACTCTTCCGGATTATCAAATTAACCGGATTTCAACCCGGAAGAATAAATGGGATTGTATTCGTCTTCAACTAAAAAAACTTACTAAAATAATTTTAATTCAATTTTATGGTTAACGAATTATAATTTTCTGTAATTAGTAGTTAAAATAAATATGAAGTCGTTACAACCCTTTAAACATCTCAGTGTATAAAGAGAGATTCATGTAAGAACAAGCAATTTTGACAGCTAGTGCTGGCAACATAACCGAAATAACTTCTGCGACATGGTAGGAGAAACGTCGGCCTCTCAGCCAACGACGCGGCGTCACTCGGACAGCCGAGAAGTTCTGAACTCGAGCCGCGGAAGCTTACGTGTACAACATAACCGAAAGTTCTGTGGTCGTTGTGTCCTTGATCCCATTGAACTCTCCTTCCTCGATCGTTCGTTTGCAGTTGGCTAACTTGTAAATGGTTTCGACGCTTCCTTTTGTGATGTCCTCGTCCGACGAAAATATACTGCGCCACGAGAAATAATTGAAATTAGGAAGTGTAGTGCTATGTGCACTTCTGTAAAAATTTATTTTGTTTATACACATTATATGGAATTCACTTTTTGCGTGATAAGTATTACGCTTATTTTAAAACCGAGTCTTCAATGTAAGGTACTGGTGCACGTGTTTCTGAACAGCTGCCGCGGCGGAGGGATACTTCTCTGAATTACATGTGATGTTTACTTGTTTAGCGAACTGTCACTTTTGCTTGTTCTTACGTGAATTCTTCAATATGAAATCTGTGAATTCTTACGTTAATACATACAGTATGAAATTCACGCGATTTATTTTCGTCACAATGGGGTCCGGATTATCGACGTTCTGGGTTTTATAGTCCGAACCATTGACGACGCTCTACTATATTGTCATGTTATATTTTTCAATATTCACCGTTTGCTGGATTTAAAAATTTATATCAGAACTACTTTTTGCATGAAACCTTTAAAGCCATATTTATTTGTAATTGCAAAACTTTTTTTTGCATTTCAGTGTAGTAGTAGCAGTAGCTGCAGTAGCAGAGATTAACTCCCGAAAGCTTTGGAATCCCCTTAATTTTCACATATAGTAACATAGATGACGAAATTAGTGTTTATTTCTTTTGTATCTTAATTCACAAGTTATAGGATGGCACATAAATGTACCACTAGGCTCTGACACAGGTATTTTGTGAACCACCCAAAATAATGTAATATAACGCAAATGGGGGAAAAAGTTTCATGCTAGCTTCCCCGTCGTTTGTTTTTATTTTTTTATTTTCCCCCGACAATGTCCCTGGCATGGCGGTCATTTGTTGTCATGAGGGATACATGCGGTGCAGCTTTTTGGTTTATGCGTCAAAAAAGGGGGTAGTACGTTTACTATGAGCCCAATTTTTCAGAAATAATTCAGTTTTCGAGAAACTTTACAAAATGGCATAAGAAGCACTCATTCTCACAAATTATACAATGAATATAAATCGACGGTAATGAAAATATTTATGACTTACGAGATATGAAAACATTACATTTGTGTCATATTTGAACCAGTGGTGCTTCCAACGCACATACTTTCTCGCACTGCTTCTATATGGTCCTAAATGTTATTCCACTACTTCATAAACCAGCAAAAGTGTTTTCTACCAGCAAACATTTTCCTTTCCGAGACCCGAAATCCGATCCTCAAAGTCAACGAACCGGCATTTATACTACTACGCCATACTAGCACCGTATGGGCGAACAGAGCTATAAAAAGAATCGAACCGGGCTATAAACTGGTAAATGCATGATAAAGAAACAATTGATACGATGGTACATACGAGAAAGTCTGTGCCATTCTATAGCACCACTAGTTTATTTACCGCCCCTTATTACACACGTGGAGAAAATTAAAAGAAAAAATTTGGAGCGGTTTTTGAGATTTTTTTTGGTAAATTTGAAGCACAGATTCCGCAAAAACGATTGTGTTTTCAGAAAATTCTACATAACCTTTTTTAAAGAGTTAGCTTTGTACAAGAGACTTTGTCTGAAGTAAAAATCACTATCTACAATTTTGTAGTTTTAAAAATATTTTTTTGCAATTTTCAAAAAACCAAGTACTTCCCAGAAGTAGGACTAAGACCATATTTTTATCGTCCCTCATTACATAAGTGAAGAAATTTTAAAGAACAAATTTGGAGCGGTTTTTGAGAATTGTTTTTGTAAATCTGAGGCGCAATTAACGCAAAAACTACTCGGTTTAAAAAAAAAGTATATGACCTTATTTAAAGTGCTAATTTTGTACAAACGACTTTGTCTGAGGCAAAGATCACCATCTTCAATTTTGCAATTTTAAAATAGTTTTTGGAAATTTTCGAAAAATTGGGGATGTCAACAAAAATGATACCTACATCATTCCCTTAAACGTTCTTCGCACTATTCAACAACAAAATTTAACCCTTTATAGGTCGGGTAACTTTTTCTCCGGAATTATTTGAATTTATCTTTTAATTGTTTAATTTTGATCTTAGAAACATGAGAAAAATATTAATTTGTGATTTGTTTAAATATAAAGTGAGATAATTGCGAAAATGATGTGGTCGTATAAACGACCACAATCCATTTAGGGCTACGCATTACACTATGAATTGTGGTTGCCTACAGAACCATCTCGTATAATTCCTGAATAAAAACCTAATATCCAGTCATAAATAAACGTGTGTACGTTCTTTACAAAATAGAAGAAACACGTAGGAGCAGGCGTGAAACACAAAAACAAGAAAATTGAAAATAAATAGTGCAAATAAATAAGTAGTGAAATTCAATATGATATACATTTAGAAACAAAAATCAAAAATAATAAATCATTGACTAAAGAAAACAATATTGAAAGAAACGTGAACTGCTAGAGTTCATAAGCTGCGTTATTAGCGTCACGTCATCTGCATTGGAATCCCCTCTATACTCAGAATCTAACGCCGCTTCATCATTCTCGTCAATATTCCCAAGAAACTGTTAAATTCCTATTAGAAACTGTTAAATTCTTATTAGACCATGGGTTCAGAACTGTGGAAACTCCAAATTTTAGCCATTCTGTAAGATAGCACACCACTAGTAACAAGTATGGGTGTTACATTATACTACGCAAATATACGTAATCACTGAAGAAATGTAAAAATATTGAAATATTTTCTAAGTCACAAATATTCGGAAAACTAAATCTATTTAGCAAATATCTTACATTATTAGACAATACATTTAATTGTTCAAAACATTTTTTAAAATTCATATTTTCACAGAACAAAAAAAATTTACGATTGTGTACTTATTCCTGACTACACTCTTGAAAATATAAATTAACCTTATTGATGTAAAAATGGAGTATTTTATAAATAAATCTATTGTAATACTAAAAAATATCTTAATAAAGAATAATAAATAAGTAATAATCCTCTGTTCTCTAAAAACTCCGGAAACTCGAAACGCGAAAAATCACTTCTCAACAAAATGCTCAAATTAACACTCCGCGACAGTGCCTGTATGCATTGTGGTCGCGACGACGACCACAATCATGGCCCAACAGCAAGATTTCTAAGAATAAATGTGATCACACTATCTGCAACAATCGCATCTCATTGAAAAGACTCTACAATGTGAAATTAGCGATAAGGATGAAAATTGCTTGGTATACTTAAGCAAAAAACGGCCCGAACAGCATGTGGTCGCGGAGAGAACCACAATCCTATAAAGAGTTAATCAAAAAATTTGGAGCCATTTTCTTTTAACTTTGAAAATCTCCGACGGGCCTCATGTAAAGTACCCCCAAAAATTAAAATATTGGTTTCAAATTCCAAGAGCCTTGACACTAATAAAAACGATTGGGGAATATCAATTTTGAAGAAAATCGGCTGAACGGTTTAGGCGCTAGCGCTGACCACGGACGGACGGACGGACGGACGGACGGACGGACGGACGGACGGACGGACGGACGGACGGACGGACGGACGGACGGACGGACGGACGGACGGACGGACGGACGGACGGACGGACGAACGGACGGACGAACGGACGGACGGGACGGACGGACGGACGGACGGACGGACGGACGGACGGACGGACGGACGGACAGAGACAGACGAAAGACGGACGGACGTTTTGCCGTCAGTCGATTTTACAGTATCAAGAAGCAACAAAACATGGATTTTGACTACACCACGAGGTAGAGGACTCCCCCTCCTAAATTTAGCAACAGGTTTTTATAGACTTTTTCCTCACCAGACTCCAGCTATAAGAGATTTTTCTGGCGAAAATTAGCCATTTTCGGAGCACGATTACATAACTTTCTCTTCTTACGAAGTATTCGTAGGGCGAGAAAGTAAAAAACTAAAGGAAGAAGCAGAATGGCGTTTATGACATCTGTTACAGTGCATGTAGCACTTTAATTAGAAAAATAAAATAAAAGAATTGGAGTGATTTTATGAGTAAGTCTTGTTTTAAATACTGTTAATATTGCCCGTATTCATTCAAAATTACTCACAAACTGCTAACATTTTCAAACCTCACTAAACCGCGCGAAGAGATTGTACGAGGGTCGTTCCGAACGTAATGCCTCCCATTTTTTTACGTAGACGTATGATCTCAAAAACGAATGTGAGTGGTGCCATTGTGAAATATGAACTCTCTCGTTCAAAGTTCGTTTAATTTCGTTGCTAGTTGTCAGATAGAAGCATAGTTACAGAACGCTAAAATGGCGTCTAGCCGGAACGCGCGTTAGAAACAGAAATGTGTCACTGAATTTCTCACTTCCGAGGAAATTGCACGCATAGACATTCTCCGGCTGAAATTTTACGGGAAGCATATAGTGGATGTCACTACAGTCTGGCGCCGATGGGTGGTGCGTTTCAGCGGTGGTAACAGGGACGTGAATGACACATGCTGTAATCCACGCACAGCTGCCACATCACGGAATGACGGACCGCCTCGTTCAGTTCTTCCGCGTGAATAGGTTCATGGAGGTATATGGGGCTGAGTAACTGCAGATGGCGCTGAACATTGTCTGCAAAGCATTAGAGGTAGCGCTGAGTAAATTGAGTTACCGAAAATTGTGCGCAAGTCCCGCGATCACTCACACAGGAACAACAACACCACCGAAAGAAACGTTTTGAGATGCTTTCGACCCAACACGAAGCTGAAAGTGGCGATTTTCTGGATGGAATAATCACTGATTTCGTGACATGATGTTACCATTATGAGCCAGAAATGAAACGAGACTCCATGGAATGATACCACAAAAATTCCCCGTACAGGTCAACTCGGCTGATACAGACTTTTACCAGCGTGGCATGCAGGCTCTTGTTCATCGGTGAATAAAATGCGTATAAAAAAAAGGGGGACTATATTGAAAAATAGTTTCGTTTCCACAAAACTCTGTTCAAACCCATTGTATTAAGTTTGTTTTTTATTTACTGTAGTTGTTATACAAATTAATAGGAGGCATTACTTTCGGAACGACCTACGTACCTTATGTTATAGATATGGAAGTGGGTACATGAAATTTTAATTTTTTAAAGATTACATATAAAAATATTGTCGAAATAATATTGAAAACGCCATTTTTTTCAAAAACTTAGCAAATAATACAAAAATCTCCTTGCAATGAGGGGTGTCGTGTCAAACTGTACCAACCACTGTAGGAACAATCACATCAAGCCAATTTCAGTATTTACCAGGAAAACCCGGCAGATGTTCGGCCCTTCATCTCCCACTATTCCCTCCCCATCTCCGTTTCTCATTGCCTTTTTCTCCCTCCCGCCCTCACCCTGTCTGTGTCTCTGCCGCTCTCTGTCCCTCTCATTCACTTTTACTTGCAGATTCTGCACGTCTCTGAGCAGGTGAGATAATATCGGGAAGCGCCGTACCAGCAAAAATGTAACAGAATGTCCAGGAAGAGTTCATTCTGTAGATTACGGCGAGAGAAACGTTTCTTGGAGGCTTTTGGCCTCAAAAGTTTAGTTTTTAAGGCCATAGAACGCCTCGTTTGGGAGTTTTTTTTACCGATATAGATTCAAAATGCTGCCGAGTGTGTTGCAGGTTGCATTTGACGTGAATATGTAGTGAACATGTAGCGCCATGTAGTGGAGTTACAACAGAATTAACAAAACATAAATCTTTTCGGTGAAAAATACATAGAAGTGCCCACTTTCATGGAGATCGGTCTAACGATGTTGGAGTTTTGCTTTTATATACATACCAACATCCTGTTTTATATATATACACACACACACAAAACTCATTTTCTGCTAAATTATTACCCCGAAATAAAATGTATTATTGTTGTTGATTATTAAGTACATGCAGTTTTTCTCAAATCACAGTTACACTGGCATGTCAGTCATAGTTTACATGCAAAAGAAACAAATCAATGTAATAAACCGAATGAAATTCAACCAATTAGAAAATTAAGTACTCATTTATTACTAATTTATTATCAAATAATTATATTTATTACTGTTCCGGTTTAATAAATAAATGTTGTTATGACTGCATACGAGTAATCCTGCGATGCCAATAATTGAAGATCTCCATTCCTAACACTATTTAAATAATTATTCTTACTATTTCAGGAGAAAGGAAAAACCTTTACCATTATTAGTGTACTTTAATTTGAAATTTTGAATAGTGGATTTAATGTATATGTGACTGGAGAGAATTTTGCATGTTATGACAGGACAGTTAACCCATTTCTTCCCAAACAGTTAAATATTTAATTTATTTAATAACGTTTAGTTAAATATTGATAAGAAGTCTCCAAAGATTGCAAAACCAGTTTGCTAAAATATTTTCATTCTCGGTTGAACCTAGACGAAACGTTGCGTTTACGCAACGTTGGGAGTTTTCCGGAAAGAAAGTGTACTTTCCACTTTTTAAAGAAATTTCGGTATTTTGTCAGTTAATGTCTACTAATTTTAATGATACGCAAAAAAAATTTCAATTTATTCATGAAGGTGTAACTCCAAATTGAATTTAAATGCTTTTGACATTTTTTATTCCAAAATTAGTGGATTCTTATGAACATTACGTTGTCTGCATGCTTTCGTATTATCACTAGCTTATTTAATCAACATGGACCTTTTGTATTTCTCTCATTGTCTTCTCACTATAATGCTCTAATTTTCAATGCGAGAATCAGATGGCAAATTACATTTTGTGTGCCAGATGGGAAATTACAATTTCGGTTTCCAGATCCATATTTTTATTAGTAGTCCCCCTCACTTCTAAGAACAGGTCAATCTCAAAATCAATACAATTTAAAGTATTTTCTGGTGTTAGAAGGTAAATATTTCTCGCCTTGCAGGGTCTCTAACAAAGCAAAATGCCTTTATGCTTCTCTATCATGCAATCTCACACGTTTGTTTTTAATTTTTTTACGTGACGTGAATGATCTGATGTCATTTTTTGTGTTGCCACAATTGCATTTGCGTAGAAATTGGTTTCTAATAAATGACAAAAATAAGGTCATACCTACAGATGTTTGCCAAGAAACTTCTTTTTTTCTTTAACAAATTTCGTCAAATTGCAAATTAGTTCATCCAAGATCGAACATTTGTAATATTCTTTGATATTCCCCCAAGAACATGAAATGTTTTCAAAAATAATTTCTTCTCTGTCAGTACGCACCACATCATGAAACCAACCTCTCATGTCTCGCTCTTTTTAGCTAAGTGTCGCCTCCAGTATGAAACTATCTGCACACAAGTACTGATAAATTCTGGCTAATAACTCCGGATTGCAAATGTCTTTTGTTCGTTCATCAAAAAATGGTATTTTGTAGATCAAAAATCAATTTTGTAGATATCTAATAATTACCTAAGGTGTTATTGACCAAAATGTGTAGATCTTTTTATTTCTTCAAAACTGTTTCAAAATTTTCTTTCTTTCACGATTGGTATCTTCGAAAGCCCATGCAAACTGTTTCGTATAGGAAGGCACACCTATGCCATGCCTTGTTTTAGTGCCGAGAAAACTACAGATATTACGTAAATTGACTTATCCGTCAATGGAACAATCTAAAGAGAGCATATTATACCTAATATTACATCTCTTTTGAAATGTCAAGCCCCTACGAAATGTTAGTTGTGGCACCATAATGGAATTTGGCCGTTCCCAATCTGCCGGGAAACTCCCAACGTTGCATAAACGCAACACAAAATTTATTTGTCTATACAAATTGTTCTGAAAATCATACACTTATCAAACATTAACACTTTTATTTGTATATATATTATCTTGCAGTGTGATACCAAAACGTCACATAGATCACCAATTTGAAGATCAAAAGACAGATATTGGAGAGGCGTGAAAATAGGGCATGCGCCATTATGGAGAAAAAAAATAAAATTGTGTATTCACGTAATGTATATTTATCAAATAAAAATAGTTTTAATGTCATTAAAGACTGTATTTACTATAGAAAAAAATTCAAATGATTTCATCGAATGGTATAGGTAAAATAAAATAGTGAACATTGCGTTGCGTTGAGAAGAAATGGGTTAATAAAAGTCAATGCTACCATTCATTCTGATAAATAAACTGAAAAATGCCAAAATTTAGTTAAGTGGTGTTTGGAATGTACATACATATCATATCCATAGACTGATAGACAGTTGGATTGAGTTCAATCAAGTAAAAATTGAACAATTAAATAAACACTTATTGCCTATAAATTAAATTTATTACTGTAACCAATTGTGAAAAAAAATATGACAGCATGAGAGTTTTGCAGCACTGACAGTCATTAGAATAAAATTTAAAGAATTTTAAATCCAAAATTGAAATCCCTTCATTGATCATGCCGAACTCACAATCCTGCAAATTTGAAACGAATATTTTTATTTTGGGAGGAGCCTTCTTTACATGAAGCCTTGAATTTTTTTAATTTTCCAAAATTACTCAAATACGGCTCCAAACGTTTGTATTAATTTCATTTCACGAACAATTAAAGTACCTCGGGTTTTATTTTCACAGTATATTGAATTTTCAAAATTGCAGCATTAATAGTTTTTGTGGCCTCCTCTTACATCCATATGTTTCAATGATACAGATTGTTTCCTATTAAATCCCTTTTTCAAAGGCATAGCTTTATGAAAGGCTTTGTACAATTTTTCGAGAATATGAGTGGCTTTCACGTAATTTGTACTTGAAATTATGAAAATTAAAGAAAATATTTTCTCAAAGAAGACCCGAAATGATTTTTTAAAATATATTTCTGGAATGGCTAATAAAAATGATGCCAGTATAATTTTCGTTGAAACTTCTGAATTTTTGGAAATTATATGTTTCAAATAATACGATAAATTATGTGCTTTTGTAGTATCACAAGATTTATCAATTATCACGAAAATAAAATTCATGCATGTAACTATTTTTTTCCAGTTACCAGAATGTATTTTACTTCATTATTAAGCTCCTAGTAACTAAAAAATCTCAATTGTTTTCTAAACACTTGCGTCGATTGTGCGAAATCACGAAAAAGCAACCTTGATTTTCAATTACTGGTGCTTGGTGATTTGGGCAAAACTTTTTTACAGCTCGATGAACTCGAGCTCATTGTGGGCAAAACAGTGGAATGTTGGAAATTTCGAAAAATACTTGTGAGAGAGCTACAGAAAGTCCAAAATTTTGATTTGTGATTTCCAGCGTTGTGTGACTTGGGCAAAAATTTTTTACAAATTGATTCATAAATGGGCAAAACTCTTCTACACGATGGTACGTTCACGACTTTGAAATTCGCAATTGGGGGTGCTAGTCAGTTTAAAGTGCAAAATATGATTTGCTATTTTCGCGATTTTTGGCGTGGTGTGACTTGGGCAAAACTTATTTAAGGCTCAATGACTTCGAACCAATCGTGAGTGATACGATGGTATGTTCGAAATTTTGAAATTTGTTTTTGGGAGAGCTACAGGAAGTTTAAGTCCTAAAATTTGATTTGCGATTTCCGACTTTCTGAGAGTTGGGCAAAACTTTTTTATGGCTTGATGTGCTTGGGCTCACCATAAGCAAAACTGTGATGTGTTCGTAATTTCGCAATTGCCTTGTAGGGGAGCTCCAGGAGTGTTAAGTCTGAAATTTTGATTTGCAATTTCCGATTTTGACTTGGGCAAAACTTTTTACAAATCGATTCAAAAATGGGCAAAACTCTCCTACACGATGGTTTGTTCAAAACTTTGAAGTTCGCAAGTGGGGGTGCTAGTCACTTTAAAGTCCAAAACTTGATTTGTGATTTTCGCTATTTCCGGCGTTGTGCGACATCGGCAAAAGTTTTTTTATGACTCGATGTACTTGTCATCGTGGGCAAAATGATGGCATGTTCGAAAGTTGGAAATAGCTTTGTGGGAGAGCTCCAGGAGGTTTAAGTCCGAAATTTTGATTTGCGGCTTTATTTGACTTGGGCAAAACTTTTTACAAATTGATTTAAAAATGGGCAAAACTCTTCTACACAATGGTGTGTTCAAAACCTTGAAATTCGCAAGTGGGGGTGCCGGTCACATTAAAGTCCAAAATGTGATTTTCGATTTCTGGCATTGTGTGACTTGGGCAAATCTTTTTAAAGGTTGGGTAAAACTTTTTAAAGGTTGGGTAAAACTTTTTAAAGGTTGGGTAAATCTTTTTAAAGGTTGGGCAAATCTTTTTAAAGGTTGGGCAAATCTTTTTAAAGGTTGGGCAAATCTTTTTAAAGGTTGGGCAAATCTGTTTAAAGGTTGGGTAAAACTTTTTAAAGGTTGGGCAAAACTTTGGCGTATGTCATTTGAATTTTCGACACAGTGTGGGTGCCAACTTCACGCACTTAGTTTTTATGGTTTAGTTATTAGCCCTAAGGGATTCTTGGCCATGGGGGCTGCTGACTGTGGTTGGTGCTACATTTGTAATAGAGCATTTGGTGTTATCAATTGATTTATGTCTCTTGATCCCAAGGTCATTCAAAATTGTAATTTGGCGGGCAATTATATCATCGTTATTGTTGTTGTCGTCGTCATGAAAAAAAGAAGAAAATAGAACAAGAAGAAAAGAAGAAGAAAATAGAAGAACAAGAAGAAAAGAAGAAGAAAAGAAGAAGAAAAGAAGAAGAAAAGAAGAAGAAGAAAAGAAGAAGAAGAAAAGAAGAAGAAAAGAAGAAGAAAAGAAGAAGAAGAAAAGAAGAAGAAAAGAAGAAGAAGAAGAAGAAAAGAAGAAGAAGAAGAAAAGAAGAAGAAGAAGAAAAGAAGAAGAAGAAGAAAAGAAGAAGAAGAAGAAAAGAAGAAGAAGAAAAGAAGAAGAAAAGAAGAAGAAGAAGAAAGAAGAAGAAGAAAAGAAGAAGAAGAAAAGAAGAAGAAGAAAAGAAGAAGAAGAAAAGAAGAAGAAAAGAAGAAGAAAAGAAGAAGAAAAGAAGAAGAAAAGAAGAAGAGAAGAAAAAAGAAAAGAAGATGAAGAAAAGAAGAAGAAAAAGAACATCATGATGATATCATTTTTAATAAGACATGTTTTTAGATGTTAAATTTTTGACATAAAAATTTCTAGCATGTACTAAATAAACATTGTTAAATTTAAAAAAAATGGTAGAAAGCTTTACTTATTTACTGTTGAATGAAATAATAAAGTAGTAATATTAGCGTTTAAGAAAACTGGGCTAAGTTATTTTAAATTCAACCCTACCACTGAAAAATTGATCATTAATAGCATTTCCTATGGGCCACTGTTAAAGAAACTAAATAGATGGGGAATATTAAAATAAAATATCAAAGTTATGTTAATGTAATGGGAGGAGCACAAAATATATACTCATTGCATACTCTCATTTTGAAGAGGTAAAATAAAAGTTCCTTGAATATCCACTTTTGTCTACCATCATACACCTACAACCCATAACTAAGAGATTCATTTCTAGTTTCTTCTAGTCAATTTACATGCAAACATTAATCAAAAGTAAATATGTGGGAATGAGAGAGCAAATAAACAGCAGAAATTTAGACACACATTTTAGATGCATGAATGAAAAGTTAATGAAAAATTAACCTTATTCCATGAAATTAAATTTTCCATGAGAAAGTCAGACTTTTGACGCCAAGTTGTTTGCCTTGGCTAATGGATGTCATTGTTACTGCCTGCCTGCCGGTCCATCCACCCACCAAACACATTCCAAGCAGTTCACATGATGGTTCCAAAAGAGCAACATATTTTCATGGTGACAATTTAGAGAAAGCTATTCAAGTGTCTGATAGGATCATGCTCTACCAATTGGTAGAAATTTCATGATAGTAACAGCTTAGATAATTTCACATAAGAAATATCATACCCCTAATGCCATTCCTTGTGATGATCTTTGCACTTGTGAAACAACTACTCCACTTGTGAGCTTTTCTAGTAAGTTTGATATTTCAGCTGTCGTATTTTCATTTCCCAATTGTTCCACAAATCTTTCAGCAGTACTAGTGCTAATAGCCAAGCCTTGGGAGCACATTGCCTGAAAAATAGCAACAATGACAAATTGTAAGAATAGAAACTTGTGTTCAAGACAAAAGAAAACATTTTAAATCAAAAGAGAACACATGAAGAGTACAAAGACAAATCCAAGTATCAAGTGTTTTTTGTTTGTAATTTTAATATCAAATCCATTTTCACATGAAGATAAAATCATCTTATATCAGAGGTTTTAGTTAATTAGAAGGCTATTTCACTCAGAAGGAAACTACATTAATGGCAATCAATTTCTTCCATGACTGCAATCACAAGACTGATCGACATAATAGAATATAATATTTCTGCTGAAACCATTTCACTGATATTCATAACAGTAACACAGTTCCACTACATAAATATTAATACAATGGGAAGAACAAACAATTTATCATTGTCAACTCTTATTTTAAATATGTAAAAAAAGTTACTTGAAAATGCATCCATTTGACATATACACCATCAAACACGAAACTATGAGATTCATTTATAGTTTCTTTTAGACAATTCATATGCAAACATTATTTATACAAAGTAAATATTTGGGTTTGTCACAGCAAATAAGAAAAGGCAGACATTCATTATTATAGGAAATTCATGAAAAATAGACAAGCACATATTTGCAACTAAACATATCAAGGATCAACTGAAGCCGTCCAAGAGACCACAAAGGTAGAAAATGAAAATTTGATCAGTTACATTTAGATCTCAAAGATCTGCTAAGGCTTGGAATAACAGTGAACCAGGACAGAAGGCTCTTTCAATAAGAAACACTTTTAACTATGAGGGTTGGAGCATAAGTCATGGCAACTATTATTTTTTGTGAGAATAAGAGCAAGGGTGGAAAATGTGAAATATATACACATGAAAGGACAAGGTATGAACTAAGTGCATGGGCATTTAACGACACACCAAAATTGTATTTCTCACATTTATTAAGATATTTGAAATTGAAGTACTGTTTTCATGTTCCAAAGCATTTGAGCACATATGGTATCACAACATTACAAAAGCATTGCACATCCGTTATAAAGAATCAATTAGGCATATGCTCCATACCGCACATACCACATCAGTCCGCATACTCACAGGTTGTCACATGCTTTCTGATCACTGATTGCTACGCGTCCTTGCAGAATCTCTCCTGCCCATCTGACGACTGTTCGATATTCCCATGGCCTTCATTCGTGAGCATTATTTCCAAGAACTTTCACCAATTCCCTGTGACATTCTCCAGTATTTCTCCCATGGAGAACTGCTATCTTGAAGTACGAGCGCTGCTCAGAACATGTTACATTCATCTCGAATTTCGGACATCTCACGTGGTCGGACATTTGATTTCACGTTGCTCTCTGGGTTAATAGAGACGCTCACATAGCAATTTGTGGATGTGAACACACCCTACTGCAGCACTTCTTTCATGTTACAAATGAAATTGTGTGATACGAGAACATTTCTTTTAGAAAAAAAAATGGTTGCCATGACTTCTGCCCCAACCATTGTATACAGAATGACTCCTTAAAAATTTGCAGACATGGTGTTTTGTGTTTTCGGGCCTGTTCTTGGGTGAATAGAATATTATTTATGAATTTTAGTGAAAAATAGAATCTTAAGCACAATGGAATAAAACGAGAATATAAAATGTGAAAATAAAAACATAATTTGATGAAAGAACTGTACCTCAGCTTCTGGGTCAATGATCCCCAGGTTGATTTGCCTGTGCAAATAAGTTTTTATAAGCAAACATTTTCTTATCAACGGCCAAAACCATTTGTTTCAATCTGCATACCTTAATTCAACTTGTACGGGTTAGGATCAGAGAATTTAAGAAAATGTGCACACAAAGCACTTCACTCCACTGTTTTTAAGTTTTTATATTAAATCAATAAATAAAAAATCCTGCTCTTCCATGGTAAATATGCCATTTCTATGCTGAACAGAATAGCCAAAGGGTGTTGTCCCAGGCCAAACGAGGCAAATGTGTTCCCAATGCAATGAGATGGTGCAGAATTGACTGGTGTCTTCTGCACCCACACTGGACTGATGCAAGTAGATTTCTGGACTCTTAAGGTGAAAGGAAAAAAGAAAGTCCCGTGATGCAGGACACCGGACCGCCAGATGAAGAAAACGGGAAAGTGAAAAGACCGCAAAGGGTTGAAGAGACCTGGCACCGTATTTGGTGAAGAGTGAATTTTAACTGGCGAATTCTTCTCCATACAAGGCTTGGTGTTGTGTGGCAATTGAGAGAGGAGGCGGATACTCTCCAAGATGCATTATTGCTCTCTAAAATTGTTCTCCTAGCCTTCACCCAGCACCTTTTATATTCAACGAGGTTATCTACAGTTGGATAATGTTTGAGCTGTGCCAGTACTTTTTATTAGCAGTGACCGCTCTAGAGAAGTTCACATTCCACCACGGGAGAAAAGGTTTTGTTTATTGCAGTTTATTTCGGAATTGCGATAGAAGCAGATGAGAGAATAGCGCTATTAAAATATGCAGTAATTTCATCCACATGGTCGAAAGGACCATCTGGCAGGTTAACATTATTTTGGAATGTTGACCAGTCAGCCCATTGGATGATCCACTGAGGGGGGGGGAGCAAAACCATGGCGAAGTTGATCGATGTGCATATTAGTGGTTGCTTCCATATAAATAATCTAATATGGTCCACCACACAGCAGTAGCAATAGAAGGGCTGCAAAGGGCTATGTCAATAGCAGTGTTCGAATTCATAGCTATAGTGAAAAGTGTTGGTTCACCAGTGTTGAGAATAACCAGATTATTCAATGACAGATACCAAAATGGCACCCCTTTGATAAGTATGGGAAGAACCCCAAAGGGGGCTGTGGGCGTATACATCACCAACAATCAAGAAAGGTGTAGGCAATTGGTTTATTAGGCCTAGGCGGTCATCGAGCGACACTGTTTGTCTTGGGGGGATATAGATTTTACATACACTGCGTGTGAGGGACGAGAAATACACAAGCACACACACTATCTGAAGGACGGTCTGAACAGGGACATCTGTAGAAAGCAGCAAGTCGTGGATGAAAGTAACTCCACCATGAGCACGGAGGCTGTCATCGACATCAACCCCACAAGGAGTAAAACCGTGAAAGGATAGGGATGTGGTGGTTCATGATGTTTCCCCATATAAAAATTGAAGGCGTATAACAGGGCATCAAGAGTTTTAATTCGTCTTATCAGAGAGAAAATCCATTATGAATCCAGGATAAGACAGTTGTAGTTAAGAGTATAAGAGGTCGTTAAGGGGATTTTTCTTCTCCTTTTTCCATTTCTGCCTCTGCTGTCCGAAGGGACGAGTATCCACCCCAGCTGAAGTTTCCTCCGTAGCACTCATCCTGACCACAGCTCGACAGGCTAAGATATCGCTCAGAGTGAGTCTCAGGGGTCTAGGTAGGTGGTCGGAGTTTGGAAGATCTATAATTTTTAAGCTTGTCTGGGCCAGATGGCTGAGTGACATCAACCTCCTTGCGAGGCTGAGAAGAGTATTCTTGATCAGACTTCGTCTGTGTAGCTTTCTTGGGCAGTGTTTTGTATTTTGAGAGAATTCTTTTTTTCTCATCTTGCAGAGGCAATGTCTCCTCAGGGAAGTCCACTGGGCATACCTGGCAACAGAAGTGAGCTACTGGGGGAGTAGCAGGTGAAGTCTGAATATTCATTGTCACTTTCACCGTGTTCGCCAGAGTGCTAGAAAAAGAAAGCCTGAGTTCAACAGGGTTCTTTACCAGGTATCAGAGTTTCGCTACCCGGAAAAGGTACTTTCTCTGTCACACTAATCTTTTGGATCTCCTTTCCCTCAGACATACAGGACACCTGTTAAGAGTTGGACACATGATTCCCTTCAGTTAACACAGCAAAGTGATGCACAGGGATCCATATCATTGCCGCACTTTGCGCAAACATGCACCGTTGTTGGATATAGCCGAACCTCTGACACTTGAAACAACGCAGGTTTTGGCACGTACTGCTGCCTGTGAAGATTATAAAACCCACAATGAATCTTCTTTGGGAGAGAAGGAAGATCCTTCCTCTTGATCCTAAACACCTCCATCACGCCCTGACTCTTAAAAAAGAGAGTTCCTTCTCACTTTCAGATGTAAAGTCGTCATAATTCACCACTCCCTTACATAGGTTAAGGGTAGGGTGAGTGGTCACTTCCATCTGGAGCCTGGCAATCTGCTTAGGCTTTGGAGATTTTTTCATTTTGCTCATTGGTATGTGCTTTGAAGAGAATGGTTTCATTTCTCTGATGCACCACCGCTTGGAGCTTAGGAAAACTGTCCTCAATGACTCGCACAAGACGAACTGCACTAACACTTTTGAATGCTTTTTTCTCCTTCCGTGCATGCCATCAAAAGGAAACATGGCTTCTTTGGTTTATCTTCTTCCCTAAGGAAGAAACTACTCAAATCTACCTTTCTATCGAAACAATGCCTCTCCTTCCAGAAGAGAGCAAAGGTTTGTTTTATGCTTCATATTATTGAAGCAAATTCGTCTCTGCCCCTACCCACCATGGAGTTCAACAAGGGGATAGCCCACTGCGGTGCTAACGTTGACACAGTGGTCTGTGTCTCTCTGTGTGTGTGTGTGTGTGTCTCTCTCTGTGTGTGCGTGTCTCTCTCAGTGTGTGCGTGTCTCTCTCAGTGTGTGCGTGTCTCCCTCAGTGTGTGCGTGTCTCCCTCAGTGTGTGCGTGTCTCTCTCAGTGTGTGCGTGTCTCCCTCAGTGTGTGCGTGTCTCCCTCAGTGTGTGCGTGTCTCTCTCAGTGTGTGCGTGTCTCTCTCAGTGTGTGCGTGTCTCTCTCAGTGTGTGCGCGTCTCTCAGTGTGTGTCTCTGTGTCTGTGTGTGTGTGTCTCTGTCTGTGTGTGTGTGTCTCTGTGTCTGTGTGTGTGTGTCTCTGTGTCTGTGTGTGTGTGTCTCTGTGTCTGTGTGTGTGTGTCTCTGTGTCTGTGTGTGTGTGTCTCTCTCTGTGTGTGTCTCTCTCTCTCTCTGTGTGTCTCTTTGTGTGTGTGTCTCTCTGTGTGTGTGTCTCTCTGTGTGTGTCTCTCTGTTTTTTTTTTTTTTTTTTTTTTTTTTTACGAGGGCAGGGGAAAATCTTCGAAAGACACTGCGAGGCCCGCACCCCGCAGCGTGTAGGATTCACAGCTAGTCTGTGCCTACCCACTAAAAACCCCTCCCATGTCTGCGATCCCCTCCCCACGGAACCGCCGTCAGGCATTGCATCGCGGGAAGGGTTGATCGGCTTGTAGCTCTGTCTACTTGTGTCACGGGTTACTTACAGATACTGACGGGTTTTCTCGGCTACTCCTTCGTAGGTGCTCCTCCAATCGTAACCTCTTCAAAACTAGGGCTGCATAGTTGGCTACCGCACTCCAGTTATCTTCGGACACCAGCATCTCAGAGACGATGGTATCAGGAGTCATTACCTGGAGGAGTTGGCGAAGTTCATGCCTATCCCTAGAAAAAACGTGGGCAGTGGAAAAACACATGCTCCACATCTTCCACCAGTGGTTCACAGGTTGGGCATGAGGCGTCATCGTCCAACCGGAAGCGAAGTTGGTACGCACGGTAGCACCCGTGCCCCGTTAGCAACTGTGTCAAATAATGGTCCACTTCTCCGTGTTTCCTTTGATTCCACTTTACAACGTCCGGAATAAGGCGAAAAGTCCATCTACCAGTAGATGATATAACCCATCTCCTTTGCCAATGGGCCAATGTCACCTCCCTCTCTTCCTTCATGATGACGCTTTTATTACTAGCTCCTTCACGTTTACGCCTGTAGAGCCTGGCCCTTTCTTGAGCCAGGAGGTCTATTGGGGGCATGTCGGCTATCACACACACAGCATCGTGCGAGACCGTTCGGAATGCCCGGGCCACCCTCAGTGCGGACCTTCTGTACACGGACTTCACCCCGCGGGCGTACGATTGTACCCCTAAGGCATGCGCCCAAATGGGGGCTGCGTAGAGCAGCATCGAGTTTACGGCCCCGGAAAATAGTCTCCGGCTACTTTGGCTTGGACCGCCAACATTAGGCATGATTCGTGCCAAGGCGGAGGCCATGCGAGACGCTTTTTCGCAGGCTACCCGCAAGTGCTCATCAAAATGCAGTCTCGCATCAATCTGAACTCCTAAATATCTTAGAGACTGCTGGGAGGCTATTTTACTACCCCCTACATTGAGAGTAATATCTTCTTTAACTTTTCGGCCTGTCACCAGAACAGCTTCTGTTTTGTGCTCAGCCATCCGGAGCCCCACCGACGTTAACCATTTCCGGATCGCAGCCACAGCCTCATTGGCAACCTGTGTGACCTCCTCCTTGTATTTGCCTACCACAGCCACCGCAACATCATCAGCAAATCCGATAGCTCTTGCACCTTCCGGCAGCTGGAGCTTCAGCACAGAGTCATACATAATATTCCACAACAATGGACCCAGTACCGAGCCTTGTGGAACACCACCCGAGATACCATACGTCTTAACTCCAGTCTCTGTGTCGTACACCAAAATCCTCTCCTCGAAATAGCTTCTAACTATTTTCCTTAAGTACATCGGAACTCCCAGTTCTTTTAACGCAGCAAGTATGGAACCCCACCTAGCCGTATTAAAAGCGTTCCTGACGTCAAGAGTAACTATAGCGCAATACTTCTTCGCGCCTCTTCTCCAACGTTTGCCCTCGATAGCCTTGCGTGCGATGTCGACGACAACCCCAATTGCGTCCACTGTAGATCTTGCCTTCCTAAAACCGTACTGATGGTCGGATAGTCCTTGTGGTCCCTCCGTGTATGCTTCGATCCGCTTGCAGATGATCCGCTCTAAAATCTTCCCTGCTGTATCCAGTAGACATATAGGCCTATATGCCGCCGGGTCGCTAGGTGACTTGTCGCTTTTCGGAAGGAGGACTAGCTGCTGTTTCTTCCACCGTCTGGGGAAATTCCCCTCTCTCACGCACGCATTATATACCTCTAAGAACAGATCTGGCCGAGTTCTAATAGCGGTCTTAATAGCAACATTCGGGACCCCATCCAACCCGGGGGCTTTGCACTCTTGAACCTTGCCACAAGCCCATGTCAGTTCTTCTAATGAAACTGCCGGAACCTCTTGTGGATCTTCAGGCGGGTTCATAGGCTGCAACGTATCCATCTGGTGAGGAAACAAGGTGGTAACTATCTTCTCCAAGAAGGCCGGGCAAGTCGGGGGTGGCCTGGACAGAACTTTGAGTCTGGCCGTTACCACCTTATACGGCCGTCCCCAAGGGTCAGCATCCACCTCGTCGCTTAACTCTCTCCAGCAACGGTTCTTGCTGATCTTGATAGCTTTTGCGAAAGCTCTTCTGGCGGCAATATGTTCTTTTTTGAGGATCTCGTAGTTTGGACGACCCCTCCCTCGTTGCGCCGACCTGCGCATGCGGTGGCATTCCCTGCGAAGTTTCGCGATCTCGTCAGTCCACCAATACACTGGAGGACGGCGCTCTTTCCTGGAGCTTTTCGTCATTGACGCATCACAGGCGTCAAAGACCCGATTCATTAGAGTTCCCACCATATCCTCCGAGTTTCCGTCCATCGTAACGTTGCCCTCCATCATGACAGCGAAAGAATCTCGATCGAACGTCCTATAGTTCCACGTTGCTCTTCTCTTGTCTTTAGCAGCCCTCTCCCTACTCTTCTCACTGACCTCATATACAATAGCTTGGTGGTCGCTGTGTGTATAGTGATCACTAACCTCCCACGCCGTAATCCTTCTAGCAAGGCTACCACACGCGAATGTCAGGTCTACTATGGAGCTGCGACCATTCATAGCAAAGGTTGGGCTGTTACCCGTGTTGCAGAGATAGACGTCCAAACTGACTAGGCTGTCCAGGAGAGCAGTCCCTCGTTGGTTCGTTACCCTGCTGCCCCACTCCGTGGCCCATGCATTGAAGTCCCCAGCAATAATAAGAGGTCTTCGCCCTCTCGCATCATCCAATAGCCTATCGAGTAATGCCTTGAACTCTTCTAGGGACTCACTGGGTGCAGAATAAACACTGTAAAAATATATGCCGCACCCCTTGATCCAAGTGAATCCATCCTCCGGGACTTGCTTAACCTCCTGGACTGGTTATTACCGCAAATCCACACCGCAGCTCGGTCACTCGCGTCCGAAACCCATTGAGGACTGTTGATATTCCTATATTGCTCGCACAGGATCGCCACGTCTATTTTCATCTCGTGCACTGTCTGGCTGAGAAGATCTTGTGCCGCTTCGCAATGATTTAGATTAAGCTGAATAACTCTCATTCTCATTCTTTCTTCCCCCGTTCCACCTTCTTTATGGCCTCTTGGTAATAGGGGCACTTGTAGCTACCAGTTGCATGCGGTTCTCCGTCTTTTCCCTGGCAGAGACAACCAGTTAGGGTTTTAGTGCAGGTCCTAGCGATATGCCCTCCCTCTCCGCAACGATGACAGTTTTTGGACCTATCAGGCCCTTTGCAGTTACGCGCCAGATGCCCAAAAGCCCAACACCTGTAACACCTTGTAGCAACTATTTTCTCTCGAATGCGACACCTAACCCAACCAATCTTAATTTTATCCAATTGCACTGCTTTCCTGGCTAGATCTGCTGGTAGTGCAATCACCGCTGTTTGGGTGCCACCGTAGGCGGTACGAAGGGATTTAACTACAACTTTCCTTTCCTTTGCGTGTCTCTCTGTGTCTGTGTCTCTCTTTCCGTTCCTTTGTGTGTCTCTCTGTGTGTGTCTCTCTCTATGTGTGTCTGTGTGTGTGTGTGTCTCTCTCTATGTGTGTCTGTGTGTGTGTGTGTCTCTGTGTGTGTGTGTCTCTGTGTGTGTGTGTCTCTGTGGTGTGTGTCTCTGTGTGTGTGTGTCTCTGTGTGTGTGTGTCTGTGTGTGTGTGTGTCTCTGTGTGTGTGTGTGTCTCTGTGTGTGTGTGTCTCTCTGTGTGCGTGTGCGTGCGTGTGTGTGTGTGTGTGTGGGGGGGGGGCATGTCAAAGCGCTGCCCTGTTGTGGATCTAGAAGAGTCTGAGGCCAAAAAAAAAAGAGTATTGGGACCTACAAAGGGCAGAGACCGCCCCTCAGTCACCAGACAGTCAACACATACACAGATCCCTCAACTTCCCTCAATTCACAGGTCACCCATTCCTTTTGACACGAGTTGCCATGCACGGCAAACACATGGGTGGGCATTCAGCATACAGAGAAGACTTGTGAGGAAGAAAAAAGAGTGAAAAAGAATATAAGTGACATGAATGAGAAGCAAGAAGATGAAAATATGAAGAAAGGAACACTTGAGAGCCTACTCTGCAGGAAATACTGTGATAATTCAAAAGACCTGTTGAGGTGGTTTTGTCCAAGTCCTGACGGGGAGACCGTCAGGACATGGACAAAACCACCTCAACGGGTCTTTTGAATTATCACAGTATTTCCTTCTAATAGGGTACCTTCTAACAAGGAAAAATTACTGAAATTTATATTGTAGCTTTATTCATAACACAATACTGACATACCACTAACCTCCAGTAACTTCTTCACCTCAGACACTTTGACATTCCTTACACCAGACACAGTGTCTAGCAGTAGCTGTCCAACCAGTTCAAAGCGATCAAGAACTGGAAAAGCTTCATCAATGGAGTTCGTATTTACATTCCTCATTCCTATATTTTCAGTGGCAATGTACATTGCATGCATCATTCCAGCAAAAGATGCAGCATCTCCGGTATGTCGGTAAGCTTGAAGCAACGGTTTTCTCAGTGAGTTGGGCATGTAATTTATATGATATTTTTTAACTGTAAGAAATAAAACATGTCAGTATACTGTAACTTGGTGCTCACAAACACAAAGAATGCAGTTCTACATACCAACTTTAACTGCATCTTCAATGTTATTTTCCGACAAAAGATAATGCACAAGAGATACAACAGAAGATTCCAAAGGTATTCCAGCAGACTTCAACTTGGAAATGAATCTCTGTATAATTCTTTAAATACAGTTTATATAGCCATGGTACAGCATATTCTCTGAGGGTTTCTTCTTGCACAATGACACTAAACTTTTCTGACATGCTTCTCAAGACATCCAATATTCCTGAAAATACAAAATATCTCAATGAAAAATATCACATTATAAAGAAGAGAATGAACATTCTCTCTCCCCCTCTAGCTTGAAAATTTGTCTAGCATGACAATGTATCAGGTGATATTGTCACAAATAAACTCAACGACTATACCACAAAGGATTATTTGAAACAAATTATTCCTAGTGCTATGATGAATCCCTGATAGAAAGCAAACAAGCGTTTCTTTCTTGCCTCCTGTGCGTTGTGGAAATGAGTGTTCTTGACCAAAAGATCTGGGTGACGAAAAAGGAGAAAGACTAAAGAAGGAAGGGAAAAAAAAAGAGGAGAGAGAGCGAGAGAGAAAATACACATATAAAAAATTAAATAAAATTGGCCAGTATCACATTTGTTTTACATGGATGATCAAGTGTTTGCTAAATCAACTTAATCAGCTAAAATAAACATAAAGAGAGGCAAAATGAAAATGTCAGAGAACATTGAAGTT
>JAHLJT010008446.1:137578517-137615022 GCA_031308135.1 Acheta domesticus
ACTGGAGGTATTTTCATAATGACAGGCTAATTCCTCAACTACTTCTTCTGGAGAAGTAATAAGATTTCTATTAATAAGAAGTCCTGGGACAGATGGTGGGGAAAATCTTCCTCCGATCTGTCGGATCTTTCTCCATACTACTTTAGGCGGGATATGGCAAGAAAGAGAAGAAATAAAGGCTCTCCAGGAAGCGGTCTTACTTTCCCGTATTACTAATCTGGCTCTGGCCCGCTTCTTTTGAAATAGATCAGGTTTGATGGGTGGGGAGCCTATTGAGCCTCGCGAGTGCTTGCTTTCGGTCACGCACCGCGGTGGCACAGTCAGCATTCCACCAAGGCACAGGGACGCGTCGTGGCCGACACGTAGACCTCGGGATTGCAATGGTGGCTGCGCGAAGAAGGGCGTCGGTGAATTGGGCCACCAAGGTATCGATATTATTTGAAAAGTGGTCTGGCATTATAATTTTCTCGCTGAATGTATCCCAGTCGGCTCGATGGAATAGCCAGCGAGGAGGGTGGATGACGTCTAAATTAGGGACATTAAAGTGGACCAAAATGGGAAAAATGGTCACTCCCATGAAGATCATCGAGTACAGTCCACTCTACCATGGTAGATAGGGACGATCCGCACTTCCCGCAACCGCGTTAACGGACATACATCGCTGCTGAGTATGCCCAAACCTTTGGCACTTGAAGCAGCGCAAAGGGTTCGGCACATACTGCCGCACACGGAGATTGTAGAAAGCGGTAACGATCTTTTCCGGGAGAGATGGTCGGTCAAAAGTAAGCATCAGGGTAGAAGTAGGGATCACTTTCCCCTGCTCCTTCCTTCCGATCCTGTACACCTGAGTCACGCATAGGTCTTAAAAAAGTTTAGAAGATCTTCCTCCGTTCTGAAGCAAAGTCCTCGTGATTTACCACGCCTTTGCACAGGTTCAAGGTGGGATGAACCGTGACTACTACCTGGAGGCCGGCAATGTTTTGTATTTTTAATTTTTCCAATTTGCTCGTCGGTACGTGCTTCAAAAAGAATCGTTCCGTTCCTCTGTCGCACGACCGCTTGGAGCTTCCCGTAAGCCTCTTCTATGGCTCGCGCACGACGGACAGCACTTACAGTTTTAAAGTTTTACCTTCCTCAGCGCATGACATGAGGAAACGAGGCATCTTGGGTCGATCTTCTTCTCTTGAAAAGAAACTATTCAAGTCGATGGTTCACTCGGCCACATCTCCTCTTCCTTGCGGAAGAGGGCGGGGGGAAAGGTGAAGTATCCATATAGATGGAATAGGTTCATCCTCGTGGTCCCAACCCACCACGGAGCCCAACAAGGGGACACTCCATCGGAGTGCCAGGGTTGCCACGAGGATATAGTGGGGGAATAACACAGCGCTGCACCGCCGTGGATTCCCCCGCTCACCCTGGAGTTCAGTACAAGACCTAGTCCGAGCCGATTGATCGGGAGTGGGTTAGCTCCCGACCGCCCGCCTAGAAGAGTCCGGGCCAAGCGAGTGTGTTGGAACCTACAGGCAATGTTTCCAAAATACGTAATCAACGTACCCCTTAGTGCAAGGCGAACAGTAGCACTAGGACTAGATAGGGAAACAAACAGGTCCCTCAACTACCAGGACACACATTCCCTCCGACACGGGTCGCCATGCACGACAAACACATGGGTGGGCGTTCAGCATACAGAGAAGGCCAGTGAGGAAGAAAAAGGAATGAAAAGAATATACGTGACATGAAATGAAAAGCAAGACGATGAAAAAAATGGAGAAAGGAACACTTGAGAGCCTTCTCTGCACCCCCCCCGTCAGGACGTGGACCAACCCACCTCGACGGGGTGGAGGCCCGAACATTGCTTTAGCCAGCGAAGGAGGCTGCCTTCAGCAGTCAGTGAAAATCCCGTGGGTTTAGTAATGCCGACTGGCAATCGGAGGGACCCCATTCTGGGCCCTGCGGGGGGATGCCCCGAGGCCACTGTGGGTCGCAGTAATGGATGGCAGGAAACAACCCAAGGGTTAAGTATGAGCTGTGAACTCGAACTTGCGTCCTGCGAATCTTCACTTAAAACCAATGAGCAAAATGGATAGAACAAGAAATGTAATGAATCTTTAACGTACCTTGTTCTACAATGTCCCATACCTGCTCAGAAACCGAGCTAATGTCACCTTGTCGACGTCTGGCCATCCCACGGATGTTAGACCCAGGGACCCAGAGCCGGTAGTAGCTCGAAGCCATCGTCAGAGATGGACACGAGATGAATTGAAGGTGATGTGGTGCTTTTACTATGCAAAAGCGAAAAATGGGGGTTCAGAAATAGATGTTTTCAAGGTATGGAGAGAGCGGAACCCAGATGAGACACACACTGGACTCGAGCTTGCCAGTCAACGACGATACATACTCACCAGTGGAAAATTCACAGCAGAACAACTTGCTGACATTCAGAGAAATGCGGAGTATGTTCTTCGATCGAACTATCCACATGAAGAACATTTAGGACCATCTTATATCCCTGAAAACTATGGTCCTCTTGAAGGTTCATCTCTTCCAAATGAAACATCTGTCAGTGGTGAAAATTCATCTGGCCATCGTGTCACACGATGACATGATGCGAGATCTCCGAAATAGAACGAGTTCGCGAAATAGAACGAGTTCGTCTACTTCCATTCGAATCTCGTGCACCGTTGAGGAGAATTTACGAAACTACTAAAGCTAAGAGAGTGATAGATACAGCGATTCCTGTCTTAAATGAGATTGTACAGACCTCAAGTAGAGATCTAGATATTACTGAAATCAAACACTTCGTATATGCAACTGGATATCTAGTATCTCAGATAATTTTGAGGCCAAACATGAACACCGATGGCCGACAGCCAGACAGAGTAAACAGCTACGTACCGCCATTGGTGAAAAGAATTATGAAACGGATAGCCGACACATGGCGTGAAATATCACTCCTAGCCGAAGCATTTTCTAAATCAAATCACACTTCTAAAGTTCAACAAAAATACTCCATGTTGAACAAAAATACCTAAATGAAAATGACACAACAAGGCTAATGGTAGCTGAAAAGCTAAAAGAGAAAATCGTAGCATGGGCTCAACGAATTAGATGGTACAAACGTAGAGAAGATTTCCGTGTACAGAACCGGTTGTTTGGAACAGACGCGAAGAGATTCTATCGCAGTCCGACTCAAAAACCGAATGGCAATGCTGTCCCTCCTTAAAAGATGACGTCGAAACATTTTGGGTAGGAATCTGGGAGGAAACTAGATACCACAAAAAAGGCCTCTTGGCAAAAAAGGCATCTTGGCAAAAAAGGCTCGTGGAAACAGTGGAACAAGTTCACGGATTCTCAGAAGAGGACTTCTGTCAAGCAATTAAGAACATGAGAAACTGGAAAGCCCCAGGGGTTGATAAGATTCAGATTAATTGGATTAAGAAATTAACAGCATTACATTCTCATCTAGCAAAGACTGTTAATAAAATTTTAGAAAACCCAAACGAACTCCCCGAATGGCTCACTCGCAGCATCACATATTTGCTACCCACAGTGGAAGACAGCTTCTTGGCGAAGAACTACAGGCCAATTACTTGCCTGCAAGTAATGTACAAACTTATAACTGTAGCCATAGCTGACAAAATGTATAAACACCTAAAGAAGAACCATCTGTTGCCAGTTGAACAGAAAGGATTGTAAAGGTTCCTATGGCTGTAAGGAAATCTTGCTACTGAATAAAATCATTTTGAATGATGTAAAGAAACGAAAACGTAATTTAAGCATGGCTTGGATTGATTACCAGAAGGCCGTTGACAGTGAACCACACGACTGGATTTTCAAGACCCTGGAGATATATCGATTTCATCCTAGACTTGAGTTTTGCAAGGCTAGTATGAAGTTGTGGAGTACCAGTTACTAATACACAGTGGAAAGGGAGTAGTAGAAACAAGAAGTATTCAGATTAACAGGGGAATTTTCGAAGGTGATTAGCTATCCCCTCTGTTGTTTTGCATTACTTTGACCTCACTATCGAGACAGTTGTCGCACAGGGGCTTTGGTTACAAGCTCCATGGTGATGAAAGACCTGTATCTCATTTATATTACATGGATGATCTTAAAGTGTTTGCAAATAATGAAGCAATTCTCTCCAAAATTCTCTTCTAAGTGCTGTCCGCCATCAATGATTTTAGCAATGACATCTGCATGAAGTTTGGTCTTGACAAGTGTGCAAAAGTCGACTTAAAAAGAGGCAAAATGAGCACGTCAGAGAACATTGAAGTTGATAGGCACACTGTGTTTCAAGATCTCGAGCCAGGTAAAACTTACAAATATCTGGGCATTGACGAATGTGAGACCATCTCGAACGACACAATGAAAGAGAGAATTCGCAGGGAGTATTATAGAAGAGAGACATGTACCGCAGTCCGCTCTGAACTCCAGGAATAAAACACCAGCAATAGGTAGTTTGGCGGTGCCTGTAGCCGAATACAGCTTCGGACTAGTGGACTGGACTGAGCAGAAAATTCGCATCATGGATCGAAAAACCAGGAAACTACTTACAATGCATCATGTTGCCCGCACTCGAGCTGATGTACATAGACTTTGTGTCACGTACGGAAGAAGCCTGAGACAAATTGACGCCTGGCACAGTGCAATAGTCGTGATGGGAAAATATGTAGTCAGCCATCAAGATGACCCACTAATGAAGCAGGTCATGAAATCTGACCGAAGAATGGGAAACGGGCATTGTAAATGTAGCAAGAAGCATTGCGAATAAGACTATTCAAGACACGCAGAATGACAGAAACACGGAACTTCTGATGCTACTTAACTTGAAATGTGAGACACAAAAAATGTTAAAGAAATCGTGGAGAGACAAACCACTCCACGGACAATATTTGAAACGAATGGACAAGGTGCAGATCAATAAAGATCATTTATGTGGCTTAAAAGTGGAAGAATGAAGCCAGAATCAGAAGCACTTGTAATAGCTGCCCAAGATCAGGCGTTGAGAACACGACATTATGATAATGCGGTTCTCAAAATTTCCCCAGATGATAAATGCCGCATTTGCTAGGAACACGTAGAAATCATTGATCACATTGTCTCAGCTTGTCCAATCCTAGCAAAGACCGAATACTTGAAAAGACACGACAGGATGTGTAGTTACGTCCACTGGCAGATCTGTACCGCCCGCGAAGTTCCAAACACATGCCCCAAGTGGTACGAACACTCACCAAAACCGGTGACGTCTGTTGAATTGTGTACAATATTGTATGACCAACAAATTCAAACTGATCGCACGATAGCGGCAAACAAACCGGATATAGTTATTCGGGATTTGGAGAAAAATCGTGTCTACTTGTCGATGTTGCTGTACCTTGCGATCAAAACGTCGTTACCAAGGAGGTAGAGAAACGTCTTAAATGCAAGAGTTTGGAAATCGAGATCAGCAGAATGTGGGGCGTAAAAGCACATGTCGTACCGATAGTTATCGGAGCTCTGGGATTTGTTCCGCAAAATTTGTGTAAGAACTTGTCTAAACTCCCAGGTAATTCAAAAGACTGGGTAGTGCAAGAAATCGCTTTATTTGGAACAGCCCACATTTTCCGCAAAGTATTGTAGACGCACTGACAGTCCCTAGATCTGCTCTTTAGGTAGCTGGTTGCAAGCTGAAGTAGATTTTATTTTGAGCCGACTCATAACATCTTTAGTCGTGATGTAGTGGAATAATAATAATAATAAAACTCCGGAAGCTTATGCAGAAGGTTACTATCATCTCAACGGCCAGAATCGTCAGAAAATTTGTAGGAAATCAACGTGAATAATTAGATTCCAAATTATAATCATAATTGGTATTGTGATTATGTCAATCTGTACAATTTATGTAGTCAGCGTAGAGATACGAGATAATAAAATAATAAAAATAATACTTAAAATCTGGCTATAGAGAATAATATTGTTCTTATCTTTCAAGCCAAATGGTTAACTCCCCTTTTTCACAAAAAGGAAAAGAAGTGTGAGAGCGCAAAACCTACCATAGAGAGTTGCTTGCGTTAGGACATTACTCAGAGTGGTCTGTTTGCAGATGGGAGAGGTTCACCTTTTAGGAGGAAACTATGTCAAAAGTAGTGATCCGAAAATGTTAAAATGACTGCCTCGTGCCTAGCAACGCAGGATGAGGAAGACCAAGGCCACAATCCTTAATCACCCTTAATTTAAAAGTGGCATTGTGCCACTGTCTGCCACAAATTGAGAATCGAGCGTTTTTGAACGTCTTTAAATCTGCTGAGGGAAGAGTGTCTATTTCAGTCTTATGAGTCACTAATATTGCATTCTAGTCAGTCACCTCATTTGGTCATACAAATAAAAGAAAATGATTATACTCGTAGTAACAGGTTTTGAAGTAAATATTTATGTTTCACCAAATAAAAAATTAAGTAGTAGCTTTTCACTTCTAGTAATGTTGCATTCTAAAATGGTTCACAACTTTGCTCTGTACCTATTGTATTCAATTAGATTTCCCTCAGATAATAATTGAATTGTGTCTGAGTCTTTTTATGGGTGCTGTCTGCTCTAGATATGTTCAAATGCCACCACGAGTCAAAGGGTTGCTGCGGTTTTCCAGTCAATTGTGGAATTGCAGAGAAAGCAGCTACAAGTGTAGCTATTGATACGTGCAGCCACATCGTTGAAGGAACCACCTCAGAGGTCGACATTAGCTTAATATGCTGACCTGTCCGTAAGTTGCATGATCCATTAAGGGGGTTGACCAAGTTCAACAGTGTAGCCAATGTTGCAAAAATGGTCACTTCCATACAGGTTTTCTAATCCAGTCGTCCACTGCAGAGAGGTTGCAAGTGAAGAGCTGCAAAGGGCTAGGTCAATAGATGTGCTTGAGTCGCTATGGCAAAACGTTTTTGTTCACCTATATTGAAAAACATCAGGTAAGTGGTCTCTCTCAATACAGATGACTGCTTCCAAAATGATGCCCCTCTGATAAGTGAGAAGACCCCAACGCAGGTTGTTGAATTGAATTGCCTTATTTTACGTGGCGAGACTCAGGCCATGAGGTCTGCTCTTCCGTCTGACCACACAAATTTCGCTACGCTGCTTTCACCAATTAGCGGAGAAAGAAGGTATTCCATGGGCGACGAAACAGGCGATTTTGAATTTTGCTCAGAGGCGTCATTTAGGCTTGAGGATCTTTTACATGCAGTAAATCTACTAACATGGGACTGCCGGCTTTACTTCCCCTCCGAAGAAGGCGTACGAAGGATTTTTTCGCCACTAAAAATCCATGGCTTCGATCCGGTTTGAACCCGCGAACTCGGGTATAACAGTCTGGTACGCTAACCGCTACACCATCGCCACCACCACCGCCGGTTGTGGGCATTTACATCCCTAACAATCAAGGGTGTAGGCAGTGTTGATATATCAGGACCAAAAGATCATTCCCCACGCACGCACGCACACACACACACCTATTTCAATTGATTGAATGATTAACATTTAGAGAGCGCTTCAACTACTAAGGTCACTGGTGTCCATGTCGAGGTATTTAAAAGAAACTAGGTTCAGTAAGTGTCGCAGATGCAACTTGCCCGCTGATTAAAAGCATTGTACATACAAAGAGACTTAAATTCCGCATCAAGTATTCAAGTAGATATGGCAAAAGGAAAATATAAAACGAACACGTAAAATTCATCATAAAATTCAAAATTGGCGTGAAGGGGCCAAAAATCATAAAACGCTGTTCTTATCTCTCAAATAAGATTATATATTCTGCTTTCTCTCAAAAAACAAACAAGTTTTGAGAGCGTGGAATCGTCATCCCCAAGCACCTCCAGTAGCGAGTTGCCCAGACCATGTCTTCGTCAGTTGGCAACAAATTTTGTACAGTACAGGATTTCAGAATTGCGATAGAAGCAGCAGAGAGTATAGCGCTATTAAAATGTTCAGTCATTGCAGCCACATTTCCGAAAGGACCATCTGACAGGTTAACATTATTTGGAATGTTGACCAGTCAGCACGTCGATCCACTGAGAGGGGTGTGCAAGACCACGGCGAAGACGATAAATGTGGACAATGGTGGGAAAATGGTCGCTTCCATAGAAATCTTCTAATATGGTCCATCTCATAGCAGTAGCAAGTAAAGAGCTGCAAAGGGCTACATCAATAGCCGTGGTCGAATTCGTAACTATGGCAAAATGTGTTGATTCCTCAGTGTTGAGAATCACCAAATTCATAGTGTCAATGACAGATTCCAAAACAGTGCCTCTTTGACAAGTACGAGAAGAACCCCAAAGAGGGCTGTGGGCAATTGGTTTATTAGATCTAGAGGTCATCAACTGATACTGTTTGTCTTGGGGGTTATAGATGTTACAAACAGTGAGTGTGAGGGATGCGAGATACACCTGCACACAGACTGTTTGAAGGTCAGTTTGAACGGGAATTTCTGCAGAATGCAGCGAATCCTGGACCAAAGTAGTAACTCCGCCGTGAGCACGGAGGCTGTCATCGTCATCAACCCTATGAGTGAAACCGCAAAAGTGTATGGGCCGTGGTGGAGAAATATGCGTTTCCTGTAAACAAAAATTGAGGGTGTATAACGGGACAACAAGAGTTTTAATTCGTCCCGTCGGAGGGAAAATCCATGCAGATTCCAGGATAGGAGAGCCGTTATTTAAGGAGTTGTTAAGGGAATTTCATTTCCTTTTTGCCGCCTCTGTTCCCCGAAGGGGCGAGTGTCCACCCCAATTGCAGTTTCCTCCGAGGCACTCATCCTGACCATTGCTCAACAGGCTGAGAGATCGCTCAGAGTGAGTCTCAGGAGTTGGGGTAGGTGGTCGGAGTTTGGAGGATCTACCAGTTTTTTGCTTGTTCAGGCCAGAAGGCCGAGTGACATCAACTTTCTTGCGCAGCTGAGAAGAGGATTCTAGGCCTGACTTCGTCTGTGTTGCTTTCTTGATTTGGGTTTTGTATTTTGGGGGAATTATTATTTTCCCACCTTGCAGAGGCGATGTCTCCTCAGGCAAGTCCACTGGGCATACCTGGCAACAGAAGTGAGCTACTGGGGGAGTGGCAGGTGAGGTCTGAATACTCATCGTCACTTTCACCTTGTTCGCCAGAGTGCTAGAGAAAGAAAGCCTATCAAAGCCATCACAGTTCTACAGGGTTCTTCACCAGGTATCGGAGTTTCGCTACCCGGAAAAGGTACGTTCTCTGTCACTCTAATCTTTTGGATCTCCCTCTCTCTCAGATATGTTAGGCACTTGAGTTGGCCACATGGTCTCCTTCACAGTCTACACAGTGGAGTGGTGATGCACAGGGGTTCGGATTATGCGCGGATTCACCACACTTTGCGCAAGCAGGTCTTACGGCCATGCACCATATTTGGGTACGGCCAAACCTCTGATACTTGAAGCAGCGCAGAGGGTTTGGCACATACTGCCACACATGAAGGTTATAATACCCACAACTAATCCTCTCTGGGAGAGAAGGGAGATTAAACGTCAGGATGAAAGTGGGAGGAGGACCACTTTCCCATTCTTTCTCCTGATCCTCTACACCTCCGTAACACCATGACTCTTAAAGATGGAAAGAAGTTCGTCATTTTCAGACGCAAAGTCATGACTGACCACTCCCTTACATATGTTAAAGGTAGGGTGAGTGGTCACTTCCACTTGGAGGCCGACAATCTGCTTGGTTTTTAAAATCTTGTCAATCTGCTCGCCGGTGCGTGCTTCAAAAAGAATGGTACCATTTCTCTGTCACACGAACGCTTGGAGCTTTCCAAAACTGTCCTCAATGGCTCGCGGGAGGCGGACCGCACCAACACCTTTAAAGGTTTCCTCTATTTAGGTACAAGGCATCAAGAGAAACAGGCTTTCTTGGTCTATCCTCCTCCGGAAGGAAGAACCTATTCAGATTGACTGTCCTATCATATCGTCTCTTCCCTGCGGAAGAGAGCAAGGGGTTTGTTTTGTGCTCCAAAGAATAGAAGCGATTTGTCTCCATGCTCCCCATCCCCCATGGAGTCCAACACGGGGACACCCCACTGGGGTGCCAGGTCTGACACGGAGATATAGTAGGGGAATGTCACAGCGCTGCCCCGTTGTGGATCCCCCCCACTCACCCTGGAGTTCAGAACATGACCTAATCCGAGCCGCTTAATCGGGAGTGGGTTAACTCCCGACCATCCGTCTAGAAGAGTCCGAGGCCAAAGCGAGTATGTTGAAACCTACAAGGAATGTTCCCCAAAACACGTAGACAACGTATCCCTTAGTGCACGGCAGAAAGTAGCACCAGGACTATTTGGGAAACAAATAAGTCCCTCAACTGCCAGGACCCATATTCCCTCCGACACAGGTCGCCATGCATGGCAAACACATGGGTGGGCGATCAGCATAGAGACAAGGCCAGTGAGGAAGAAAAAGGAGTGAAAAGAATATGGGACATGAAATGAGAAGCAACAAGATGAAAAAATGGAGAAAGGAACGCTTGAGAGCCTTCTCTGCCTTCACGTATTCCATTGAGAAGACATTCAGAGGCAGAGTTAGAAAAATCACAGTATAGTTGTATGTTGTGTAATGAAGTTATACTGATTAAAAACAAATCTGAAGCTGATTTTGTTGAATACAGCAATTGTAAAGGCAACGTACATCCTTCATGCTCCAAACTCTCAGCTTCTGAATTAAAAATGTTTGCTCTCAAGAAAACCATGAGATGAGTACATTTTTACTGTGATAAATATAAGGTAGGTGTGGATCAGGATGATGTGAAAGCCTCCTTTGCTAAATTAAATAGGCAAATTTTATCTTTACAAGCCTCGAATGATGCTCTACTAAGAGAAGTGCAGAGTCTCCAGAAAAGCAATGGAAAATTGGATTTGTTCTGTTCTTTGGACGATTATGAGAAGATGTATGCAGAGTTCAGTGACTGTGAGAGACTTTCACGGAACATGACTATTTTCAATGATGACTGTCAGAGTAATGTTTCTACCCAACAACTTATTGCTGAAGTAAAATAAGCCGTTGATTCAATTTTGAAGGCAACCACTGACATAGATATTGGTGAATTTTCTGTGGTGAGATTGGGTAAAAGACACTACGCTAATGTTTCCCTGCTTCTCCACTTAATCATCGTCCTCTGAAGGTTACTCTGAGAAGTGGTACTCTTGTTTTAAATGTTCTGAAGGGTAAGAAGAACTATATCGCAGCTCTAGAGAACGTGAGTACTTGAAGAGTCTTCTCTTCCCTGTGGGGAGACTGAAATATCGGAATGGTTTTCCGTATATTTATAAGTTCCATACAGGTGATGGTGGTTCTTCCCCTAATCAGGAAAACTGACTGGTGGGCAATCCTCAAGGTTTTCAATCTACTACCAAAATGTCAGAGGTCTTCGTACAAAACTATCCCTTCGAAATACATCTTCACCTGCTTTTGATCACCTGGATGTCATGTGTTTGAGACAGGCCTTCATGAAGGTATTGCAGATGCAGAACTCAACCTTCACTCTTTCAGTATTTATAGACTTGATAGATATTCAACTATGCATGACAAGGAACATGGTGGGGGTGCACTGATTGCAGTTCATTGTAATTATAATAGCACTTTGATTGTTACTGATAATTCGTGCGTGAAAATACTTTCATTCTACTTAAATTTAATTCTTATATTTATGTTATTGGTATTGTTTATTTTCCTCCCTTATCTACAACTGAATGCTACATAAATTTTATGGAAGCCCTTGAATATACTTTTAAAAATTACCTATCTGCGAAATTTTGGATACTTTATCTCCCACCTGTTAAATGGGATACTGAAGGTGATGATTTAAAGTGTACTTTTTTAAGAAATTCTGATAATGTTTTTCATATTGGTACTTTATTGCAACATACTTTGAACTATTTAAATTTATATCAACGTAATAATGTTTTAAATTGTAAAGGCAGAATTTTAGATTTAATTTTTATTTATGATAGAACATCTATAATTATGAGATCAGATTTCGCATTGGTGCCTTGTGATGCTTACCATCCAGCACTGGACATATTATTGTCGGGTGATCATGTAATTCCATCAGTTAATTAGAAACAATTTTATTCACCATCTTATCCATCTTGGTACTCTTCTCAGTTAAAAAGTATGCTTAGTGATAATGCTCATGCACACACTATGTATACAATGTCATTTCCTAATGAGGATTTTCTACGTTTCTCTGTTCTTTGTAATAATTGTAAAGCTAAACAAATTGAAGATTACTCAACTTATGTGGCTAAAATACAATCCTCCATTAATTATGATGTGACATCGTACTAGAAATTTACGAATGCTAAGAGGAATGTCACTGGTCTACCAAACTCCATGTATTATGGTGACTCTCTTGCAACTCACCACAAAGAATTGTTGACCTTTTTGCTTCATATTTTGGGTTTATTTCTCTGATAACGATAACAATACTGATAATGAGTGTGTTCTTGATAGATGGATAGATAGATACTGATAACACAGGAATTACACAATTAGAGGTTTTTAATGCAATTAACTTCAGAATGATAGTGGACAGGGTCCGGAAAATATACCTCTTATATTATTGAAAAATTGTAATGTAAATCTTACGCCTATACTTCATTTCTTGTTTGTGAAATCTATGCAAGAAGGAACTTTCCCTGAAATATGGAAATCTAGCTTTATTACCCTGGTTTATAAAACGGATGATCGCCCAAACATAAAGAACTGTAGTGCGATTTTTATTCATCTAACTCTGCCCCTCAAGCCGCTATGGCCATGATGGAATATCACACAGCATTTTGTGTCTTTCTCCGTTGCACTGCCAGAAGTTGCATGAACACAAGCACTGCTCTTTACAGTCGCGATCATATGATACCTGGCGGCACGACTGAGAGCATCGCGAAACCATTACCTATTGCATTGTGAAGATGGGCCTTGAAGGGCAAAGTTAGAAAAATCACAGTATGTAGACCAATAACTAAATTGTGTGTTATACCAAAAGATGGAATCCATTATAACTACCAAACTAATGGAGAAATTGAATCCATTTTTGATTGAGGAACAGCATGGCTTTAGACAAATACTGTTACAAACTTATTAACATTTCAGCATTACTGCATTAAAATTTGGACCAGAGAAATCAAGTTGATTTTATATATACTAATTTCTCTAAAGCCATTGATACTCTAGATCATCATATTTTAAATTGTGTTTTGGAGAATTGAAGGTTGGGGGTTCCTTCTTGAGGTGGATGAATAATTACCCTATAGGTAGAATTCAGAGAGTAAAATATAAATCCTTGATATCAAGAAACATTAGTGTTGTCTCCGGTGTACCACAGGGATCTCACCTAGGTCCATTACTTTTTTGATCTTCATCAACGGTTTAAAGATAGTGCTTCCGAACTCAAAATTCTTGTTATACACGTTGACAATCTAAAACTGTACACAGTGGTTAACTCATTACAAGATTGAATGGAATCACAACTGGCATTGAATACATTGAATACTTGGTGTGATTCAAGGCATCTTTTATTGTGTAAAGATAAATGTAAATCAATGTCATGTTGTCAACAATTTCGCTTAATTTTGATTATACGAGTAAAATTGGGGATTGTGTGCTAGAATCTGTAACACAGTTTCGAGATCTAGGTGTGATCTTTGATTCTAAATTAAAGTTTGTTATACATTATGAATATATTATTAATAAATCAAATAGAATTTTGAGATTAATTAGGCACATGCCTTATGATTTTAGTAAAATACAAACAATGAAAATTTTATATATTGCATTGGTGAGACCAATAGTGCTTTATGTGTCACAAGTTTGGTCTTCCTTTTATCAAAATTACATCTCTAAGCTGGAAAGGGTTCAGCACAGTTTCCTGAATTTCATTGCCTGGAAGCTGCATTTACCTTCACCTAGAGTAACTCCTGATTATAGCCAGGTTGCTAAGATTTTAAGTCTGAGTACATTAAAATCTACTCAATCTACTATTTACTATTTGTTTTTGTATAATTTGATTAATAAGAATGTTGATACAACTGAACTTTATTTGAGGATTCCTTGGGCAACTCTAGTGTGAGAAACGCAACATAATGTGAACATATCATTTTCTGTACCTTCACTAGAACTAATTTATACTTTTATGCACCACTTTGAAAGATGTGTTGTCAATTAGATTTTTCTTATTTTGATATTTCTGTTTAATTCGGAACATTTAAAATTTCTGTGGAAAAACTATACTATAATGATTTCACATGATTTTAATTATAAATATATTTTGTTTTGTTTTATACATGTGACTCCATTTGAATCTTTGAATACTCTTATTAGACTGAAATTGAATCTTAGTATACTCTTATTTTATATTATAATAAAATCTTCTTTAGACTTCATGATTGTCTCTAAATTTGTTCTGTCAGATCACACCCACAGTTTGAATGAAATTGATTCAATAAAGTTTTCTTCCAAAATATTTTTAATCAATGAAATGCCACGACGTTCAGAGCACTGAAAATATCGGGATGGATTGTAGACAAATGCACACCAGCATATCTATGTAAGATGGCACTTTTAAGTTAGTGTTGTAATGATGGTCGTAACTTGAGAGCATTACGCATAAGCTTTGTGTTCTGATGAATAACAGAAACACAGTGTGTATTCCACTTACACCTGCTAAAATGCATTTTTTACCAAAGAGATGCAAACTTTTAAAAGCCAACTTTCAGATCAGATTATGAACATTTAAAATATGTACACATTCAATTCAAATTTGCAAGAAAGATCTCTTCTGTCCTTAATATTTTCTTCCCGAAACCCTGATAGTTACATAATATTTCTTGCTGGGCATTATTCTACTAACATATGCTGAACAATATTCCTTTACTTTTTTGATAGCCCCTTAAGATAATTTCTTGCCTGTTCTGGGGTTCTGCGAGAACAATATGCCCTGCTCTTTAACAAGTTTTTTTGGCTTTGCATACCATGTATTCAGAGGCAGGATATTAATTTTATTTTATTAATGCTCCAGCTTTCGGACGAAGTGCCAAAATAGTAATTTTTTCACATTTATTACAGGCTTCAAATTTCTCTTTCAACTGATTTAATATTTCTCCATCCGAACATATTGACGGTCCACACTGCAGGATGTTGGAAATATGAAAACTTTCTTCCGTAAAACCTTTCAAATTTTATTAAATGTTTTCTCTTTAAACCAGGACTGCACACTACTTGACACTCTCACGCTCCTGACTCTTGGCTACATACTAACCCACAGTAACATTGCCAACAAAGGCGACATTCTTAGAATGGCACACATGTAGTACCAGACAACATCTCGATGAAAAGACATTGCACAACCCGACATCCATCTGTTCCTTGGCCACGAAGCAGTCATCAAGTAATCGAACAAACATGGAAATTCAAATTTCTCTAGACTGAGTCACAACTGTGACCCTTTATTAATGGAAATATGAGTCAACCAAGTCTAAAGGAAAACTCTACTCCATTGCTGGCCAAAGGGGATGATACCACTTCCCAGTGGGTGCTGGAGCCTTTCGTGGGAGCAGTAGTGGATCCAGAGACAAATGGTGGGGGTGTTGGGGCAGTGAAGAGTGGCCACAGCGAACGTACCCTATCAGCATCAAAATATTTTAAAAATATTTATTTACAAAAATTAAAAAAATATTTATAAAATATAGTTTACAAATATTGCTCGCATGTGCGGGGGCAAGACCACATCAACAGCCATCTGCATCTGTTTTTCTTATTTTCTAAAAATTTTGAAACGGATACAATGGGAGATCCTGTATTTAATAGCATAAATAAGTTATTCCACGAGCAAGTAATTACTATTTGCAATATTTTGTCAGCTGCCACTGATGGTGCTCCAGCAATGACAGGGCCTCAAAAGAGCTCATAGTGCATTTATGCAAGCAAGAATTACCACATGTACTCACTGCACATTGTATTATTCATTATCTGGTTGTCAAAAATTTGAATGAATGCCTGCATACATCACTCCATTACACTATAAGAGTAATCAATAATTTTAGAAGCAATTCATTCAATGACCGTTTATTTGGTCAACTTTGTAGTGAAAATGATGAAGATTACAATCGCTTACTGCTGCGCACAAAAGAATGTTGGCTCCCTAAAGGCGTTTGTCTCTATCATTTTTTCAATCTACTTGACTCAGTAACTGGACTTTCTTAAAAGTGGAGATGCAAAATTGTGAAATGCTGATTCTATTAAAATATGACAAGAGTATTAAACCAGTTCTCTACCCTGGATAGTGGGCAACAGTACAGAACATTTCCTTCTCCCTCTATGGTTGAGAGTGGGTTTAGTGCAATAGCTAATTTATTGCCTAGATGAACAAACTTCACACTACTGAACATGGTGATCTGTGACTGAACAAAATTGGACCCAGATATTGACAAATTGTTAAAACTCCACCAGGCTCAACCATCTCATTCATTTTTTATTTGTTATTAATTTTGTGTGTAAATTTAATATTTTAATAATCTTATTGTACACTTGATGTCATTTTATTAATTTCTACTTTATTATTTTATAGGTGAATAAAACAGATAAATTAAGAACAGATAATATGCTACAAAAGAGTCATATTTCATATAAAACTAACTGTTATAGACCACTGGGCATTGGATCCCCCCCCCCCCCCAACGAAAAGGTTGGGAACTGCTCTATACAAAAATAATAAAATTCCTTTACTTACACAATTTGCTTTCACAAGCTGTTTGATAAAAAATTTCCTGATGGTAGAAGCTGGCCATCACGAGCTCCTTGAGACATAGTATAAAGAATTTTCTTTGCCATTTCAAACTTTTTCTTATTAGTCAGTTTTAATACAAGATTAAAGGCATCCTGATTGAACCCAGCAGTGTGCTGGAACTTTCCAATAATCTGTAAATATACACACATACAAATATAGCAGAAATTATGTGCTATAAGTTTAGGAACTCCCCACAAATAATTTTAAGACAGAAAAAAAATGAGATGAGACAGATAAATTTGCAAAAAGGAAGCAAAAGAAAAAAACAAAAAGGGCACGAGAAAGGGAGAAATAAACCTGCTAAAAAACGAGCTTAAATGATTTAGTCTATCCTGAAATATGTTTAATAGCACAAAACCCTTTTGTCACACAGTGCTGCACCTGCAGCCAGCTTTGTAAGGCATCATTATAATAAGAACCACAGAATGCAAGCAATACAGTCAAAAGGGGCCTATGGAATAACGTAAATAAATTTAAGGTCAAGCTTTTCATTTAGATTATTCAAAAGTATTAAATAACAATATCATGATGTTTAAATCTGCAATAATTATCATAATCTATAAGAACTTATTGTACAAAAAAAGAAGTTATAAAAATGAAAAATATTTTCAAATAACAAATATGAATGTATCTGTAAGAATTTTTCAAAAAATCTCTACATCATACATACTTCATCAACATGTTGGTTGTGGTCATTAATGGACAATGTGTATATTATTTCCATATAGTCCTGATCAAGCAAAGGTATATCTTCTTTCTTGCATTGTTCCAATGTGGTTCTTATCGATTCTATGTCACCCTGTTTTGCAAAACCGCAGAGTAGAGTAGTGTACGTTTCTGAACTAGGTTCTAATCCAGCATGTTTCATGACATTCAATATGTCTGCTGCACTTTTCATATCTCTAGAAAAAAATTAATGATGAAAGTGATTGAAAAGAAATGAATGTTAGATTTTTAGATCTTCAGAAAAGAACAGTAACAAAAATTAATAACTTAGCAAACAAGTCTTCACAAAGATTATATCAATTATATGAATAAAATCAGGATGTATATAGAAGTTAATATGATTAAGGTCCGATTAAATGAAGAAGGTGATTGACAGTTCTGTGTGACGTCAGGACGCCTTTCCCGTTTCCATGGCAGCTGCCAACCAGAGAGACAAAACGTGACGTGTCAGGTCGCTCAGTTGCCTCTGCCGAACACGAGGAACATTTGAGCATCGCAAGCGACTTGCCTGCCGCCACGCCGCCCGCGTTTCTGCCTGTGCTGCGCACGCAATGTGTACTGTGTTGTGATGAGTTGCGTTGAGGTTAGGCTTTTGTCGTATTTTTTACACTTTTACACGTATTTTTTAAGTGTTTGTTTTCGTGTCCCGGTAACACATGCTCAGTGGTTTGCGACCTGGCAACGTCGCTCCCCTCCACTCACAAATGTCAATCACTTTCTTAATTTAATCGGACCTTAATAGACAGACCACATTTTATTACAATTATACTCACCCTGCCTCTGAATGTCCTAGGATTAAAGAATTGAATATATATTCATTTACAGGCAATTGCTTCGCTCTCATGAACTCTAAAATGTGAGTAGCACCTTCCATATCTCCTCTTTGACAGTATCTTTCCACTAAACGTTGGTATGTAACGCGATTTGGCTCTATTCCTTTCTTTTCCATATCTCTCAAAAATTCCGTTGGAGAAAAAGGATGTTCATTTTCCAAATAAACTCGTAGAAGTGCATTATAATGACTTACATCCATTGGCATTTCTAGAATCAAGATTAGAAAAACACTACAATAATGACAAGCAATATAAAAAACATTTTTTGAAAGGATATGTCTTCAATGCTTCCTCCTTAACCCTTATCTGCTGACTATTGAAATACTAAATTAATCTAAATAATTATCTAGTAAAAGTATTTTTTGGAACTCAAATTTGAGAATTTAACACTTATTTTTATTCCATCAAGTACGGAACTCATAATTGTATAGTGTGCTGGCACACCACCAGCCAATGCATAGGGGTATGGAACTGTTGGAAGGGTGAAGGGCCAGGTGTAATAAAATATAAATTAAACAATAATGCTTTTACCTAAAGCAAGTACTATAGAAGAGGAAATACAAAAAAAACACCTATTTACAAATAACTGTTATTTATTATACTATTTTGATGTAATATTTGCATTTGTTATATTTGATTTAATCAAGAGTTTCTAACTCAGCTTCTATTTCAGATGCAGTGAATTCACAATATGTAGGCTAATAATCTGAGTAAAAGATATTCTAGATTTCCTCAACGCAATACATATACTTTGTGAACTGGAAATGTGAAAGGATGGAAATGTCTCGATTTTTCTTTTTATACTAATTTCAGCAAACTGGAGTGAAATCAGATACACAGTCCTCAATTACACAATATAATCTACATAATCTGGAAAATGTAACTTCAAATTTGATATGCATGATAAAAATAATCATTACATTATTTTTGTAATAATTATAATTATTATAATTATAGAGTAGAAACCTTAGACTTAAACAGTGATGCACGTATAGCAGTTTTAAGTCAAAACTCTAGCCAAACTTTATTCACAGCACACTTTACTCAGAAATGCATTTTAGATTTCTGGTAAGCACTTTCACTTTTGTAAAGGATCCAACTTTATGTAGTTAAAACATGATGGCATTCATTGCATAATACAGCATCTACTTTTGTCAGAAAACTTTCCTAAGCTCCAAGTCCTCTTCTTTCCTTCTTTCAACAGCACACAAGTGCTTAGCCTGGGCCTTCCCTAGAGGGACCCTCCTCCTGCTTTTCCCGTCATCTCAAACTGCTCTTTGCAACTCCATTCCAAACTTGTGTTTGAACGACTAAAGATTTCTCTGCCGTTTCTCTGCTCTCTGAACGTTTGCAAGAACGCTCTCCTTTTCATGGAAAATCAACATCAGACTCACCGTAAAGTAAAACAAATGTCATTATAATAAATTTTACCAATTCATTAGATCCTTCGAAATCCAAAATGACTTTTCCAAAATTGATCCAAATTGTTGTCTTATGAGAAGTTTTCAAAAACGTAGTTTATCCCAGGTTTAGAACAGAAATTTTCGAGGTCTCTTTCAAATTTGCCTCTACTACTTCCATTCACCTGCCAAAAAAGTTAAATCCAAAAACGTGAAGTCATTTTTTAGTAAATTTTGAAAATATGGCTGAGGCTTACTGTAAAACACTCCCAAAATCAAAATATCATCTTGAAATTTACAGGCTCTGGAGTTCAGCCCGATCGATCCGGGAATGGCAATTTTGAAAGAAAATTGTTGGCTCAAGCACTAGTGGTGCAAATGGCTCCAGCGGTAGTGTTGACCACAAACGGCCAAGTGCTGCAGTAAACCAATTTTTCTTTAAACAATCCACAAAATGTGAATTCTGGCAATACAATGTATTACAGGAAGTGATCACAGGTAGAAAAAATCACGTTTTTTTTTTTTTTACTGCAGCAACACTACTTTCTCTGTACTACATAAATAGTTTACGAGAAAATAAAAAACTCTAATAATTTTATTAACATTATGAACATGCATTAGAATATAATTCAATAGCCACATTACATATTTTTGCAACGAATCTATGGATCCCTTATAACCATAAACTACTGAAGTATTTTTTTAGTTTATAGAGAAATAAAGTAAGGGATTAAATCAAATCCATAAAAAAACATTTCAACAGCAAAACCAAAATCAGTAACCAATAGCGAATATATTACTGAAATTATAACTGAACAAAACAGTACCCAGTAACATGTAAACAGTAGTACTGGATTCACATTTCTCAAAGCAAATCAAAATGTAAAACAATAGATGTCTGAGTTTTCACATGTTTAAGTATATTTTAACAATAAAATTAATAATAATGAAAGATAAAAATATCCTTTTGTTTTATTGGATTTCCCCAGACTGCAAAGGAACTTTTTTCATTTTAACTCTTAAAAATGATCTCTCTGAATTTCCGAAGAAATTGAGCAATTCACACATCAGTAAAATTAAGCTTAAACAAAGTAATAAACCAAAGAAGATATTGAGTTTCCAGATAGGTTTTCAATACATCCAAAAATATTTTCTATCCTTATTTTCTGAAATTCTGATAGTGTCTTAATAATTTTTGTAGTTTTCACAAACTGCCTAAGTAACTCAGCAGCTCCCATTACATTTTTCAAACAATTAATAATAGAATGACAACATATGTTTGAATAAAAAAGTATGTAACTTGTTTGAAAACAGTTTCAAAATTGAAATGTTTTGTTAACAGAGACAAAGATCCAAATCAAACTGGACATATTTTATTAACTGCAACTGTATTATTATACGAAACTGTTTGATACCCTGACATAAAGATGTATGAACAAAACATGACATTAAATAAATAAAAAGTAAGAAATGAAAAATATTTCATTACTGATTTTGAGGAAAATTTTTTCTAAAGCTTTCCTTTAAACTTACAAATATTGAGGAAAATTGACTGCAATTACATACCCAAATTATGCAGCATTGTCCAAACATTGTCAACCAACTGAGTTCTCATCTCTGGAGGTTCTTCTGGAAGTAAACTACCACAACAACGGATAAGGAGGAGAGATTGTGTTCCTGTGGCAGATTCTGAAAACATTCCACAAAAATTTCAAACAACTAGTAAATAATCCCTGAAACTGTAAAAATGGTATTTGTGATTGTAACTGTATTCTAATATTTGTATAAAAACTTCAAAAATAAGGGCAGTTAATAGTGATGTATTTAAATTAATACATTATTTCCTGATATCCAACATGAAAGCAACTTTCAAAACAAAACAAATGCACTGACTAAAACTAGATAATGAAAATGTATTTAATAGTGCATCTGAAATACAAATTCACTGTCTCTGAAGAAAATGTGTTTGTGTTAGGGTAATATTTCATAATCTTTAGCCAATTCCATTGCTTTTTGACCATCTTTTCACTTCTTACAACATTTGTTGCTCCATAAGTTAAACTGCATTGCACACAAAACTTCTCAATCACAATTGCAGAAATGATACGAAGCTCTTCATTTGTATTTATGATCAGAATTCAAATTCAAATGAAAGAAATTTTCACATTGTCAACAAGAAGTTTAAAGGCAATAAACCTTACTTCAAATCATCTAATGTGATATTAACCAGATTCCACTTTTTCCTGAACGGTGGAAACTTATTTTAAACAATTTTCACAAACTTTTATTAAAAATAGAAAGTTCATAATACATACTCGAAGCTTTCAATTCTTCTAATGCTTCTTCCAGTTCTCTTCTCGATATTCTTCCAGCTCGGCGAACATCCTGATCCAATCTTCTCAAAGTTCGATCTAATTTAGTATTCTGGGCATCTGATGAAAAATTTCTAAAAGAAAGGGACATAGTTAATTTAAGTTATATAAATTGGGATTCAAATGAACAACTGTAAAAATAACAACTAAATTAAAAACATTTCTAAGAATTTACATTGCTGATGACTATAGTTAATATATATATATATATATTATATATATATATATATATATATATATACACACACACACACACACATACATAGAGAGAGAGATAGAACAAAAGCGCTTCTAACTCAATAACAAAAGATGCAGCCATTTTTATGTGTTAAGCAAGCTTCAGCAGGGGACATAGATTCACGCTAGACACTACTATTTAATTTAAATTCAGAGTTTGAAAGTAATTACAAGAAAAAAACATTGATTTTTGGACAATGTTTTAGCAGGAACCTACTGCTGGTAAACTACTGACGCCATATATACTGAAATACGTAATTAATACATTTTTATATTGCATCACTTTGGGAAGAAATTTTAAAAAAAGGAAAACATTTCCCAACATTCTGATTGAAGTGCAATAATCTATTGACAATAATGGTCTTCTCACACCTCATCCCAATCCCTGGGAGCCTCTAATATGGGTATTTTTAAATTCTTCAAATAAACAAACTCAAACACACACAATGAAACATGATTGTTCAGTCACCTCGATGTTACAAAAAGACTGGGAAATGACAAAGTAATGTGCTGTAAATTTTTGGAAATTTATAATTTAGTAAAGGTTCTAGAAACATTACTTCTTTTTTATGTCTTCTATACATTGATAAATAAGATGGCCTAAAAACCTACTTGAAAACAAATCTATTCATAAAAGAACACACAAAAAAATTAAGATTTTAAAACCTGAAAGGGGGAATCAAAAAGAAAATCGGAAGTTCAAATATCTAAAATCAACAGAAAATAATCTATTTTGAACCTTTTTCAATTTTTTTCTTTGTTATTCCAAAACAGAAATTAGGAAGAATGTCAGAAATATCAAATGATACACCAACATACCTCACTAAGTCGCGAATTTCCAATACTGTTCTGCGTCTATACAAATAAGTTTGTCCCTTTAAAGAACATCTAATCCTTGCGATCGTCGTCAGGCAGGGTACGAATCTACAACTTCTCAATAGAGACATTTTAAGTGCAATATTGTACTATAAATTGGAATGTGGGAACGTTTGAAATCAGGCACACACTTTAAGCTTCGTCACTTCACACCAAATAACTTATTGGTAGCAGAAAATTTAGAGCTCCATAACCTCTCCAAAACCCATGCACCCTGATCTGATCAAGAAATGCCGCACGCCCGCACCGGCTTCAGGACTGTAAGTCTCGGTTAAATAATGGAGAAAGAGTTTTAGTTCTCTCGGGAGAAAATCTATATAGGTAGCGTTGCCCTTGCATCTGCTTGCGAACCATAATTGTTTTCGCGCGAGTTTTGAGTGTAAGGACGTATCCGTGCAAACAAGGTGTGTTTTACTTTCTCGCCTTACTTCGTAAGAAGAAAAAGCATTGTAATCGTAGGTCGGAAAAGACGAATTTTCGACAGAAAAACTTCTTGGCGGGCGAAGTGAAATTATTATACTCTACTACTACTATTATTATTAATATACAACATTGTTTTTCTCGGTATTCGCCGGATATATATTTGACTTTGTGTCGGGTTAGTAACCAAGACACAGGCCAATTCATGTTTCATCGTAATTTAGGAATTTTCGCACAATCCTACATGTGTTTAAGATTATTGACTTTTGCATCATTTTGAAAGTATATTTTGGTATTTGAATAAGTTCCAGATTTTTATGGATGTTATTTGGTACAACTCCTGTGCATGAAATGACCAGAGGAATGATATGGACTTTTTGAAGATGCCATAGTGCCTTGACTTCTGCTGCTAGTTCTGTGTACTTCGTTATTTTTTCTGCGTGTGCTGTTTGAAGATTTGCTGTTTGTGGAATAGTGATGTCAATCAGGTAGCCAATCTTTTGCCGTTTGTCTACGAAGGTTATGTCAGGTCTGTTGTGATGAATGGTTTTATCTGTAATAATTTCTCTGTCATAGTACAACTTATAGTTTGAACTTTCAAGTACAGAATCGGGAACATATTTGTAATATGGACAGGTTGTTTCTTGTAGTTTGGATTTCGCCGCCAGTTTCTGGTGGATAATATTTGCAACTTGATTGTGCCTATAGGTGTAATCCGTATGGGCCATTAATTTACATCCTGATGTGATGTGCTGTATGCTCTCAACCGTTGTATGACATTTTCTACATTTGTCATCTATCGCTTGTTTGAGGATATGTTTTCTGTAACTTTTAGTGTTGATCACTTGATCCTGTATGGCAACCATGAACCCTTCTGTTTCGCCAAATAGATCACCATATTTTAGCCAAGCGTTTGAGGCTTTTTTGTCTACATGAGGTTGCTTGAGATCATTTGCATGGCGTCCATGGAGTTCCTTTCTTGACCACATGTCTATTTTGTGGTTATTATCTGCAAACTGTGAGGAAATGTCCAGCTGTTTGTTGTTAAGATCAAGAGGGGTTAATTTGGTATCTGCTTGAACTATTGCAGCGTGTAGTTCTGAAGTTGCCTGTTTCTCATAATAGAAGTTCCTTAATGAATTGATCTGTTTATAGCACAGATTCTTTAGATCTATTAGGCCTCGTCCTCCCTCATTTCGTGGAAGTGTTACTCGTTCTATTGCGCTATTTGGATGGTGATGTCTGAATTTTGTTAGAATTGTGCGAGTCAGTCTCTGGATATCTTCGAGATCTGTGTCGCTCCACGGTATTATTCCAAATGAGTATGTATACACTGGTACTGCAAATGTGTTAATTGCTTTTATCATGTTCTTGCCTGTTAATTTGGTTTTCAGGAGTGCCGTGATTCTCGATTTGTACAGTTTTGTCAGTGATTGTTTGATTGCCTTGTTGTCTGTGATTGCTGCCTGATCGAATCCTAAATACTTGTACATTTCTTCATCATTCATTGCCTGTATCGTCATTTGATCACTGAGGCTATTGTCTATCTTCTGTAACTTTCCTGTTTTATCTACGTGAAGTGTCTTACATTTGTCAATGCCAAAACTCATATGGATGTCTTCCGAAAATGTTCGAGTTATTTCAAGGAGATATTGAAGCTGTCTGTCTGTCGAACTGTAAAGTTTGATGTCATCCATGTACATTAGATGTGATATGGTATGGATGGTTTTCTTATTTTTACGAATTTTGAATCCATAGTGAGTACTATTAAGTTGTGTTGACAGGGGGTTTAGAGCCAGACAGAACAACAATGGGCTTAAGGAGTCCCCTTGGAAGATGCCTCGCTTAATTCTGATGTCTTTTGTTGTGATTGTGAAGTCTTGCTGCCTTAAGGACAATGTTGTTCTCCAATGAGTCATGATCTGCTCCAGAAAGTTAATGATGGTTTCATTAATTTTGTATATGCGGAGAACTTCAATAAGCCAACTGTGAGGAACGCTATCGAATGCTTTCTTGTAGTCAATGTAAGCCATGTGCAAGTTTCTATGGTTTTTATGTGCTTGCTGGAGAATGACCATATCTGTTAGGAGTTGTTCTTTACATCCTTTATGTAGTCGTCTGCAACCTTTCTGTTGTTCTGTCATTATTTCTCTGTCCTCAATATAATCTTGGATTTTACTTGTAATGCATGACGTCAAGATTTTGTACATTGTGGGGAGGCAGGTGATTGGACGGTATTGAGAAGGGTTCTGTGTGTCTCTACTTTTGGGTTTCATGTACGTAATACCTTTCGTTAAGAATAAAGGCATGTCTTCAGGGCTGTTAATGACTTGTGTGAAGCACTGGGCCAACTTATGGTGAAGCGCTATTATTATTATTATTATTATTATTATTATTATTATTATTATTATACTCTCTGACTGCAGTGATGGGATTCGATAGTGCCCCAACGGTTGGAGATGGACACACCGTGAGACAGAAAGAGACTTCCTTCCAGAACGGGCAACATTACACAAACGACTCATCAAATGTACAATTTGAATCAAAGTATAACTTCAAATGAAAATAAATTCATCAAATGTCATAAATAATACATTCAATACCGAAGATAATTGAACTTATGTACTTTCAATAACGAGCGAAATTCATAAAATTAAGCATGTGACACACCAAGAGAGAAAATTGGTATTTCCCTCTGACGCCGCGACGCGCTCGGCGACCGAACTCACAAGTTGCTGCACCGAAGACACTATGTCGAAGCAGAGGGCCAAAAAGTAAACGCAGAAAACGCAGTAATAGGGCCAAGAGTGTGACATAATGCACTGCCTGGGAGAACACCAGACGCCGGAGAGAGCGCTTGTTGGGCGCTCCTTGGTTTCAAAATAAATTTGTATACATCTTTATTGCAGCACTATCTTGAATATTGAATGTTATTAAAATAAAAATCTATTGTAGTGAGAAGCTGTCCAAACTATGTTGCCCGGTTGCGTGCTCAGTTGAGGACATGAAGATGATAGCGATCTTGACAATTAACTTTCTCAGAGGATAGTCCTTTTATCATTACCCCCATACACACACTACCGTTACATTAAGGCTAGGAAAGAAGGGATAAATTAAAGATGAGCTTAATTGGTAACATGTTAAATTTATTTTTCTAAATAATATTTTGATACAAATTAAAGGGCCGAAAAACGCAATGCGCAGAATTTTTCTAGATTTACTGGTTCTTATGAATTTATGCTTATCAAACTATAACTCTTGGCAATGAAAGACTTTTTTAACCAATTAAGATTTTGCAAATCATAAAGAAATCATTGCGGGTAAGCATAAATGCATTTCGGGTTTCCTTGCCATTTTCTGCCGCCGGCCATCAGCTGGGATGGTGAGAGAGAAAACGATGGAGGCCGTTTCGCTTTTTTGTCGTCCCCCAAGCGGCGTGCAGAATGAGAACAGAGGATATCGGCTCCATCGGCATCGAGCGCCACTCGTCAGCTGGGATGCCGTCACAACAGTTCCAATTACCTTATCTCAGTGTTGTCAAGGTCGATGCCATGTTCTGGAGTCTGTGGCACGAGTGCCGCGACTAAATCGTCCCTCCACGAAGTTCATTACCTCGCCACCAGATACAACGCCATCCCTATTGTAAAACGGCGGGGTTGTTACTAATAGTTCCCTTTCCCGATGCTAGTTGCCCAGAGAAGCTCGTGGCATGCTACGATGCCAAGACGCATGCCACTGCCACCACTAGAAGACTTTAACACCACTGCCTTATCCGCTACCAATAGCCCGTTCAGCATTCATTGATCGATCACATCGTAGACAGGGTATGATGTTTGCAAGTTCTTAATCGCGCGCAGCCAGGCAATTTCGTAATTCAGTCAAAGTTTGTTTAAATGTTCAAATTGTGTTACGCAGTCGACATCACCTAGAAGCTCGTGTGAATTCACAATTTCCAGTTCAAGCTAGCGTGATGACATCCACACAATGTATTGCTGTATTGCAGACCTGCAAAACGCCTGCTCCTGCGGGCATTTTGCACTTACGAGCCGATCGTCTGCTCGTGTTAGCGCCGAAAGTGCAAGTAGTGGGGAGTAGGAAACTTTGCGGGGAGGGGAAAAGTCTGACGTAGCACGACGCGGCGCGTAGATTGAATGCCTGGGCGTCTAATACAATGATTCATGCTTCAAAATTATATGCCATTTGTTTAAATGGATTATGTCAATTATTTCAAGTCACCAGGATCATAATTCACTATTTACGTTCTGGGCACTGCTGTATATCCATATTTGTAACCACCGCTGTATGAATTTTCATTTTCTATTTTTTTTAAAGGAAATAACATGCTCGTTGTGACTTAAGCATTATTTTAAAGCAATAGCTTTAAAATATATGCTTATATATATAAGAAAAAATACTATTTAATTCTATCTAACAAAAATTGCAATTTAATAATTGATTGTTCACCAGGAATGTTATAATCTCCAAATCATAGAAAAATGAACAAAATAATGACAGCAATCTCTCACATCAAGATTGACGTAACAATAGAATATGTGGCAATTCCAAGAAGGCTAATGTTTAATAGCACATTTGTGACCATTTTCCCCCATGATGAAACTGAATAAAAGAGATGAACGAGCAAACTTCTCTGACAATATGTTACGGACAATCATAAGATAATCATGGGTATTGTTAAGTAGAATGCAAAGGGCTTTATATTTTTATACGATGTCGTAAACGACTCTACACTCTTGTCAGAAATTAGAACAGAAAATAATCATAATTTTTTCAAGAACAAAATGATTTTTCTTTGAGAGAACCGTCTTATTCAATTAAACATAGTTAATAAAAATAGTTTATTGCTGTCATCATCAAACCAAAACAATTCAGTATCAAAATTTTGTGTTTAGCACAACACTAAATTTGTGATTACATCGTAGCAAAGCGAATGACATTATCAGCCCTACAAGCAATTATAATACTTGCTGCCGACATCTAATATGTATAATTCGTTGTAGTTTCACATTTCGCCCTGTCATATACCGAGAACAAACATTTGCAATATAATACAAAAGGCAATATTATTGAACTGTATATGACCGTCATGTTCTTGCCGATTGTTCTTTAAATTTACGCGCTATCTTTCGAATTGCGCATTCTGATTGGTGGTCCCCGCTCCTAGATTAGGTCTCATCCCCATCCTTCATCAATTTTCTCATTTGCCCCCGAGTTGCCCGCGCGCAGCTCCTGACGTCAGTGAAAGTGCAAAATGCTGTGCAGGTCTGCTGTATTGCCAGTATCAGCGTCGGTAGGAAAGCAAATAACGTGCGTGCGTGAGTTGAGTAATCAAGTAAAAGTGAAGAATGTAAGTCAAGCATTGAAGTCAAAGTAATCGAGTAAAAGTGGCCAAGTTCGAGTGATACCCCTGGCTACCTCAGGCTATCCTGAAGCCTCGCTCGTCCCCTTTGCGCTGAAACTACGCCATCCTTTCCTCTAATCCATTCCAAACCTCTATTCTACGTTACGACTATACAACGCTTGTAGGAATTGAGTACATGGCATAGGCTACCGGATAAGCCTCTCTTTGAATGCAAGCGCGCATGTGTAGCAGGGGTGGATTTACCCACCCCGCGAGAAAACCATCTTTGTCGTCGTTGCGGCTTGTTTACTTCTATTTTGATTGATATGTGTCAGCCAAGTTTTCCACACCTCCGGCCTCTGCGCAGCTTCGCCGCGCCTTTTCCTCGCCGCTCCTTGCCCGAATCCGGGCCACTTGAATACGATACTGTGCCTCTGGCGCCACGAGTGAATAGGACGTTTCAGAAGGCGCGGGGACCGGGTGGGGTCGTAGCGAGACTAAATCAATCACCCCGTCGAGCAAAATTAACCACCGTGATGGGCCAGAAATCCTCTGATAAGCCCAAGGCGCAGCATGCCACCGCTGGCAACACTTGACGTCAGAGTCACTGATGCCACGACTTGATCGCAATTCGCCCCTGATATTGAGACTGTCAGTTCTCCCTGCGCAAAGCCAGGGCGCTGCTCATCCGATCAGCCCGCTGACCGCAGCTGACCGTGCCGATGAACGACTGCCGCCCACACCTGGCCGCAGGACGGATGGTGCCTGGCCGCCGCTGACATGGGTGACCTGTGTGACGGCGAAATCGCCATCGTGCCGGCGACTGGCTGAGTGCGAGGATGCCCCCACTCGGTTAACTGCCCGCAACGCCACCCTCATGGCCGGGACGGGAGTGACGAGGCTAGGCTCCTGCTGGACTTCTTTCGCCCAGCTACCGATGGCACTCCGAAATGCCCGCGAAGTTCGCGCGAGGCCGTCGCCCCCGTGCTGACAACTGCTACTGCGGATGGAGCCGACACCAACATTCATAGCAACAGCATTGACTTTCACGCCAACCCAGTCTCAGTGGGCGGGGTGACCTCACCCCCAAATAACCTCGTAATAATTCACCTCACACAGCCCGCGGGAGACAAAGATGGTAACATCGTTTTCCTCCCTCCTCGTGGAATGTGTTCTGTCCTCTCTGCCTATTAGGTTCGCTCCCGGTCAGCACTCACACGGACCGGATCAAGCGGGCTCAGGACATGCTAGTAAATGCGCGGAACCAACATCCGTATGTTGGCATGCGCGTTTACTGTACTGGGTGTGGCAGATGTCTTGACAAACAGAGTCTTATGCAGACCTGCCGCTACCTGAGGCGTGACACGGCGTGTTTGGCACACCGATGGCTTAAAATGCCAACAGTGCTCTACAAAAGAGTTGATAGTCAGGGCAGGCTAATTTAACCTGACATTGACACAACCGTATTGGATAAGCCCATTTTAATTTTAATTGTACTTGTGCTTCCTCCATCCGTTAGTACTTGTCCACTTATGACAAACCATCCACGATGGAATCCTGCCATAATCGCAGAAAAACGATAGTCGCCTATGTTAGGCGGGTGCATGGCGTAGAGGAGCATGTACAGTGCTGATAGTTCTGTACATGTGGTACTCCCCCCCACCTTGCGTCTGATGCACATCAAAAAATTTGTAAGGGGAGCTCGGCGAAATCGTCCCACCCCATCAAAGGTAGTATCGGTGTCATGTGCACACCGTGAACATGCAAACACCCCTCATCATTTTGGCGAACGTCAAAATATTGACGCATCATTACGTTTCACCAACACTTTTCTGTTAGAGTTGACGTTCCGTTATCCTTGATGATTCGTCAAGGATCGTGTGTCGATTTTTTCTCCTCGTACAGAGGTTGGCTACAATGTCAGGTTACAACGCGGGTCCGCATTGGCTATTGAACTATTGACCACTGTTGACGGAGGTTCTGTAGGTTGGTACGAAGTCTACAGTAGACTTCGTGGTTGGCACATGATGAAAATCACAAATTTGCACATTTACGAAGTAATACATTCTTCTATTTCTAAACAGTTCTAATTCAATGCCTTTGAAGACAAAATTGGCACATGTGTGCAGTATGGGAATTGTGATGCGGTGTTGTTGACGTAATTAAATGGAGTAATAAAATATGTTATCTGCGTTAACTTATTTATTGAGAGAGAGCCGGCTTTCGACGGTTTTGCCGTCATCATCAGTCTACAGATACAAAAAATAAATTATAGTTACGTTTAAAATTATAATAGCAAATTAAATTACAAAATGTGAAATTCAAGGGGGTTTTAATACAGAGACCAATAGCAAATGAAATTAAAAAGTATAAAATGGAAAGGGGGTATAAATATAAATAATATACACATTTGAAATTATTATTAACTAATAACTAATAACAAATAAAATGGTAAAATATGAACTGCAACGGGGGTGGTTAATGCAGAAAATAAATATATTTAACATTATTAAAGAAGGAAGGTTCACCCGAGAGGGTATTTGTACAGACCAATAGCCAATAAGTTATAATAATTAAAATCAATAGCAACTGATATAACAAAAAAGTGGAAAAGAATAAATTGAGTAGCTTTGCTTAGCTTCGTGTTGGTGGCGGAGGTCGGGGGACTGCGCGGAGACGGAATCTGAAAAGGTTTTTTTCTAGCTTTCTGGAGCTCAGTTCCGCGAGTCCGCAGTCCTTGAGCTCAGTTCTCAACTTAACAAGAAGTTTACTTGTGGGGTCCTTAGAAATTGTTTCGATGTTTTCATCATTCAGAAATTCGTTTATTTTGTCATTGTAATCCTGTGTGTTGAGTATGACAACCGTTTTCCTTTGTCAGCTATTGTAATTGTGAAGTTGTTTTCTGTGGCTTTTTTGTGAAGCTGTTTGGCAGTAGTCATTTCATGGTGTGTGTTTTTGCTATGTGAGGTAATGGTTTTGTCGCGAGAGAGAGAGCGCTAACAATATCGTATTTAACTTCAAGCATGTTATTTGAAGTGGAAATGTTTGTGTCTGAATGGATAATTGAGTTTAGTGCTTCTCAGGAGGGTAATGCTTGAGGCCTTTTTCAAGAAGTGAATGCTCGTTACTGTATATGTTTATTTTTTGAAAATTGTCTTGTGATAAAATTGTCTTTCTTCTACAAGACTATCTAATAACGAGAATTCACTTCCATAGCGCGATGTGGAATGGCATTCCACGTCGCGAGACGGCAGTAAGATATTATGAGAATTCCTCCTCATTGTTGGGGCATATTATAGCTGTATGAAACGCAATTTAATTGTCGAATTTATGTTAACATACTAACTTAAAAATAAATTGTTTTCGAACCACATTTCTACGTTTTGTGATTAGTAGAGACAGTATTTCTTTACCAACTCATTTTAAAAATGTGTTGTATGCGTTTTAAAAATGCATTTTGTATACATTTTAAAAATGTCCCGTATGCGTTTGGGTAGTTTTTTTTTGGAACAATTAGAGCATAATGCATATCTGGAAATTTGTTTAATTAATACTTCATTTTTAGACTTCTATCTAGCATATTAGGGACTTTCGAAATTATTTTTTTCCATAATTTGTGAATATTAAATTTGACACATATTTTGTGTAAATAGCATAACACGAATTCTTAGATCCTGATTGCTCCCAGCCAGACCCAAGCAGTTGTCTTTGATTATTATTTTCCTACAAATTTTAACCCTCCTGTATACAAGTGTGTGTATACTTGTTTGTGCTCGGATATTCATATGTCGCGGTACACTTGTACGTGCTCGGATTTCCGAAGTTCACTTGAGCAACAATTGCGAAATGATGCAACGCCAAAGGATGAAGTCTCAAAAGATAATGAAGATATAGGAAGCCGTTACTCAATATCACTTGGTAACTGACAATGGGAGGGGAAAGTAATGGCCACGTTTCGCACAAATAAAATTATTTTATTTCGAAAATTACACTACTCTGGTATATTTTGTAATAAAGATCCTTCCACACACACACGCTCGTACTCCCACCATCACTCTCAATGTGTAACTGCAGCGAACTGCAGGCTTCTGCGAGCGAAATATTCATCTACCGAGAAAGGGACTTCCTACACAAAGAATTCATCAAGGGTACATTTTAAATCAATAAATCTTATATCAAATGAAAACAAATTCTCTAAACATAATGCATTAAATGCCGTCAACTGATTAATTGCCAATAATTGACTGAACTTGTGTACTTCGAAAGCGAAATTCATAAAATTACGTTGCAGCGAAGCCAGAATCTCATTAAGGGGCCAGACATTGCAGACGAAGAAAGAAAATCGGTATTCCCTTTAGACCGCCTCGGTCGCCGCGCTGTGCCTGACAGCACCGCTCACCTGGTTGGGCAAACCAAAAAGCCCTATGTTCGCCGTGTTAAATCGAAGGGTCGAAGAGTAAATACAGTAAACCCGGTAATGCAGCTAAGAGCCAAGAGCATGGTGCAGTAACCGGCAAGACACCAGACACGGAGAGAGCGCCAGTCGGACGCTCTTTGGTTTGAAAATGATTTCATATACATCGATATTTCTGCAATATCTTGAATATTGAGTGTCATTAAAAGGAAAATGGATATTCTTAAGATATTATGAGATCTTAGATTATCTGGGAGTTGTGCAACCATGCAAACTAAGCCACGAGCCGCCACTGATGAGACCGCCAAGGACAAATTATAGCGTTGAATTCAAATCGTGATTTGGAATAGTCCCAAAATGTTAAAAGCATTATTCGTGGTAAAAATCAGAAAATGCAGAATTTGACCTCACATTGGCTAACATTTCATCTTTGAAGTGTGCTCCAATTGCGTCTTGTGACGTAGACAGCAATTTTTGCTTTCAAAAACGTACGTTTCTGACAAGAACATGAACTTGACAGAGTAAAATTTAGTAATATTATTTGTTCACTTTAAAAAAGGCAATAAAACAAAAATATTCAAAACTAAAATTTGATTGAGCATTTTTTATTGTGTCAATTTTTACCCCACACCATGCATGTTTGGCTATTTGTTAGTTCACGTTTGCATGCATATTTTTGAATTTGATAGTGCACGGGAATTCTGACTCTAAGAATGAGTTTTACAAGTGATGACTACAATGAGATAATATGACCAGAAATTGCAGTATTATATTAAGTAACCTTACTAAGTGCTAGAAAGTACGTGCTGTTGTAGCACCACAGTTTATAAATTTCATCAACTTCAAGCGAAAACTACTCTTTTTTTCAAAACATTTTACATGATCTTTTTTAAAGAAATAATTCTTTAGACCACATTTTGTTTGAAATTCTTTGAACTATTATTTTTTCAAAAACGAAACCATATTTTGTCTTAAAAAATTTCCCCTAGTATGTATCTAAGTCGTAAAAAATTGGAAAAAATATGGTGGTAGTTTTATTTTCCGTGAACTCTGTATTTTCGAAATTTTCAAAAACATATTCCAAAACAACAATATTGAAGATAAAGATTTTTGTCTTAAAAATTGCCTACATTTCACGCAAAATTACACGAAAACTAGAACAATTGTAGCTCCGTCAAGCTGGAACAGCCATGTCAGCTCACCGGAATGAAACATGTCTAATAATTTATTGCTAATTAATTTCCAATTAATTGCCACATTTTCGAATTAATTGCCACGTATCTTCAAGGCGAAAAAGGGGTGTGAGCTGGCTTGACGCGACGCCAGCACACACATCACTGAAATTCGGGTCGCAGGTCCACGGAAACGCTCAGATAATTTATTGCTAATTAATTGCCAATTAATTGCCACATTTTCGAATTAATTGCCGCCTATCTTCAGGGCGAAAAAAGGGTGTGAGCTGGCTTGACGCGACGCCAGCACACACATCAGTGAAATTCGGGTCGCAGGTCCACGGAAACACTCAGATAATTTATTGCTAATTAATTGCCAATTAATTGCCACATTTTCGAATTAATTGCCACGTATCTTCAGGGCGAAAAAGGGTGTGAGCTGGCTTGACGCGACGCCAGCACACACATCAGTGAAATTCGGGTCGCAGGTCCACGGAAACACTCAGATAATTTATTGCTAATTAATTGCCAATTAATTGACACATTTTCGAATTAATTGCCACGTATCTTCAGGGCGAAAACGGGTGTGAGCTGGCTTGACGAGAATGTTTCAGTTTTTAACAATTTTTTCTCATAAACAGCAACGGCAATTAATTTGTGTTTATTATAAAAAATTAGTATATAATGTGTATTAATTATGTTCTTCGTTTGGTTCGAGTGTGCTCGTTGGTTCTCTCTACAAACGTATTTGAATATCTGGCATGGTTGAATATGTTTCAGTTTTTAACAATTATTTTTCCATAAACAACAATGGCAATTAATTCGTGTTTGTGGTAAACAATTAGTATATATTGTGTATTAATTATGTTCTTCGTTTGGTTCGAGTGTTCTCGTTGGTTCTCTCTACAAACGTATTTGAATATCTGGCATGGTTGAATATGTTTCAGTTTTTAACAATTATTTTTCCATAAACAACAATGGCAATTAATTCGTGTTTGTGGTAAACAATTAGTATATATTGTGTATTAATTATGTTCTTCGTTTGGTTCGAGTGTGCTCGTTGGTTCTCTCTACAAACGTATTTGAATATCTGGCATGGTTAAATATGTTTCAGTTTTAACAATTATTTTTCCATAAACAACAATGGCAATTAATTCGTGTTTGTGGTAAACAATTAGTATATAATGTGTATTAATTATGTTCTTGGTTTGGTTCGAGTGTGCTCGTTGGTTCTCTCTACAAACATATTTAAATTTCTGGCTTGGTTGAATAATCTTTCAGTTTTTAACAATTATTTTTCTATGAATGGCAACGGCAATTAATTCGTGTTTGCGGTAAACAATTAGTATATTATGTGTGTTAATTGTGTTCTCGGTTTGGTTCGAGTGTGCTCGTTGGTTCTCTCTACAAACGTATTTGAATATCTGGCATGGTTGAATATGTTCCAGTTGTAACAATTAGCGACAAATTGGGAGATTAATTTCATTTTTTTTTCATAACTTTGCGATTCTAACTTTACGGAGGTCTTCCTGAGAACAGCTCCGCGCCCTGTGTGGGTGCAGTCGCTTCCTCTTGGGAGGTTTTCGCCCTCTCAAGGAGCCATTGGAAGGGGCGGTGGCCGCAAAGCAAGTCGCAAGAGAGGCGGCGACGGCGTGGCTATGATGTTTCTTCATATTTTCGCACGCGGCGTTTGGGCAGGGCTGGTGGCGGTCAGGAGCCGGCCTGTCCGTTAAGCCTCTACATCCGGTATGTCTCACTGCCGTGAAAGGCCGCACCCAGGCGAGTGCCAACAAAAGACAGCAAGGGATACATCTGCACTGTGGGGTGGGTCGGTGGGTGGCCATTAGGCGCGCGATCTCTAGCCTCTTGCGTGAGAGAAGAAGG
>JAHLJT010008446.1:137615122-137663489 GCA_031308135.1 Acheta domesticus
TGCAACGGAAATTTTTCGTCTGCGACACGACTAGACATTGGTCGAAGGTTGGCCCCGCCACTCCGCCGAAATTCAAGTTCGTCAATCAGAGCCATAGCCCGCTAGTATGCCTAAAAGCCGCGGCACTTCGCCGATCCTTATGGAAGCCAGCGAACGGACGAAGTTCACATTGTGGCCGCTGGAGCGCTGGTCGCCGACCATTCGCGAGACCTTCGGGCCGTTTTAATGCACAGGGAAATGCCCGCATTTCGGACGATTTTGGTCACTGACTGTGATATGAGGCATTGCAAACTCGTGTTGGTGGTAATATTAAACAATACTGAAATTATATTTCACTGTGCAGTTTGCTTAAAAGAAATTGTGGAGTGAATGCTTGAAATTAACATAGCATGCGTGAAATCTACTTGGTTAGTGAGCCAGTAGTGATTCTTCTTGACATATAAAATGCAATATTTATTCTTAATTATTTCTGATATTTAGGTGTTTAAAGAGAACTATAATGCACATAATGTCTTTAAGGTTTTAAAAGACATTGGATGAAAACGAAATGAATAGAAAGCTATTATTTTATCAGTTTTTATACTATCTATTTTTATATTTCAAGCTGTATTTATTTTTTAATCTATATTACACGCTCAAAAAAGTAAAAATTCAAGATATAATTGTTCGTGAAAAAATATCTAAATAACCGGAAGAAACTAGTTCTAAAACGGACTACGGACGCTGTTATAAATGTTGACGTTGTCGTAAATAATACTCACAAAAGTTCACTCAAAAAAAGTACTCCAAATCACTATTGCCCTGTTAAAAACGTTCTCACCAAGAGATAGAATCAAAAATTATTTCCGACTAGCGAAATTCATATTGGCGCTCTCATGGAGATACCAGAACAAACCATTAGATATTTTCAATAAGAGCAAGTAAAGTACAATGTAGACATTATTTCTAATTCTTTGCGTAGTCCGCTTCCAAATTCCACAACAATGACAGAACAATAAATCAAACATCATAAATAAAATCAACAATCAGACTTCTCGTGATATCCAATGACGTTTGTGAGAAAATGTGTCACTTTTTGATTGAAAAGTTTACAATACGAGAAATATCTAAAGCTGACTCAAACGATCATTTCCAGCACTTGGAGTCAGTATGTTTTTATTGAACATAAACAGAAACTGTTTGTGCTATTTGTGAGTATATTTTCAAAATTTGTATCGAATTTTGAGAATAAATTGAATTGTTAGGTAGCCGAAGTTATTTCCACCATGGGTTGCATATTTTTATAACGTTCAGACACATTAAGAATGTATGTTAATATTTATTTACTATATGAAGATAATTTGCATGGGTGGATATTAAATAAATCAGTCTCATCTTTAAAAGACCCTGATGGTTATATGTGGTAGAACAATTTATTGTGAAAGCTGTACCTCCAATTCCAAGGTTTGTTGTGAAAAGAAACCTTCAAAAATATATTAAGCCAGCTTTGCAAAGAAACAGTTTCCTTGCATGTGACGTGTGCGCAGATTTAATAACGATAATTGACATAATTTTAAACATTTTTTTATCAGAGGTCTTGAAGAACATTGCTGCTTTTACTAAAGAAGTAATGGAGATGCCTAAATACTTGAATTCAAGCCTGTCAGTCGAAAAGTTCTGTTTGTAATGCGGATCTCCGTATATTTGCGTGTAGCAGCAGATCGAGGAATGGTCGGCGAGCAGCGCTCCAGCGGTCAGTAGCGGAACTTTTACATATAACAAGGACGGGGCCGGAGTGCCGAGGCTTTTAAAGCATACTAGCGGGCTATGTCAGAGCAAACCAAAGAAGTAATGGGAGGGGTATCAGAGCTCTCGCCATGACGGGAGAACATCGCGAAAGCGACTGCTATCCGAGTTACGAGAGAATCAACACTTCTCTTCGAGTTACGAGAGAATCAATACTTCTAGTCGAGGTTCGTGAGAATCGACCCTTCTATTCGAGTTACGTGAAAACCGACACTTCCTGTCGAAGCTCGAGAGGAGGGAGATTGCTCTCAATTCTCATGAGGAACTTGCACTCGCCTAATTAGCGGGGAATAATTAGATGGGACGTAAATGCAGGTTTCCCACATCAGTCGTTGCGAGGATCGAGTCTCCAAATCGTGACGAAAGCCCTAGCCGAACTTGACCTGCTACCAGTGCAAATGACCCGTCGTAATCGTGATTTCACGCCATACGCGTTTGCGTCACTCGCATGAACTGTTCGCGAGTCACAAATTCGGAGGGGGAGCGCGCCGCAGCTGTCGCTCATGACGTCATCCCGGGGTGCCTGGAAGGTGATTATCGCTGGGTAACGACCTGGCGGCGGAAACCGACCGAGCGGCTGAGAGAGCGGTCGACCTTGGACACAGCAGGGGGCGAGGTGCCTTCTTCCCCCCGTCTGCTCGAAGCCGACGCCAGCTGAGGGGCATTCCTCTCGAAAACAACAGACATGGTAATGTAATTGTTACTGCAATAATGCGGAAGGACTACAACCATCAGAGAGAGGAGTTCATACGCCATCGGCGTAATCATTGAGTAATCCATCAGCGGCCTAAATTTAAAATTGCAGTGTATCATTTTGATTAATTATGCCAGTCATTAATTGTCAATTAAATTTGATTGAGCCGCAAGGTATTATTTCTATGTAATTCGATGTAAAATCATCCATCATTTTATTTTTTAGTAGATTAAATTGTTCTTGTAAATTTTAGTTATGTGTTATGTTTTTTGTTATGAAAAACCTGTCCCCGATCCGAAGAATTCAAAGCTAGAGAGGGGGGGTTGATTACAATAGGAAGAAGTCGAAAAAACTAGTGGTGCTACAACAAAACGTACTTTCTCGACCGTATTTTTACCCGAAATTGCGCGAAAAGTACTCAAATTTTCGAAAAAATTATACATGACCTTATTTAAAAATCTATCTTTAAGAAACAGATTTCATCCGGAGAAAAATCTCTATCTTTAATACTTTAGTTGTAGGAAGATGTCGGAAAAAATTGAATCATTGCAATTTTCGAAAGATTAGAGTTTTCAGCCGAAAATCAGAACTGCATAATTCTCTTAAAAGTCCTTCACGCTATTCAAAAACAAAATTTATTGAAAACGGTGGAGCCATTTTTTTTAATTTTGAAAATGTCCCAGGGGTTTCATATAAAGTACCCCCAAAAATTGATATATCGGTTTCAAATTCAAGGAGCCGCAACATCAGTCAGATCGAATGGGGAATATCAATTTTGGAGAAAATTATCAGAACGGTTTAGCTGCTAGCGTTGTTCACAGACGGACAGACGGAGAGACGTTTTGCCGTCATTCGATTTTGCGGTATCAAGAACCAGAAGCGGGATTCAGGGGGGGCAAGGGGGGTAACTGCCCCCCAATCTTGGGACAAATTTTAAAAAAATTATATTTAATTTTATTTCGCGGATCTTCAAATTTATATATAAAAGATTTAATTGTTTCTGTATTTTTGAGAAGAATAAGTATTTTAACTTGTCACGAAACTTAAATGATGATGATGATGATAATAATAATAATAATAATAATAATAATAATAATAATAAATCCAACAATAATTTTATTAACCTGAACATACATTAATAAATTGGTGAACTTTAGTTCAGTATTAAAAAACGCGCGGGGTAATGTTCAGCGTTATTTTGAATATCCCTTATTAATACTTCCTCTTTCAATTATATTTTGTTTTGAAACGTTATTTGCTTGGAAATTAAAGAGTTTCATGCCTCAAATCATGTCATAACTACACCTTGGATTTTAGGACAAATGCCTATTTAGTTCCTTTAGGATGTCGTGAAAAATAATTACAGATGTTTACGAATCATGAGAGAATAGATCTCCTGAAAGCGTCTAATAGTATCTAAAATGTCCTAAAAGGGCGGTTGATGCCTATTTTAATGTTTTTGCCTATAACTGCTTAAAACAAGTGATTTTCAAGAACGATCTTATTTTAAATGCTAAATTTTTAAATTTGTTTTACGGAAATGCAAAAAGTATTCAGATATGGAAATATTGTGTGATCGAATACGCAATCGACATCGAACCGAAATCTTTCACCCAGAATACCGAACAAAACGAGCCCTGCAAGTCAACATAATTAAGATGTTTCACGTTCCTCCGATCAGCACGCAGTTCTTGGGCAATTGCACACATTCCTGGTGCAGCTGCGCTGTTGAAAGGTATCGCCGCGTCGTCTGCGAAATGAAGTATAATATGTTTTAACCCTTTAACTGCCACGTGTGTTAATCTCAAAATTACGCTGCCAGGTCACAACTGTTTTTTCACTCCTCTAAATTGCATAAGTTGTGCATGATGATTATACATGTGGCCTCTCCTTGCGGGACAAATCTGTATCAATTTGATACTTATGGCAGTCTTAAACATTGTATTTATGCATGCCATCTGTAATTTCGAACTATCAAAGACCGGTTTTAGTTTGCAGAATTTTAATACGACGATAGTTGTAAAATGAGCCCCCAACTATGGTGCGTATATGAGCCCCAAACTTTAACTGGCACTATAATTTGTGTTCTTACTATTTTTGTCTTAGAAGCCACCAAGGATCTAGGACCAAAACAAAAAGGAACTAGTGGACCTACAGAATGGCACAGACTTTTTCATGCTAGCTAGTTTCCTAATTCTTTGGTCGGGGCTAACTTTTCGGTCGTGCCCCATCCTTTTGCCAGCTATCATCTATCGCAACCCGAACATTTTTTCACATTCGCTCAATTTGTCGGTTTCCTAATGGCAGAATCGAAAAACTACTTTAAGAATATTATTGAAGAGTAAACCTTTGTCCTATATGGAAATTTTCGTCGAAAAATTTGGTGTCTTTTTTACGAAAATGGAGTTTAAGTGTTACTGTAAATGCGAAATTTGAAGCTCTTTCTCACAGAAAACTATTGCGATATCGAAAAACTTTATTGGAAGTCGTTTGAATCACTGCCACTCACAAATTCAATAATGTATACAAATCGCCGAAAATGTGCATATTAACAGAGTGAGAGATATTTAAAAAAAAATTGCATTAGAAGAAATAAAATAATACCGCAAAATGAATTTTCAATCATCTTAAAGAGTGCAATTAGCATTATGCATACAAAAAGTTTGAAGAAAAAAATTTTGAGCCATTTATGCGAAAATGGTGTTTGAGTGTTTCTGAAAATGCGGAAATTTGAGCTCATTTTCACAAAAATGTTGAGTTTTCGAGAAACTTTATATGACATAATGTAATGCACACGCACGCATAAATGCAATAATATGAACAAATCGTCACTAATGTCAATATTAACGACGTAAAAGACAAGTAAAAAAATACATTAGTGTAAGTTTTGAAAAAACAACAACAAACAAACAACAACAAAAGAATAGAGCAAAATAGCATCTATGTCATCTTATAGAGTACATTTAACATTATCCGTCCCAAAAGTGTAAAGAAAAAATCTAGAGCCGTTTTAGAGAAAATATTTTTGATATTTTTTTTAAATATTACATATATTGGACGCAATAATGCGCGAAAACTAATAAAATTTAAAAAAATGTTCATGACTTAAACGAAAACTAATTACGAAGAAAAAATTTGGTTGAAAGAAAAATCTCCATATTAATTTTGTAGTTGTAGGAATATTCCGAAAAAATTTCAGTCTATTGCAACATTCAAAAATACACATTTATCAGTCAAAATCGGACCTATGCCATCTTTATAAATGTATTTCACTCTCTTTTTACAAGAAATTTAAAGAAAAGATTTGGAGCCATTTTTGAGAAAATTTTGAACATGTCCCGAGAACTTCATGTAAAGTACCCCCAAAAATTAATGTTTTTCAAAATCGCAGATACTTTATTGAAAATCATTTGAAGTACTTCTACTCACGAATAGAATCAATGCAGATAAATAGACTGGACTCGTCTGTGTTTTCCCTAACTGCATCTTTTAAACAATTTTTCAACTCTGTTATTCGATTTCTGAAGCGTATGACATGTCAAATAAATTATTGTCTAGTATATATCTGTATGAACCAATTTAAGTAAAATATGAGTATTTGAACGTTAATTTGTAATACATTATAACCAGAAGGCATGCGATAAACTTACAATCCCTAACGGTTCCGAAATTATAATTACTTTCTAGCCTTACGAATACTTCGTAAAGCGGTTCACCGCTGCCTTTCTTGGTCATGTTTGAAAGACATGTTTTTCGCATGTTGAAAATTACCGGCTCCTAATGATAAAATCGATACAATTACGTTTTGACTAAAATATAAGTAATTGCAATAGATGTACTGGAAATGTCTGTATATATTTGTTCAAATTTTTAACTTTTAACAATTTTATACTTCTCTTCTTGTATTTGTAAAGAGTATGTACCATCGTATCAATTGTTTCTTAATCATGCATTTACCATTTTATAGGCCGGTTCTATTCTTTCATGGCTCTGTTCGACACAGGCTGTGTTGGTGTTGCGTAGTGGTACGAATAAGCATGGTGGAACTCGTATAAGTGCCGGTTCGTTGACTTTGAGTTCTGGATGTCGGGTCTCGGTAAGGAAAACGTTTGCTGGTATAATACACTTTTGCTGGTTTATGAAGTTGTGGAATAGCAATAAGGACCGTATAGAAGCAGAGCGAGAAAGTATGTGCGTTGGAAGCACCACTAGCTAAAAGTCGAAATAAAACTGGGGGCTCATATTATCACCTTGCACAGTAGATTGCATTTTAATTGTAGATTTTTAAATATATATCCTACAGTTATGTGTAAACATGTCAGCATTATAAATAATAAACATTTTCGATATTTCGATATACGATTGACTGAGAAAAATGCATCGTTGAATTTACAGTTCGGACTGTTCAAATTACAATGAGGATCGTCACCTCTGTGTTGAACCAATCTAAGTAATAACATTCAATAATAATCAATTAAATAATTAACAAAATTGAAAACGGTGTATATAATTACAGCACAATTGATTTAAACCATTAATATGAACGAATATATTCGTGATTATAATAGCGCCCAAATTTGCTCCCCCCCCCAACGAAAGATCCGAAATCCCGGCCCTGTCTAGAACCCCCAAAACATGGATTCTGGCTTCACCGCATGTTAAAGCTGTTTTTTCTAAATATAGCAACTGGATTTATCCACTTTTTTGTTATCAGTTTTTCTGCCGAAAATTCGTCGTTTTTTGGCTCAACATTACGTAACTTTCTCTCTACGAGAGAGTAAGTAAAGCGAGAAAGTAAAATTGAACTTTTGCAATTTTCTAAAAATTAGGGATTTCAACGAAAATGAGACTTGCACAATGGCCACGATGGAATATCGCGCGGCATTTCGTGCCTTTCTGGGTCCTACCGCTAGATGTCGCATGATCGCAAGCACTGCATGATACGCTGGCTATTATGCGATATCTAGAGGCACGACTGAGAAAGACGCGAAATACCGTGTCATATTCCATCCTGAAGACGGGCCTTAAGGGGCAAAGTTTTAAAAATCGCACTATAAGCGTCCTTTACGCTATATAAGAACAAAATTTAATCCAAAAACCTCAGCCACTTTTGAAAAAATCTGAAAATGTTGAGGTTTCATGTTGATTCTTTACAAGAAGTTGGAGTCTATACTTCGTTTTTTATTTCTTGGCGCGTGGGGTCTTGTCTTCAGGATGGAATATCTCACGGTATTTCGCGTCGTTTTCGATCGTACCGCTAGGAGTCGCATGATCGCCAGCATTGTGTGATACAGTCGCGATCATGCGACTCCTAGCGGTATGACCGAAAACGACGCGAAATCCCGTGAGAAATTCCACCCTGAAGACAAGACCCATCACGCCAAGAAATAAAAACCCAAGTATAGTCCGTCTAGTGACTAGACAGACAGGCAGACGAACAGAACGGGATTTACCGACAATCGATTTTTCAGTATCAATCGATTTTCCGTTATCAAATCATGGATTCTGGCTACACCATGTGTTAGAGGAAATCATTCATAATATATAGGAATATGATTTATCCCCTTTTTCATTCCCGGGGCCCGGCAATAAGAATTTTTCTGTCGAAAATTCGCCGTCTTCCGGCGCAAAATTACAATTATTTTTATGAAGTAAGGCGACATAACATAAATTAACCAAAGTCGGTTATCTGAATCCAAAAAAGTATATTTGTTTATTTTTATAAAAGTATATTTGCATTTCGGTTTGTAAACGCTTTATTTTTATGGAGTAAATATCGTATACATTATAAACTAAGGTAGTACCAGTTATATTGTAAAATAAACATGATAAATTAAGCTTTAAAGTTCCTATTAGAGTCGAAAGTTCATGATAATTAGTTGCATATAGAGGTATCTAGGTATATCAGTGTTATAATTCAGTTATATTTTTGTAATTATGAACTAAAACTTTCCATAATCGAACAAATATATTCCAGGAGGGACCAGATGCTCGGAATTGTCGACGATTTCAAGCTCCTAGTCAATCTAGGCGGCGATTCTTTCTTTCGAATTGATCTTGTTGCAATATTGAGAACATTTGCAGTGTACTTATATACATGTGCATGTCAATTAATCATCCTAATATTTTCTTGAAATTACTTGATTTTGCTTGTTTTGGTTCGTTCGTTTAGAATGTGTCCTTTAGGAAGTACAAAAAATATTTACACCAATTTGCTTTACAAGGGAATTCACAAAAGAAGTCGAAATATTCTTCTATATATTGCAATCTCCTGAAAAATCCTCCGCTTCGATTCATTTCAATTTTTATATTCCGCAGCCTGTTTCGAATGTTTATGCGTGAATTGCTGTCGGTGCGACCCTAGCGGCGATGTTATTGCATCAGTCTAGAACACTGACCATTCAAAAACAATTGACATTGTTGTTCATTGTTGCATCACATTGAAAAGGAGATACCGCAGATATTGGTTTTACAAGTCTCGAGAGGTCTGCTTATAAAGTAATTTGAAATGAAATATACTCTAAGTGTCTATTTCATTTGATATTTCAGTTTTGGTAAAGATAGCAGTTCTGGATATGTTTCTGAATACCTCCAAAGCTCTAAAATAGTAACTTCAGGTAAGATTTTCTGCAAATTTGTTCTTGGAGAATGGCGGAAATGGTGCACCAGCGGGAACCAATAGGACCAATAGGAAAGAATTCATGTGAAATTTAATTCGATTGTTTTCAAATAATAATTAAATTCATTCATTAAAGTATTTGTGGTTAATAGCAGAATAATGCAGGATATGACTTGTGGAATTTATCCACTCACAATTCGAAAAATAAGTGTAATGTAAGACTTATTAAAACAATATTTCTATTAAAGTATGCAAAAGAGAATAATTTATTTTTGTATCAAAAGACGTTTATTAATTATGCTACCAAAATACTTTTATACTTTTTTGAAACAGAATAAAAATGTCCTAGAGCTTTTGATTTTCTTGTTTACGAATTTCATCTTCAATATGAAGTTTTCCGTTCTTTGCTACATTCCAGGGTATCTCATTATTTACATAAACATTGCAGGAAATGATGGAAGCAATCCAAGAAAATTGTGTAATGTCTTTAAATATAATAGTATTTTGTTTTCTGAATTGATTTTAGGGAAAATAATAAAAAATTCTTAATGCAACAGTAGTACCTGTAAGAAAGGTAAGTTTTTGATTTGCTCATTAGTTGCACATGGTTGGTTGTTTAATATCTGATAGGAGTTATCAATTGAAACAAAATAATTAGAGCAGGTCTTATAATGGAAACTGAAAAGTTTAGTGAAAATACATAATTTTCAATATAATGAATATAAATGAGAAAGTCATACAAAGCAAGAATAAAGTGTTAAATATAAACATGAAATTCAAACTTTTTTATTGTTTGAAAATTGAGCATGCCATGTAGTTTATTGTTGCTTTGCTCATTTTAGACACATGTGATTGTGGATTTCTGTGGAGAGATAGTTGCATTTAATTACAAAAAATTCTATCAAGTAAGTAAGTTTAATGTGGTGTTAGAAAATCCTATGTGTTTACAACACAATTCTTGACTGAAATCACTGTGTGTTCAAACACACAACTTATATACAAGGTTTTGCTTCATTCAATTTGCGAATTACTGTTACTTAAAATTTTGTAATTTCTATAATTTTGTGCCTTGTATTGCTGATTTAAGTAGGTTCTGCCTCTTGAATGATTTTATTCTTCTGCATGGTTATCTCTTTACACCAACAATCCATTGCAATGAATCCAAAAACTCCGAATGAGATCCTTACCAAAGAAACTGCTTCAAGATGTAATTTTGAATTTTGCATGAATATTCTGAGCCTTAAAATCTAACAGGTTGCTAAATTTTCCATATCACAGATAATTTAAATTAAGAGGTCATATTGAACAGTTTTAAAAGTGTCAATAAAGGTACATGTGAAATTTCCTCTTCTTTCACTCTCAACATTTTTGTTCAATATCTTCTGAAAAATTTGAATTTAAAAAAAATCATATTGAAAGAGTAATGTAGTGTAGTTTTAAAATGAATGAATTTTGTTTACTTCTCTTTCTAAATGGTGTTACTTCTGTTTTACAGGAAAGTTAATAATTTGTTTCTAAAAGACTCCTGTGAAGAAGAAAAGTGTCAGTAATACTTACAATTTTATTAGAATTAAGAAAAATTAAGATGACCACATACTACTAGCAGTTTTTTACCTGTATTGTTGAGGACATTAAGAAGATTATTGTGTTATAACTGGTATGTATAAAAGAGCTTATGGACTTCTATCAAGGATGATGGATGTAGTTAAAACGTGAAAATTTGTAAAATGCTGGTGTGGATATATTTCAGTTTTCTCAATTATACTCTTGAGTTTTAGTAAAATATATACTATGTTCATCCAATTGCTTCAGAAATGAGTAGAAGAAAGCTTCTGTCATGTTATCCCTTAATGCATATTTCCAGGTTAATGAAGAGAACTCTAATGAATTTGTTATTAAAAACTCTGTTGTAGGAGAACTACCTTTTGACATTCAACCTTCAACATGAATAAACAAGGAGCTCGAAGAAAAGTTGATGAAAGTAAGATTACAAATTATTCTCCAAAGGAAACAGGAAGGGCAAGGACACTTCGTGAATCTGAATTTTATAGAAGATTTTATGACAAGAAAAAAGAAAGAAGATTCCCAGTGAACTCACAATCAAGTGGAGATAGTTTGGAAATTTATAAGGTATGTTTTGATGCATTCATTTCCATTACATTTCTTTTCTTTGAATTTATTTTCTGTTGCACAAATACTCCTTAGATCCATCAATATTTGTATAAATGTAGTAATTTTCTCAATGAAATTTAATTGATTTGAAAGAAGGAAGTCACCTAATTCTTTGTTTTTTTATTGTTTATTCTACCATAACTTTTGCCAATGAACTTTGAATTAAATGAATTTTCCTTTGGCTTAGAGGGTATAATCTCTTGCAAATACCACAGTAATTTAATGATATTATGATAATGGGGTCCAAAGAAATCATAATATATAATGAAGAAGAGCAGCGCTTTCACCATGCAAGTAAAACTAGTGACTAAACCATAGAAAAGATTTTTTCCACAATTGATATTCTGTGATGAATTTGATTTTACTTTAGACACTGCAAATTTGAAAAGAAACTTTTAATTTTTGTGAGCACATTCTATGAAGCTCATAAAGCCAATTTTGCATTTTGCCAATTTGCCGTATTACATTGCCATTTTTTTTTCAGATATGGATCCAGAGTTTTTATTTTATAATCTCACTCAAATAAATCAAAACACTAATTAGTATATGTTAAAAGTTTTGTTTTTCTTACAATCTTTGAATTTTTAAAAATTGCAAAAGTTGAATGTTCTTCGAACCTTTCCTACACTTTCATTATTGAAATATTATAGATATTATAAATCTTGTTTCTATAGATATCTATCTTAATTCAAACAATTATCAATTTTAGCACTTTAAATGACAACAGTTTTTTCAAAATACAAGTAGATTTTGCATAAATTTGAATCAAATCATTTACATTTTTTAAATACTGTATATGTTAGTACGATTTTATAAAAAATAGCCACATATTTTTTTTCTTTTAAATTTTTGTATGGGTGGAGCACAATGCACTGAATTCTATTGAAACGGCAGAAGAGATTTTTTTCAATAAAATCTTTGAATTTTCAAAACATTACATATGTACAATTTTAAAATATTATACATGTGGGTCCCTTTTAAAATATTATACATATGTTTTTCCCTTTTTGGGAAAAAATAGATACATTGCAAGAATGGATTAATATTTATTTTTCCACCGAAGCCTCTGAAAAGCTAAATATAAATCTTTTTTAAATCTGAATAGTGTTAAGCATATTTTAATGTGCTACTACAAACCTACAGTCACAATCTTTTGTACTCAAGTAGCCCTGAGAGCCTTTCTGGTGAGCTTTACCTCCACATATATTCACAGGTGTGTATTTGGAGCTAATAATATCAAAAGAAATTGTCTTTGTTTAATAATTTTATAAGTGATTGGGCATATTCTCCAGTAGAATTTATCTTCATTAGATCCTGTAAGATACTTAATAAAAAAATTTCCTTTTACTGTCATAAAAATATACATGTTATTAGTTCTTTTGTAGCATGAGTGAAACTTTATCCTGATATTCTTAGTTTGGACTTCTCTCATTTTTAGTTTCTCGCCTATACTTCGTAAGAAGATTGTACGCCGGAAAAGGGAAAGTTTCGACAGAAAAAACTCATATTGCCGGGCCCTGGCAACGAAAAAGTGGATAAATCTTGTTTCTATACATAGTAAATCACATCTTCTAACACGTTGTGTAGTCAGAATTCATGTTCTGTGGGTCCTAGCTATAGAGTGAAAAATCTATTGACCTGCGAAACCCGTCCGTCCATCTGTCCCGCCTGTCTGTTTTCCGACTATGGTTAACGTGGTGCATAAACTGTTCAGGCGATTTTCTTCAAAATTGGTATTCTTCGATCGATTTTAAGGAACTTGAGACCCTTTACGTTTGAAATATTTTTCAATTTTTTGTGTACTTTACGTAAGGCCTCAACATTTTCGTAATTTTGTGAAAAATGCCTCCAAACTTTTTAATTAAACTTCTTTCTCAGACAGCGTAAAGAATCCCCAGATAGTGTTAAAGAATGGCGCATGTCTCATTTTCGTTGAAATCCCTGAGGTTTGGAAAACTGCAAAAGTTCAATGTTTTTCAGTGTCTTCCTATAACTACAATATTGGAAACAGAGACTACACTATCAGACATGCAGGGAGACCTGTCGGGAGTTTAGAGCTTGTCCCAGCTGGGGCGGCGCCCCACTGTAAGAGATACCTGGTCGAGAAAACTCTGCTAACCGACGGTAGGTTGGCACCGGATCTCGCCATCCAGCGGGTCAAGATCACTGCTACCTCCCGAGCACTACACTTACGGAACTATTAACCTTAGCAGTTGAATAGTAATCAATCAATTATCGATATTATATTTATGGCATAGGTAGCTTCCTAAAAGACTCCATGCTAATGCTTTTCCATTCTTTCAAGAGTTCTGATTTCCCATCGTATTGAGTTCAGCATCTTGCATCATTGTCCATGGATGTAACTAGGAAAAATGTTTGAAGGAGGGTGATGCTCAACAGTGTTGCTGGGATGATGGTAAGATAATCTCTATACCATGAGAAGAATGCCACTACTTGATAAAGCTTATCCAAAGCTCAGAGAAAGTCGTGTGTATGATGGTGTCTGACCATTATTGTGGTGAAGAAACTGAAGATTCCCACGTTATTGAAATGCATGTAGAGGAAGCGAGGGTAAGATGGGTCACTTTTTGTTTTTACTTTCTCGCTCTTAAGAAGGAAGTTCTTAAGAAGAGAAAGTTATGTAATCCTGCGCGAAAAACGGCGAATTTTCGGCAGAAAAACTCACATTACACAGCCTTGGCAACGAAAGAGTGGATAAGTAAAGATGCCAAGTGTAGAAAAAAAATCCTTCAACACGTGGTGTAGCTAGAATCCATGTTTTGTGGATCCATTATACCGAAAAATCGATTGACGGCAAAACATGTGTTCGTCTGTCTGTGGACAACTCTAGTGGCTAAATCGTTCATCAGATTTTCTCCAAAATTCATATTCCCCAATCGATCTGGTTGATGTCTCGGTTCCTTGAATTTGAAATCGATATATTAATTTGGGGGTGGGTACTTGACATGAAGCCCCTGGTACATTTTCAAAAAATGGCGCCATCGATTTTGATTAAGTTTTTTGTTTCATAGTCTGAAGGACGTCTAAGAGAATGCCGCATCTCATGTTGGTTAAAAACTCTGATATTTCGAAAATTGAAAAAATTCAGTGAAAGAAATCGTAAAGAGAGAATCCACTTCATGGAGAATATTTAAAAGGAATGGTCAAGGTGCAGATCAATAAAGATCAATCATTTAATGTGCTTAAAATCGGGAAGAATGAAGCCAGAATGGGAAGCAGTTTTAATAGCTGCCGAAGATCAGGCGTTGAGAACACGACATTATGATAAAGTGATTTTCGAAATTTCCAAAGATGATACATGCCGTATTTGCCAGGAACAAGTAGAAATCATTGATAATAAAGTCTCATCTTGTCCAATTCTAGCAAAGACTTGGGTGTAGTCACCTCCACTGGCAGATCTACCGCCACTGGCAGATCACCCAAGAGACGATGTGAAAGAGATGAAGATCAAAGGAAATAGGAAATGAACAGAAGCTCATCTACAATTAAGCCAGCAATAGGAAAAATGGGTGAAGGAATTATATTGGATAAAAATTTCAAGGAAAAATTGGTGGACGTGACAGAACTATGATATAACGACAGAATTATAATGGTCAAAATAGTACTAGGAGAAAAAGAAGTCTTGAATATAACCAGCGTCTATGCACCACATATACGATGTAATGGAGGAACGAAGCAAGAATTTTGGTCGGAGTAAGATTACACTTTGCAGAATTGGTCGGAGAAGAAGAGCTTATTTTAGCATGAGATCTCAATGGACATGTAATCATGAAGAGTGGGATTTGAAAGAGTACATGGAGGATATGGAGTTCAGGACTGAAACGAAGATGAAACTATACTACAAGTAGCGGAAGCCTATGACCTCGCAGTCCTTAACTCTTTCTATAAGAAAAAGGAAGAACACCCTATTATTTACAAAAGTGGCACTTTACGGATTGACTATATTTTGTGCAGGAGAGAGAATCTACGGGATGCTAAGGACTGCAAAGTGATACCGGGCGAGAGTCTAACAGAGCAACACCGCCTCGTTGTGGTTGATATCTGTATGATGGAAACGATAGGAAGACGATAACAAAGTGTTCCGGTTTGAACAAAGTGATGGAAACTTGAGGGGGCAAGTGTAGAACAGATCAGATCCGGAATAAACACCACGCAGGTCCTCCAAACGAAAGAAGTGCATGTAGAAGAAGAGTAGGTCAGAGTATCAAGAGCACTTAATGAAGTAGCAAGAAATGTTTTGGGAGAAACAAAAGGAAGAGGTTTAATCGATTAGAAAACGTGGTGGTGGAATGAAAAAGTGCAAGCAGCATTGAAAGAGAAAAAAACGGCTATATAAAACATGGCAGAAATCCCGTAATCAGCAAGATGTGAATGACTACAACAAAGCAAAGAAGAAGGCAAAGAAAAATGAGTATCACAAAAGCCAAGGCTTACGAGAAATTGTACGACCCGTAAGAAACAACAGAGGGAGAAAATATTATTTACAAGCTTTCGAAGGTAAGAGAGAGGTTGTAGAGAGACATTTCACACGTGCATTGCGTGAAGAATGAAAACAAGTCCTGACCGGTGAGGAGAAAATAAAGAAGTGATGGAAGACGTATTTCCAGAAACTTCTCAATGAAGAAAATCCCAGGGAAGCTTGTGAAAATCTGACTTTAGAGGTTTTCAATGCCGAAAATTATTGTGGACTGAAAGGGCAGCTCTTTGAGAAATTCCGTGCACAATGTTATGATGAACATTGAGCATTTATAGCACATCAGTGTGAGACGATCTCAGAGTCGAAATGAAGAACTTCAGAATGTGTGTCTCATAGGCATTACATACTATTATTATTATTATTATTATTATTATTATTATTATTACTAGCCAGCTAAGATCCCATTAAGGGCGAGGGCCCCCTGCCATTTTGCAGGGAATACTGAATGAAGTGATAGGGTGATGATGAGGGATGGAGGTGGTATGGCACAAGGTAAACAAGGAATACTTATCTGCAGATATGAATGTCACAATCATGTACTCAGAAAAGGGAATCAATAAGTTCTCAAGCATTTTCAAGGTTTTCTGTCGATTCATAATTTCCTGAAGAGGGATGATGTAACTGTAAGCGGGGGTTACTTTGTGACAGTTTTCGAGGTGTTTTTACTGCCAGTGGAACATTTATGAAAGGTATATAAAAGAATTCCTGATTTTAGCTGTTCTGTCCTTCCTCTACATCCTGACATCACGTCTGAATAGAAATCAATAACATCAGCTGAGTTATTTGTAATAACAATTGTCACAATGTTACAATGCGGGGGTTACTTTGGGACAGGGCTATTTTTAGCTTAAAATACACACAAAAAGTATATTGGCACATAGTTACCCATGAAACATTTATTTAGCATTATATTGATATACAATGTGGCAATGGTATTAATATAAGTGCATTTCAATGTTTTTAAACACTTTTATATTGAAGAATACAGTCATTCAACTCTCTCACATTGTACAATCCTCTTTTGTTCACTAGCTTCGGGAGATCTATAGTGAAGAGGACTTCCTCCTTTGAATTTAAAATTTCGTCTTTCTTTGCAGGCCATCTCCATTTCTTCTTTGTCTTCTCCAAGACGCTGACCATGTATCCATCGCATTGCACACCAGTGACTTTTCCAGGGTAGAGTTGCCCCTAAAAGTTAACAGCTACAAATTCTCCACCTTTGCAACTATATTCCTTAGTGGTAAAGGTGGTCCTTGTGTCCATGGATCCTGGAGGTCTAGTTGCATCTGATTGATCAGAGTCTTCATTATTATAGTTCAGACTTTCCTCAGAATCGTGGAGAGGAAAAGTTCCACTGCATTCACTCTCGTCATCCTCCTGTTCTCTCTCTGTAGATCTTTTGTGAGAATATTTTTGCTTCACTGTACTAAATGTCGCAGACCGAACTAAAACCGTTCGAGAAGGATGGGCTGTCTCCTGCGTCCTGGAGTTTCCAATGTCAGATGCTCTGATACTCTTTCCTGGTGGGACATCCACCTTCTTCCTCCTCTTCTTCCCTCGAGGTTTCGTCACGTCTGTTCTCTGCTTATGAAGCTCTTCCATAAAAGCATCTACAATGAGTGAGCTGATGAAGAATGGAGGCTATCTTCCATGATTGCGGATGGAAGCCGATTCAGGACTTTTTGCTTGTTCAGAGGTACTATCCCAGTCTTCCGGAAACCAGAACGTAAATTTTGTACTGTACCTGACTCCAAGGCAATCATTAATTTCTTCAGTAATCCGGGAAATTCATCTTTTGGAATCGTGCCGCATCTACTCCCTGGAAAAGTATTTTTCCAGTCACTGAGTACTTCCCTCCAGTGGCTCTTCAGAGGACGAAAGAACGCAATATCTAGTGGTTGCTTCTGGACGTAAATGTAGCTTCACTGTGCGCACGTTTTGTTGAGCACTCCTTTTGCTTGTAGTTCATTTACAGTTGAAATTGATTTTCTATAACTCGGGAAAAACATTTTTCAAATATCTTTATTCTCTAAAATAATTATTTTCTAAATTCATTTTTTGGTTTATTTTTTTTTAAATAAAATTCTGGCCCTCAAGAAAATGTGCGCAGATAAATTTCTTTCCCCACACGTCATATACAGTTTTTTACTGTTTTTTGACAAATAAATATCTAAATGTGTAGAGTTTGGAGGTAGAGCGATAAATTGGATACTGTTCTCCTCACAGCGACGCAGTACCTCGACATTGACGTGCGAAGACAAATTGTCTCCAATCAGCACCTTTGTCCCAACTTGTTTTAAAATCGGTAGCATTAATTATGTAAACCAGTCTTCAAAGACTTCATGATCGAACCATCCTGATTTAGTTCGATTGTATCTCGCACTTTCAGGTCCATTCTCTGTCCAGGTACTTCACATTTTTTCTGTTTTATAATTCACATACAGCGGTGCTAACCTACCCACTACATTGCCACAAATCATCATAGAGATGCACGCTTTTGATGAATTTTGTATGTGTTCTGGGTACTTAGCTCCTCTGCGCGTGATAACCTTTTTATTGCCAGGGTCATCCACCAAATTCGTCTCGTCGAAATTCCATATGTTTTCATGAGGGACACCATCCAGTTCCTTCTCTATATTAGAGATAACATGTCAATTACCTCTTCATCATTGGCAGCCCTCACATAACTCACATTTCTTGATGTTCTTTGAGAAAGAAATGTTTTGTGGCGTCGCAGAAATGATTCTGCCCAGTCTCTTCCAGGAAGATTTTTCTTGAAGATAGCCACATCCGTACCTGCCCTGTCAATATAAGCGTTCACGATGCATCTTAGATCAAATGTTGTCAAAGGGAAACCATAAGATGACATGGCGATTAAATGTGCCACAAGCATGTTCTCTTCAACAATATTAAACACTGCTGCCTTCCCGGTGGTTTCGCCGGTCTCATGGATAAGCCTCGCGCCTCTTTGTCTTTAACCATAAAGTATTTCTATGAATGTTGTACCTGAAATAGAAGAACACACATCAAGTTAGTTTACTCATGTACAAATAAGAAAAAGAATAGAAATCTGCGTTTAACAATCTTTCGACAAATACTAACCTCAAAGATGCATCACGAAGTGATAAAGTGTTATACAAAATTAATTTAACAGCCTCATTAAGGGGTTCCTCTGAATAATTTTTATAAGGACGAGCACCCACCTTCCTCTTATATGTCCTCGGCATGTCTAATGCCTATTTTGCGTGCTACAAAAAAAGAAAATGTGTTAAAATGAACCGTCACAAAGTAACCCCGCAAACTTCAGACTTTTCATATTGTTTCACAAAAGATGAACAGAAACCGTCAAAAAGACTTACATTTACAATATGATGTAGCTAACATACATATCTTTAAATATATTTACCTGTATTAGTCCGTTTGTAACTGCACGCCACTCTTCAGAACAAAGTGTGCAAAATGATGTTTGCACATTCGAGCCAACAGCGCGGGAAATAAAGAAATGGAAGCTTCAGGCTCTGGTCACTAGGTAGCTCTGTTCATGTTGTCTCCTGCTTGGCTACCGTGAGCTGCTTTCTCATTACGATCACGGCGCGTGATTCAAAAATACGAAAATTGGTCGAGTGTCACAATGTTTCTCCACTAGTCACAAAGTAACCTCCTCTTACGGTACGATATTAGAATAACAACATTATATGTGTTCTGGATATGTAACGTTCCATGAAATGAAACTATATTCGTTTGTAAGTCGTATAATATTCTTTCTAGATCATTTTCCTTTCTAAAACTCATTTTTTAAAACTTCTACAAGTTTCAGAAGAGCATATAGCACCGATGGCAGTAAAAGTTTAAGAGGTAATCGATTTTGTCCTCTCCTGTAAAATTTAGAATATGTCGCTTACAACGGTGTTCCAGCGGATTCTTTAACTGTCTCTGATGATTAGTAAAGTCGAGCGACTCCTCTCAAGTTCTCTCGACAAGTGCAGTTTCTCTTCTCTGATTCCGATAACCAGTCTCGAATGCGTCTCATATCCCAGGTGTCTTATGCTAAGTTCTGATAACAAGTGTCTTATGCGAAGTTCTCATGACGAGTCTTTTTGGGTCTCACATACGATGTTCTAATCACAAGTGTCTTCTCCTCCCTGCCTATTGCCCTCTCGCCCTGGTATCCCCACCCTTTCAAAAAGCCTTAGCTCGATCACGTGCGTGGTACTTCGGATCTTATTGGTGGTACTTCCGACTTCTAGAACTTTCTACTGGACTTTGCCAGAGATTGGGCCCAGGCTATCCCTCCACTAATGACCTACTTTTATAGGGCTTTTATAGAGCCTTTGTGCGGCCACGGGCATCTAGTGAAGCTATCGGCGGGATTGGCGCACCATCTGCCTGGTGTCTCTCTGATCGGTTTATGACGCGTCCTCAGGGATTAGTGGGCTGAGTGCCCCCGGACTTTCCTAATGCGACTGTTCCGGTGATAAATCTGATAATCTTGAAGTGGTTGTGGGTGGCTCTTCCTGTGAGCGACGACTCACGAGGGGGGCCCGTGGGGATCCGCCTTTGTGAGTCTGTGGGGTGGTTAGGGCAGCAGGGGCGGCGTGGGGCGGCGCCGGCGCGCCTGAACAACACGTGCGCGGGGCGAATTGCTGGGAGAGAGGCGCTAGGCGCCGGGGGGTAATTCGCGTGTCAGAAGGGTTCCGACGCGTGTTGCGATTGTCGGTGACACCTTGCAATATATATGAATAGGATTTATCCACTTTTTCGTTAAGAGGGCTCGACAACAATTTTTTGTGCCGAAACTTTGCCGTTTTCGGTGCATTATTATAGTATTTTCCTCTTACAAAGTAAGCGTGAAAAAGTAAAAAAAAAATGGAGTAATTTTTTAGAATATTTCGAACATGTTTTTAGGCTTCATTAAAAGTACCCCTAAAAATCAAAATATGCGTTTCAAACTCGTAGGTTCTCGAGTTCGTTTAGACCGAACAGAGAATATCTGTTTTGGAGAAAATAATCTGAACGGTTTAGGCGCCAATATTGACCATAGACGAACGGACAGCTGGACTGACGGTCAGACAGACGGACAGACAAAGTTAGTGGCGGAAGATATACATTGTGCTGTCACTCGATGTTTTGGCATGAAAGTCCTTCAAAGCACAGATTTGGACGTCGGCAGAATTATTTGTGCTGCCAATCGGTTTTTCGGTATGAAAGTCTTGCAAAGCACGGATTTGGACTACATAATGTGTTACAGGAAGTAATGTACTACGTATAGGAAAATATATTTATCCACTTTTTCGACTCTAGGGCACCACAATACGAATTTTTCTATCAATATATCGCTGATTTCTGCAGCTGCATTACAATACATATCGCTTTTCCCTAGTTTTTTTTCGCGTTTGCGGCTCGTGCTCATTTCGTATTGCTTAGAGATTTTGATAGTATCTTTCGTAAACATCATTAAAATGTCTAAAATAAACAAAAACGTTGGAATGAATTTGTGTACTTATAATTTAACGGGCTTACGTTAACAATGGGCGCGGTCCAATTTAGGCGACGGTCCTAATTCGACAACTTTCCCCATGTTTATAGTTTTTTACAGTAATTTCTCTGTGATTGACATTAATTTATTGCATTCAATTTATTTGTTAACAGACCATAAGATAATTATTTTTAAACGCAAAAATAATATAAAACTGCTTCCAAAATTATGATTTCTAGACATGTATAGTTAGAGACATGGTAAGTTACTTCGTTGACAATTTTATTTTAAGTTTCAGTTAGTTTTTGTTCACGTGGCCTCATAATTATGTAGAAAAACAATGTATTCAGTTTATTATGGAGGGATTTACAGGGTTAACTTAATGGCAACACAGGAACGACGTAAATGATTCATATTGTTTCTGTTCTTAACAATCCAATCAATCGTCATTTCAATTGTGCCTTAATTAAACTATTGAATATCATAATGCATTGCACTTGAATATTTGTATGAGTTAACATTGATGAATGATTATCTCTCTGCCATTCCTTTTTTTTTCAGATATGGTTAATTCTTATTTTAGGGTACAACTCTCGTTTCCCGTCAATTGTTCTTTGGATTCGATTCTAAAGAAAGCTTATATTAGTGTTCTTTCTTCACAACGTGTTTGAAAATGCACAATTTAAATACTGAAGGTTTTCTTATAAAAGTGCTTACTGAAGTGCTTTTTTGTAGAAATGAATTGGTAATTATGCGGTGGATAGACTCAAGGTTGTTTATAGTGAACGCGAGGGCCGAAGGCCCGAGCCTCGCCGTGACTTGAATCCGGGTGAGCGAAGCGAGAAAACTTGCCTTTGAAAGTAATTTGGAAATTAAAATGTGGCGGAAACAATTCGTATGCGAAGACATTGCACTGCGGCAGAACGAACCGAAAGCGAAGAGCTCGAATCTTTCTCAGCGTGACTCGTTCTTTTACGTGAACCGTACCCTAAACTAAGAATTAACCTCAGATATTTATCTGTGTTCTTATGTTAGGTATAACACGTCTTCTTAACATTTAATTTACTTTTCATTAATTATATCTGTACCCATGATGTAAAGAGTGTGTGTTGCAAAATCTTATTTGTTAAAATGTATTAAAATATCTTATTTTGGGGGAGAAAATTATAGTTGTTCCAATTTGTTATTCTTGGAGTTATTGAGAACGAAGTCGAAAAGAATTGAATAACGATGTAAGCCATGCCAAGCTATGCCCATTTACTCAAATTGGAATACTACACTTTTGAACTGATTTCCTGTAAATTAGGTAAATGTGACCTTTACCTCCGAGGTACAGATATTTTTAAATTACCATGCCATTACTTAAACTCTATTTAAAAACTATTTTTCAGGCTATGCGTAAGCAAAGTCATCAAGGTCCACCACCGCGACCGCCTCCAGCACATAAACTACGGCGTCTTGTGTCACCTTCGGGAGGTCCATCTCCTCCACGTCCAACGTCTAGAGATCTACGAAGATCTTCAAGTCCTCCGTCTCCTCCACGTCCACCTAATAGACCCCGGCGGAGATCGCCTTCCGGTCCTCCATCTCCTCCGAAGCCAACATCTAGAGACAGACGTCGGCAATCTTTTTCTTGGGATCCTGTATTTCCTCTATATCCTACTACACCTGGAGAACGTCATCAGAAATCTTCGACTCAACCATTTCCTACGCCTGTAACACCTAAAGAACGTCGCCCGAAAACTTCGGGCCAACCATTGCCCTCGCCTCCAGTATCTAGGGCACGGCATGGGAAATCGAGTCATCTATTTCGTCCACGTCCAGCAGACAGGCACCGACATCGAAAACATTCAACTGCAGGACACAAAAAATCTCCATCAAAACCTCGACATTCAGACGCTGGTCAAAAATCTCCACCTCAAGCTCTTGAAACACCATTCCACGTGAAGCGTCGTTATTCGAGCTCGTCTTCCGAACCCAGCTTTTATAGTTATTCGAGTTATCCCTCGTTTCACCACATGCTACATCCCAGTGTGCCCTTATTTATACCTAAGCCTCTGATGCGTCAAGAAATTAAAATAATGTTTCGACGAGGATTTCGTCCTGATCAACTAAGTATGGACTCACAGGTATGTAATACGTATATCTTTATTGAATTTATTTATGGTTATGAAAGCAGTATGTAATATTTGATGCTCATTTTTCGGATGAAAAATATGGTATTTTGAAATGAGGCCGCTACTTAACGTTCTCTAAAAACAAGTAATTGATTCAGACCGATCGATGTCTTGAATGCTATTCTGAAATACAAAAGAGTACTATAGAAATTAAATCGAACCATAGATACACCTACAGAATATCAAACTAGAGGGAGACAACAGCTCATACTTTTTCGCATTATTTCTAAATTTGCAATTTTCGAAAATTCAGAGAGTTCAAAGAATATGAAACCTACACCATTATTTTAACCGCCCCTTTTTCTATCGGTGGAAAAAATTTAAAGAAACAATTTGCAGCGGTTTCTGAGAATATGTTTCTTTATAGATTGTATTAATTTCAAGCAGAAGTTACGAGAAAATTAATTTTTTCAAAAAAAATTGTACATGTCCTTTTTTAAAGAGCTGATTGTTTAGAACGGATTTTATTTAAGGCAAAAATATCCATCTTTAAAAGTTTTTTCTTCAAAAATATAGTTTGCCGGAAATGAAACTAATACCAATGTTTTTACTGTCCTTCGATAGATACGAGCAATGGCGGCTTTTAGGATAGTGCCAGCGTGTCGTGGCACCACTAGCACAAAGGAAGGAAAAGAAAATTTTGATCACAAATATGTGTACAAAATATCGTTTATTTGAATTTTTTTTTCCTTGTAGTAATTTATTCGAACGAGAATTTAGTCTTTCCATGCTCTATCAATGTTAGTTTTTTCGATGCTCTACATTGTTAGTTTTCATCCTAATGTGCCTAGCGTGCCCGTATGGGCACGCTTCTAAAATGTTTCACCATGTGCATTTCAAACTTTTAAGGGAAAAAAATAATAATTTTTTAAATTATACAATGGTGAAATGAATTTAAAAAATAATTCCGGCAGATCAGGGTATCTTCATTATAAATTAATAAACACAGTAATTGTAAAATTAAATTTTGTTGTTCACGATTTTATTTTAGAGATTACCAAACCCGTTTTCAAACATCGCATCGATATTTAAAAACATCGGTGGTTTTTGATGGATGTTTTATTAACATTAACGTTTTACTTTTGAACATCGATAATTGGTAACATCGATGTTTTGTTATCGATGTCGCCTCACTAACTGGCCCCACAAATAGAATTCCGAACCGGTCGCCCCTGCTTACGAGGAGAAAATCTAAAGAAAAAAATTGGAGACGTTTTTGAGAAAAAAATGTTTAAAATTGCCTATATATTCACGGAAAATTACGCGAAAACTACTGATATTTTTGAAAAATTGTAATGACCTTATTGAAAAATCAGTCTTTAAAGAACAGATTTCATTCTGAAAAAAAGTATCTTCAATAGTTGTAGGAAGATGCCGAAAAAAATTGAACTTTTGCAATTTTCGAAAAAATCGATGGATTTGAACGAAAATGAGACCATTCGTCGATTCGTGGAGCCATTTTTTGAGAAAATTTAGATAATGTTGAGGTTTCTTGTAAAATATCCCAAAAATCAAAATATCCGGTTCAAACTCAGAGGGTCTTGCGTACAATATTGGAGAAAACCAGCTGAACAGTTAAGACGAGAGCGTTGACCACAGTTTTTAGCGTGAAATATAGGCAATTTGTAAATATTTATGTTCTCAAAACAGGCTCCAAATTTTTTCTTCAAATTTTCTTCTCGTATGCATCAAAGGACCGTAAAAATTGTGGTACTCTCATTTCCGGCGAGCACTGTTTTTTCGAAAATTGCAAAAAGGTAACATTTCAAACTTCAAAATTGAAGATAGAGATTTTGTCATAAACAAAATCTGTTCTAAAAAATTAGCAGCAAAGCACAGCGCAGATCGCTCCCCAGCACGCGAGACCAAGGTGTGAGTTTCTGTGCTCTCCCTGGGGTAGGGACAAAATCGGTCCGGAACTACATCGCGAACAGAAATTTTAAAAAATATTTGGAGCATTGTGATGTCATCAGTTACATCTTTTTGATTTTTACTTTCTCGCTTTACGACTACTTCGTAAGAGGAGAAGTTACGTATTCAATAGGCAGAAAACGGCTAATTTTCGGCACAAAAAACTATTATTGCCGGGCTCTGGTAAAGAAAAAGTGGATAAATCCTGTTGCTAAATTTAGAAAAAAATCCTTTACCATGTGGTGTAACCAGAATCCATGTTTTGTTGGTTCCTGATACCAAAAAATCGATTGACGACAACACGTCTGTTTGTGCGTCCAGCTGTGGTCAACGCTAGCGCCTAAATCGTTCAGCCGATTTTCTTCAAAATTGATATTCCCCAATCCTCCTAGCTGATGTATCTGAAATATCAATTGGAATTTGACACCGATATTTTAATTTTAGGGGTACTTTACATGAAGCCTCTCGAACATTTTCAAAATTAAAAAAATGGCTCCACATTTTTGATTAAATTTTATTGTTAAATAGTGCAAAGGACGTTTAAGATAATGGTGTGGGTCTCATTTTCGTTAAAATACCTGATTTTCCGAAAATTGCAAAAAAATAATTAAAATTAGGAAATTGAAGATAGAAAGTTTTGACTCAAAGTTTGTTGCACAAAGTTAGCTTTTTAAAAAAGGTCATATATAATTTTTTGAAGAAACAAGTAGTTTTTCGTAATTTATGCTTGAAATTACGAATTTTTTCTCAAAAACCGCTCCAAATTTTTTCTTTAAATTTTCTCTACGTATGTAATAAGGATAATAAATATGTGCTAGTCCCAGCTTCGGGTATTGCCAGATTTTTTCGAAAATTGCAAAAAACTGTTTAAAAACTACAAATTGAAGATAGAGATTTTTGCTTCAGTCTGTTGTATGAAATTAACTCTTTAATCATGTTCAATTTTTTGAAAAAATAAACGGGTAGTTTTTGCGTAATTTCTGCTTGAAGTTAATGAAATATATGGAGGCATTATTTTAATCGTGGTACAACTCCCCTTTTTTTGAGAAAATCGAGTCAGCTACATTTCAGGTCCGCACAAGTGTTAAGCTGAAAGTGATACTCCAAGTTCTTTCTGTGTACGACACAGCGCATCACAATAAAAGTGAATCACAGAAGATTGCAATTTATTTATTTTGATAGTGGTATTACTGCAGTGGTATGGCTACGTGGTTTTCTACAGGTCTCGTGATTAGTGGTTTTCGAGATATTTATAGTTGCTGCAACGATAAGATGACAAAGAAATTGATACAGATTTGGTAATAGGAACAACAAAAATAATGTAATTATATTGCGCATTTTTTATTTAATACAGAAATTAAACTTAATGGTCTATGTGTTAAAAGATCTTTAAACGTTTGTAACAAGAAGGAAGAAAATGAACAAAACGGTCTGTAACTGGCTAAAAATTAGATGGATTAGATTTGTCAAACAGAAGTCTTTTAAAATAGTAGTTTATGCAATTAGCTTATAATGTTAAGCTTTGTTGCATGAGCACATGTTTTGAAAACGAGCGACGTTAGGAGCGAGTTTTCAAATTTGTACGAATGTAATAAAGCAACATTATAAAAGAGTTGCATACGCAATTTTTTTGTATGACAGCATTATAAATTTATAAAAGCATGAAACTTAAATTTGCGAAGAACTTTCCTGTGATGTCTCGGGTATTTGACATCTGTGCGAGAAAACTGTGGTCGGCTGTTCTGTTTACCTATACCTCCCCCTAATTCTCTCGATGCGATTGGCTGAATGTGTGATGACGCAATCGTTCGAGCCGTAAAATCTAATACGTCATCATTTGTGCCATAAAACGCCTGATTATGAACGATTTCTTGCAACAGAAAAGGTCGTTTATAATGCCGGAATACAAAAAATATGTAAAAGTAAAACTTAAATGAAGACACTAGTTTCTACACGTTTTCTTCAAAACAATCGATATTGTCTTCATTTCCAACTTTTCTTAGAACGACATTACCGATTTGGCCCTCCAACCTCATTTTTACGGTGATATAACTCCTTTATACCCCCAATATTCCGCGAAGCACTCAGTATGCTTATTCATATCATCTTCTGACTAGCAAGTAAATAACTTATACGAGAAAAACACAATTTTTGTCTCACTGCATCCCCGATTTTTTTTTTATAATTTAACTTTAGAGCGCAATATCTCGAAACTAGTGTTAGTGGAATTGTACCACTATTAAATTAATGCATCCATTTAGTAAATATGTTTATTTTTTAGGTGTGTTTTGTTCCCCTTCCTGCGACGCTCCATGAATCGGAGAAAGCTGCAAGACTGTTCGAAGAACAACTAAGACTTGCTAAGGAAAAGGCGGCGGAGGAGGAAGCGGGAGGGAAGGAGGGGAGTAAAGAGAAGAAGGAAGGGGCGAAAAAAGAGGAGGTGAAGGAGGAAGGGAAGAAGACGAAGAAGGTAGAGAAGAAGGGGGCGAAGGAAGAAGTGAAGGATGGGGCGAAGGAGGGGGAGAAAAAGGAAGGGAAAGAGGGGGAGAAAAAGGAAGGAAAGGAGGGAGAGAAGGAAGAAGTGGAGGAGGAGGAGGAAGAGTCGGAACCTGAGGAAGTTGAAAATGTAATATTTTTATATAATACCGTTACACCTATGGATTTTCTTAAGCGGTTGGGATTCAATGTCGAAGAAGCGTCTATAGCATTGAAAAAGGATGAGACTAAACGTCGTCTTCGAGCTGCTTTGGACGAAGTAAGTTTTCGTGTTTTTGTATCTATTACTGCTCTCTAGTTGATTGTAATGAACAAACCACTTGTTTGGCGCAGAAACCCTTCCTTTCCATTTTTCTACAGAATTTGAGTTACGGTGGTGTAACGATAACATGTATCGATTTGCCTAACAATTTTGTCTGCAGTGAACTGTGGATGAAACAGATGGGTAAACGTTTCTTTTTTTGCTGGATATTCTCATATCTTGGACATTGGGGTTTTTCACTCAAATTACTTCGTACGAATACTTGTTGTCGTATCTTAGTTTGAATAAAATGAGGGAATTGATTTATTCAGAACACCCTGAAATAGTATTTTATAGGTTTTACTAGAAAATAATGAAAATGTGAACCCCAAATTCATGCTTGTTTTCTATGCGAAAGTGATTAGAAGGTGGCAGTAGTGATAGAGCAGATGTTTCACTAATAAAAGACCGTGTGAAAAAGACGTACGTGAAGAGAGGGCCGCCATTTGCACTAAATTCTTGTAAAATGTGATACATTTTGCTATTTCCATTTAAGAGTTGTAAAGGGAACTATAAGAAAAAATTATTGAGTTTATTGAGAATGAAGTACATACCTACCTACTTTCTCTTTTCTTCTTCTTCCCCCATATTGGCCTGTTCCAAAACTGCCTTCCATTTTCTTCTATCTTGAACCATCTCATATCATTTCCTAATCCTTAGTCTCCTAATATCCTTCAAAACATCATCCTTCCATCTGATTTTCGGTCTCCGTTTCTTTCTTGCAGCAATCTGGTACCAATTATAAATCTTCTTGAATTCGACATAGGTGTCCAAACCAGCGAAGCCGAAGTGAGATAATGTGATTTACAATGTTTTTGGATTTTATGATGGCTTCAATTTCATGATTATACCTTATCCTCCAGAGGTCGCATGCAACCTTTATTGGACCAAAAATATTCCTCATTATTTTTATTTCAAATTCAAGTCTTTTAATATCATTTTCCTTCAGGGTCCAGGTCTCTGCAGCATATGTTACTATATTATAACGGCCCAACATTCAGAAAGGGTCAAGGGGGATTGGCTTTCTGATGGAAAACTCATTACGCAAGAATATAATAAACTTTATACGAATCTCTGAAAGATTAAGCAGAATAAGATTGAAAGGCAAATATAATATTCTTACATTAGTGAATGTGTATACCCCAACAAATGAGAAATCTGATGAGCTGAAAGAAATCTTTTACCAAGAGTTGCAAACGCCTTATATCACATACCTAAAGGTGACACATAGTCTTAGGTGATTGTAATGCAAAATTAGGTAAAGAGAAAGCATTTCAAAACGTGACAGGCAACTATTCTATGCACGAAATAACAAACCAAAAGAGAGAATTGTTATTTGGCTAGCTGAAAGTATAGCAAGCACGAGATTTCAACAAAAAGAGATACTTAAGTCCCTCCCGACCAAAGCATAGTAAATCAAACCGACCATGTAATGATAAATAGAGCTAAAATATACTTAATCAAAGATGTCAGATCCCTGCGTGTCCCAAACATAGATTCTGACCACTTTCTTGTAAAAACCATTATACAACAAAAGCTTTCTAAAATATACATAATAAAACCAACCAAAGTGGAACATAGAACTTAGAAAACATCCAGGACCCAATGAAAATAAAGCAATATAAAAGACTGATGCAAGATAAAGGAGATGGAGATAGATGATTGGGAAAACTTGAAGAAAATAATTACAGAGACCGCGGAGGCAATTATCGGGAGGAGTCAAACTAAGAAAAGGAATGAATGGTGGGATGGAGAGTGTGGGGATACTATTCGAAAGAAAAAAGGAAAGAGGATCAAAGCTTTACAAGTGAACGCAAGAATGATCTCTTGTAGCTCTAAAATTTAGACATGATCCGTCAAAAAAATACTTAATTTCAAATCTTGGGGGTCGTCATCATATTACAAAAACGTATTGCAAAGACAGTGGGGGGCAATGTAGCATTTTTTTCATTTTACAGTTTATGGAATTTTCCACATGTAAAGAAATTCCTGATGTAGGCAACGCTCGGAATTTTCTTGATTATTGGCAGGAACGTACTTTCAGACTTGCAGAATGATACATAATTTCAGACTTCAAGCCCAGCTTTTCCTTCTGAAGTGTCAAAGGGCAGTGACCAGAAGGCCTATTTGAAAACATTCGAGACTTACTTCCCTAGATACAGAAATTAAATACTATCATGCACAATAAACTACTGGTATTGTGACGTCGTCATGAGATGAGGAAGAACACAGACACGGAGTTTACTGTACATATTTATTTACAATAGTTTATTACACTATGTACACTCCTAAGGAACGCTGCTCTCCACAGCACTCCGACCCCTGAGACGAGCCGCCTCAGTATTTACCAAGAGAACCCCAGCTCGCTACAGTAGCGCCGCCCCTGGTCTCTTGTCCCGTGGCGAAAAGCCACGCCTCGCAAGACGCTGCTCGCGATCACCTCCGCACATCGCTACGGTCAAACTCGACTGCCCAGGAAGCTTATTCCACCCGCCTCCCTTGCGAGGCATCACGTGACCGACCTCCCACGCACAAAGCTTCATTTCCGCTCGAGATTTGGGCCGGCTGCAGATGAAGCCTGGCGTCCACCTGCGAACGATTTCTGTCGTCACACATCACTAGTGTGAACGGACAGACGCCTTCTCAGACACGCCCCCAGCGGAGAGACCCTCGAGAGACCCCGGGGGTCCGTCCGGTCGGGCGCGGCACGAGAGGACCAACCCCTCCCCCTTGCACGACTTGTGCGGTCGGTCGCGCCCAGTGCTGTGACGCTACTGTATGTTCTACTACTATAAACTTTTCTGGTATGTGCTATCAGAAAAGTAACGTTAATTATATTGAACTTACACTTGTGCAATGGTTTTTAAAATTTGCAGTAGTCTTTTACAGAATTAATGTCAGTTGGAAGCATAAAACCAATTTATACGTGTTTATTGTACATCTCGAAGCTGAATGTTGCTGGAAATTTGCATACGAACAAGAAACATTCGTTTCCCATCAATTTACATATGTTAAAGTGAATTTCTATTTGTGACTTGCATGCAGAGTAATTTGGTGTTTTTCCATGTCCTGAAAAATTTCAAGGTGGACAAGAGGTGTTTCTGTACCAAGTGAATCAACTAAAATGTAGAATTGAAGAGTGTCTACAAAACTAATAGTCTTTTTAACTTTTAAAATAATATTTCAAATTTTATTTTGTTATTGCGTCACATCTTTGTGTAGCATATTACTCGTTCACTTTACATTTGCAGACGGAGCGCTGCGATCTGTTTACACGAGGTCACCGCCGACTGAATGAGAAACGCGCGTCCGCAGTAGATACCGACTTATTAATATGATATAGATGGCGGTGAGCAGCAGACAGAACCCCGGCGGAGCAAGAACATAACCATTAAGCAGTAGATAAGTGCAAAGAAGAAATAAAAAATATTGTGCGTGAATGTTGTGAATAGCGTGTGGTGTGATATATTTTATTGTATATTGCCTTAATCATTTAAGGGCGCGACTCCAGCTCACTGTCAGATAGTCATAATTCGTCAGCTGTGTCCGTAGCGCTTGTGCTGCCTTCGGAGAAAGCTGATTGGTGAGATTCTGATTGACATCGGGACCACTCTGGTGTTTTCGGTTGTGTGTTCAGGCCTTCACTTTCAAAACAACATTAGTTCCTAATTCTGCCGTCTGCAAATGTAAAGTGAACGAGTAATACGTGTGTTAATTTTTCATTAGTTACTGGGACGACGCTTTTATGCTCGTCCTATGACTCAGTACCAACCTCATGGAAGGTTAAAGTGAAGAGTCAGCCAACTCAACTGAACAAGTGTGCGCACGTATAACGAATAATCGAGCGGAATAGCGTCGTATTTATAACCTCAAATTTGTAACGCGTTTAGGCGCTTCGTTACGCGTATCCAATTACATGATGAGGCTCCGGCCGTCGGCCTATGCGAATAACGTAAAACATTTAATTTCCAACGCATTTTATTCTAAAGTTCGTTTTTAGAGGACACTTTCAAGTAATACCTGACGCATTGCTATGCATGTCGAAGTTCATAACAAGGCCCAGGCCTTCGCCCTGAGCGATTAACATAAAATACCTTGAGTCCAAAAATTAATTGATATTGAACTTGCTAGGCACAATACTTTTTTAAAATATGTAAACATATTTGTTGGTTTCCAGATGAAATACATCGTTCAGTAGAAGCACTTTACAGATGTGATTTCAGACTTCTGCTAGTTAAAAATCTAAGCTAACTTAATCTATGCATTGAAGAGGATAATCTAGGGGAGAACCTCGGCGTTGCATCATGGTTGGCTAAGATTTTGAGAAAGGCTTCGAACGGGAATCTATTTTTTATTCGACCATAGGTTGGGGTTTTTGCTAGTTTGAAAAGGGATGTTGCTGGCATGTCTGTTAGATTTTGGTAGAAATTGTGTGATATATGGGCTATTTGGTTTATTATTGTATTGATGTTTAAAGCGGAATGCAGTTGCTTATTACTTATGAACCAGGAGGCATTTGTGATTAATCTGATATATTTATTTTGAATTATTTGAAGTTGGGAGAAGATGATTTTTGGGGCTGTGTTTAAGGGGTATGCGTAGAGCATTAATGACCTTATAGTTTTATATATTCTTGTAGTATTTGTATATGACAGGAAGTTTTGTTTGTTGATTAGTGGATAAATTAAATATTTTGTTTCTAGCTTGTTTAATATATATATATATATATATATATATATATAAAAATGGGTTTTCCAGATTAGTTTTATGTCCAGGTAAGATCCTAAGTATTTTATGCGTTATGATGATGGGGTCCAGGTGATGGTGGCACAAGACTGTTGACGAAAACACTTTAAACATATTTTTTCATTTTCAACAATATTTACTAAGGTAACCCATATAGATATCGAATTCCATGGTATAATGGTCAGCGTATCGGGTTGTTGTACCCAAGATTGCGGGTTCAAACCCGATCGAAGCCATGGGTTTTTTTTTTAAGAGCGAAAAAATCCTTCGAACGCCTTCCTTCGGAGGTGTGTTAGTAGATTTGCTGCATGTAAAAGATCCTCAATCCTAAATAACGCCTCTGAGCTAAATTCAAATCGCCTCTTTCTTCGCCCGAGATAATACCTGCTTTGTCCGCTGGGTGAAAGGAGCGTAGCGAAATTTGCGTGGTCAGACGGAAGAGCGGGCCTGATGGCCCGAGTCTCGCCACATAAAATAAGGTATATTACCAACTAAAAAACAACTAACCCATTCATTGTCTTTTTATGCAGTGTTCTGCTGCATCGCCGTACAGTTGACAAAACTACTTACCAAAACTTACAATTATTAGGTTAGTAACTGATTTCATTAAATGAAATTCAAATATCGCCTATAGCCTCAGCAAGTAACGAACATACACGTTTTCTTAAAATAGCGACTTTTAATCCCACGTGTAACGTGTGGAACCAGATTCCAGTTAAAAGCCTGGCATACACGTCAACACCTGCGTCCAGTATTCAGTTCAGGAGTAGAATCAGCCAAAATACCGGGCAAACATTGCGAGCAGTACATGCACCTTTCTGCGGATACCTATTTTTTACTTCCCTTCCAAGTTCCTACGTAGTAAATCGCCTTTCTTGTACCTACGTAGTTTGATGATATTCTGATGGTCCACAAACCATGTCTGAACTTTTTGCTGTGTATATTGTGACGTCAGTCCGCCTCCGTCGTGGTGGTTCAGCGAACTTACCTGCCGGGCTAGCTCAGATGCAGATAGGTGGGCTAAAAGAGAACAGATGGATGGTCGAGCGACGTTACGTTTGAAATAAATAAAATTGAATGAGGTCGGAAAAATTAAGATTTAATTTAAAAAAGGTGAATTTACCAAAAAATACACCAATTTTAGCAGATAGACCTCGATCACGAGCTCGTGTTCCCCCAAAATAAAACAATGAATCTTAGAGATATGATTTTACAATTACTTCGCGGGCTCTCTTGCAGGCCTGAGCGCGGCTACGAACCGTTCTTTTAATGACACATCAATTTGAAATTCCAATTCTGAAAGTTTAAAGTTCTGAAATACTTTCTTGCCACAAGGGCAATTACGAGCTCAGGCTGGCTCTGGAAATACACATCACCCTCAGAGGTCGTCGCCTTCTTGTCAGCTGTTAGGCTGTCCGCCGGGCGCGGAGCGGAGCGTGCGGGCGTAGGCCCCGGCCCGAGAAGCAGGTACTTGGCTGCCTGGTTGGAGGCGACGTCTTGAAGTTCTCACGATGAGTGGCGCCGCCGAAACGGGTGGCGACGACGCACTGGATCACAGTCGCGTGAATACAACGGCACCGGATTACGGCGACTCGGTGGCTCGGCTGAGTATGTTTTAAATACGAAAATTTGTCTTTTCGTTAAAAGCCAAGCACGGCTCGAAAAATAATATTTCTGCCCCAACTCTAGGCGTGAACTTGTAAATAACGTCCGGGCGCCAGTGCCCACGGAAGAGATTCTCTTATAAAATATTCGACTCGGCACCTGTCAAAGTCGATTCAGGAAGAATCCTGAAGTGCGTCAACCCTCCCTCCTTCCTGCTCGGATCTCCTCTCTAGCTCCAGTTCAATAATCAAGTGTGTCTCACCAACTGCTGGTGTTACGAAGCAGCTCTCGTTTACCCCTCCAAAACTCACCAAAAGATCCGGGAATTTTCCAGAAATCGAGAAACCTCATTTAAGATTGGTCGAAACTTCTACGCTGCAATAATTCCTTGTCCAATCGTAGAGAGCGATTCTCTTAGGGACTGAGTGGAAATTTCCACTTACCCTCTCTCTCTCTAGCATTGTTTACAAAGCGCACGTGCAACTTCCGGCGGCTGGGCTACTAAACGGGATGGTAATTATTTATCGCAAGGCCATCGCAGACCTGCCACCTTGGGTGGTTCCCTCTCATACAGTGGGCGGGTCTGTCACAGCGGGCGCGGGACGGGGTTGACAAAGGGCTGGGCGGAGCCTGAAAGGCAGTGTGACGAATTTCGGCGGCGCGGCTGGGGAGGGCGAACTGGGATCTTCCTTGAGACCTCTTTGTAACACGTCTCGTGAAAATAATATAAAATTAAATCTATTTAATCGTTTAATGTTTGGTATTGCTACAATATAGGCGCATTATCTTCTCGGAATATGGCAGTGTTTGGCACCAATATGCTAGTCATTGTAAGTACTTCATTGTTGAGGATTTCGTGACATTCATTCACAGTAATTCGGCCAGTGAGGGTAATGATAGGACCAGCTGAATACTACGATATAGCCGCCCAAATCAAAACGGAACCTCTCCCATGCTTCAGCTTGACAGTAGGAAGCAGACAGGCCGGATCGTAGGCTTGTTTTGGGGTTCTCCATACATAAACCCAGATGTTTGTAGGAAACACTGTAAACGATGATTCATTGGACCATACCACATTCTTCCAGTCACAAAGTGTCCAAGTTGTATGATCGTAACACCACTTCTTTCGCAGCTTTGCGTTGGCTTCCGTTATCAGGGGTTTCACAATTGCAGCCCTTCTATGAATATTAGCTTCCTGAAGCTCCACCCATACTGTCTTTTGTGGAAATAGTAATACTCAAGTGACTGTAGAGTTCTACAGTCACTTATGCCGCGGTCATTTTAAGTTGCCTGGCCACAATCCTTTTTAATGTTCACCGGTCTCTGTCAGTTAACCACGGCTTTCTACCACTCTTGATATTTTACCATGTTTTGTGTATGTTGTCATTACCGTGGACACTGTCGCTCGTGAAACATTAAAGAGTTAAGCTGTATTAGTCACAGAAGCTCCCGCCAACCGCGCACCAACGATTTGCTCTAATTCGAAATCAGTGAGATCACACATTTCACCGATCGCTTATGTTCACTATCACAGACAAAAGCCTATAATATACTGCAATATAACCTTCAAAACGTGGGACGTCAACTCTGCAATGCAACCACATCGCAGATTTTACACATCCGCAGTGGCGCCAACATACAAAAATGTACTATTGGATGATATTCATATTATTTTTTTCAACCTCTGTACATAGAAAGAAGCGAAAACCTGTAACTTATTAAGACGTCATTTTTTACAGTTAATTCAGTTTACAGAAATGTATTTTATTGAATATTATTTTAAAATATTGTTGTTTATTTTTCACAGGCACGAATATGGGTGGATCATTTAACAGCTATGCAAGGAACACTAATATTATTTTTGTGCCAAGTAGTAAGAACCCAAGTAATGAGATACTTCTTGCAAATTGTTGAGGGAATTGTGAATAATAGAATTACCAATGCTTCGGAGATTGATGGTGAGTATTTCACCTTGAATATTCTTCTATTTTATTAAAATATTACAATTTAAATTCAGTACAAGATAGTGTTTAAGGAAATTCATAACAATGAAAAGTATTTTGAAAAATGTTTTATATGTAACGGATAATTTCAGAAAACCAAAGCATCTTCATTATTTAGTTACACATATGTATCTCTTATTAAGATAAACGTTGTTTGAATGCAATTGTGTACCAGTTTTCAGTAACTTACGAAATAAATTAAGGATACCAATAACATATCATTAATAATAATAATAATAATAACAACCTTGCTGGGCCCTGCGGGGGGATGCCCTGAGGCCACTATGGGTCGCAGTAACGGATGGCAGGAAACAACCCAAAGGTTAAGTGTGATCTGTGAACTCGAATTTGCTACCTGCGAATCTTCACTTGAAACCAATGAGCAAAATGGATAGAACAAGCAATGTAATGAATCTTAACGTGCCTTGTTCTACCAATGTCCCATACCTGCTCAGAAACCGAGCTAATGTCACCTTGTCGACATCTGGCCATCCCACGGATGATAGTCCCAGGGACCCAGAGCTGGCAGTAGCTCGAAGCCATCGTCAGAGATGGACCCGGGATGAATTAAAGGATGTGGTGCTTTTACTATGCAAAAGCGAAAAATGGGGGCTCAGAAATCGAAGCTTTTAAGATATGGAGAGAGCGGAACCCAGATATGAGACCTACCCTAGACTCAAAGAAGCTTGCCAGTCAACGACGATACATACTCAGCAGTGGAAAATTCACAGCAGAACAATTTGCGGACATCCAGAGAAACGCGGAGTATGTTCATCGATCAAACTATCCACATGACGAACATTTAGAACCATCTAATATCCCTGAAAACGATGGTCCCCTTGAAGGTTCATCTCTTCCAAATGAAACATCCGTCAGTGGTGAAAATTCATCTGGCCATGAGTCACACGATAAGGACATGATGCGGGACCTCCTCCGACGCAAAATAGAACGAGTTCGTCTACTTCCATTCGAATCTCGTGCACCGTTGAGGAGAATTTACGAAAATGCTAAAGCTAAGAGAGTGATAGAAACAGCGAATTCTGTCTTAAATGAGGTTGTACAGACCTCAAGTAGAGATCTAGATATTACTGAAATCAATCACATCGTGTATGCAACTGGATATCTAGTATCTCAGATAATCTTGGGACCAGCCAAGAACACCGATGGCCGACAGCCAGACAGAGTAAAAAGCTCCGTACCTCCATGGATGAAAAGAATTATGAAACGGATAGCCGACACACGGCGTGAAATATCACTCCTAGCCGAGGCATCTTCTAAGTCAAACCACACGTACAAAGTTCAACAAAAAATACTCCATGTTGAACAAAAATACCTAATTGACAATGACACAACAAGGCTAATGGTAGCTGAAAAGCTAAAAGAGAAAATCCAAGCATGGGCTCAACGAATAAGACGTTACAAACGTAGAATAGATTTCCGTGTACAGAACCGGTTGTTTGAAACAGACGCGAAGAGATTCTATCGCAATCTGACTCAAAAACCGAATGGCAAAGCTGTTACTCCTTCAAAAGATGACGTCGAAGCATTTTGGGCAGGAATCTGGGAGGAGAGCAGATCCTACAACAAAGACGCATCTTGGCTTCAATCTGAAGTTGATGCTGCCGATGAACTTGTAGAAACAGTGGAAGATGTTCACCAATTCTCGGAAGAGGACCTCTTCCAAGCAATTAAGAACATGGGAAACTGGAAATCCCCCGGGATTGATAAGATCCAGATTCATTGGATTAAGAAATTAACAGCAATACATTCTCATCTAGCAAAGGCTGTTAATAAAATTTTAGAAAACCCAAAGGAACTCCCGGAATTGCTCACACGCGGCATCACGTATCTGCTACCCAAAGCGGGAGACAGCTCTTTGGCGAAGAACTACAGGCCAATTACTTGTCTGCCAGTACTGTACAAAGTTATAAATGCAGCCATAGCTGACAAAATGTATAGACATCTAGAAAAGAATCATCTAATGCCAGCTGAACAAAAGAATGTCGTAAAGGCTCTTGTGGCTGTTAGGAAATCTTGCTACTGAATAAAGTCATTTTGAATGATGTAAAGAAACGCAAACGTAAATTTAGCATGGCTTGGATTGATTACCAAAAGGCCTTTGATAGTGTACCACACGATTGGATTTTGAAGACCCTGGAGATCTATCGATTTCATCCTAGACTTATTGAATTTTGCAAGGCTAGTATGAAGTCGTGGAGTACCAGGTTACTAATACACAGAGGGAAGGAAGTAGAAACCAGAAGTATTCAGATTAACAGGGGTATTTTTCAAGGAGATTCACTTTCCCCTCTGCTGTTTTGCATTAGGTTGATCCCACTATCTAGACAGTTGTCGCAAGCTGATTTTGGTTACAAGCTCCATGGTGATGAAAGGCCAGTATCACATTTGTTTTACATGGATGATCTGAGAGTGCTAAGAATGAAGCGATTCTCTCCCAAATGCTGTCTGTCGTAAATGACTTTAGCAATGACATCTGCATGAAGTTTGGTCTTGACAAGTGTGCAAAAATCAATTTAGAAAGAGGGAAACTGACAACGTCTGAGCACATTGAAATTGATACGCACACTGTGATTCAAGATCTTGAGCCAGGTAAAACTTACAAATATCTGGGCATTGAAGAATGTGAAACCATCTCGAACGACACAATGAAGGAGAGAATTCGCAAGGAGTATTACAGAAGTGTGTGGCTTGTCCTGCAGTCTGCTCTGAACTCCAGGAATAAAATATCCGCAATTGGTAGTCTGGCGGTGCCTGTAGTCGAGTACAGTTCCGGACTAGTGGACTGGACTGAGCAAGAAATTCGCATCATGGATCGAAAAACCAGAAAACTGCTAACAACGCATCATGTCGCCCACCCTCGAGCTGATGTACATAGACTTTATGTGTCACGTAAGGAAGGAGGAAGAGGCCTCAGACAAATTGAGGCCTCCTGGCACAACGCAATAGTCGGGATGGGAAAGTATGTAGTCAGCCATCAAGATGACCCTCTAATAAGGCAGGTCATGAAATCTGACCGAAGGATGGGAAACAGAGGCATTGTTAGAGTAGCAAGAAGCATTGCAAAGAAAACTATGCAAGTCACGGAGAATGACAGAGACACTGAACATCTGAGGCTACTGAACATAAAATGTGAGACAGAAAAATGTTAAAGAAATCGTGGAGAGACAAACCACTCCACGGACAATACCTAAAAAGAATGGACAAGGTGCAGATCAATAAAGATCAATCATTTATGTGGCTTAAAAGGGGAAGAATGAAGCCAGAATCGGAAGCACTTGTAATAGCTGCCCAAGATCAGGCCTTGAGAACACGACATTATGATAAAGCGGTTCTCAAAATTTCCCAAGATGATAAATGCCGCATTTGCCAGGAAAAGTAGAAACCATTGATCATATTGTCTCAGCTTGTCCAATCCTAGCAAAGACCGAATAGTGCAAGACATCAGGGTGTGTAGCTACCTCCACTGGCAGATCTGTACCGCCCTCGAAGTTCCAAACACATGCCCAAGGTACGAACACTCACCGACAACCGGTGACGTCTGTTGGATTGGTAGATATTGTACGACCAACAAATTCAAACTGATCGCACGATAGCGGCAAACAAACCGGATATAGTTATCCGGGATTTGAGAAAAAATCGTGTTTAATTGTAATGTTAATAAGAGACGATTCAAAGAGATCTAGAAGAATGGCAACAAAAGGCAATGCACGGCAAATTTCCCAAAGCTATTCATGAACCTCATGTTAAAACACCATCCTCGCTGCAATGGCTATAAGATGGCAATTTATTCCCAGAAACAGAGGTATTTATAATGGCAATCCAATATAGAGTATGACGAACTAGGAACTATGAAAACATTGCATGAGCATGCCCGTTGTTGACAAGACAAATGCAGGAAATGCGGCACCAATGGTGAAACAATAGTACATATAATGGCTGGATGTACTGCTCTTGCCGACAGCACTTACTTGGGCACCTGAAAATATACGGAAAATCTAAAGAAAGCTCCACAAAATTCTTGACATTACCGCCAGATTTAACCGTGAGAAACGCAAGGAATTTGGTTATGATAAATGCAAATCTGTTCATTTTGAAAAGGGAAAAATTGTCGTCTCCGAAGGATATTGTGTAACACCTGATGAGGCCATTGAAGATCTTGAAGATCCGAGCCAATACAAATATTTCGGAATGCTGCAGCTAAAAGGAATTGATCACACAAAAGTAAAAAAGGAATTTGCAATAGAACTTTTTACAAAGAATCAAAAGCATACTAAGAATTCAACTCTGTGGTAGATACAAGGTAAAAGCCTTAATTACTTAGTCAATTCCATTACTTGCATACTCTTTTGGTCTCAGTAAATGGTCAACTACAGATTTTTAAGACCTGTCAAGAATTATCAGAATGCAATTAACAAAACACCGTATGAGACACCTCAAAGCAGCAAAAGAGCAAGTCACCTTTCCTACATCCCTTTGAGGAATGGATATAATCGACATAGCGTAACTCTATAAGAAAGAAATCGAAAGTCAAAGGTAGTATAAAAAAAATCCCTCGGTATGTTCCGAATTATCTGTAAAGTGTCATTGCTGCAACTCCTCTGCATATCTCAGAGTCCCTGTGCCCTATAGTGCAAATCAGTAGATTTCCAGAAAGCAGAATGGAAATCGAAAGTACTACAATTTCTTTCCCCACACGTCATATACAGTTTTTACTGTTTTTGACAAATAAATAAATAAATACCTGGAACATATGCTAACCAGCTGGAAAATGATAGTGTTGATCGAGAAGCAACAAATCATTGGCTTAAGAAAGGAAATATTTTCGGAGAAACTACAGGATTTAAGATGGCTATCGGAGTATTTCCATTAGAAAAAACTATAAATAATTCATTAAGAAACACAATCTCTGATGACAAATGCCGCAAATATAAAGATGTCACTGAGACTATTGAGCATATTACAGGCTCCTGCCGCCTCCTTGCGAGTTCGGAAAACCGTCTTTGGGACTTGGTGCCAGGAAACGGTGTTTTCGTATTTGTAAAACCAAAATAATTTTTCACGTTTTTATAATCATTTAGAAATGTTAGGTAACTCCAGAGGTGTTTTTATATACAAGCCGTTTATTTAACGGTTTTTTTATTTGTTAGGAGACGAAGTTTGGATGGTACAATGGCACCCTGGAGGGTAAGGTGACATTGTACCACACATTTCCGCTTCGATCTTTCTTATGAGAATGTAGGCAAATTTCAAAGGATTAAAGGGTAATGTGTCTTTATACCATGTAAGAACCAAAAAAAACTGGTCCAAAATTAAGCTATTTTTCTTTTCAGCTCAAGACATAATAATCGAAAGTATGAGCAGACCGGTGTTGCCGATTAGTGTGTTCAAATACCTAGAATCGACTGATAGTTTAAGCAACTGAAAATACACATGCCAACATTTAATTTAACAGAAAATAAAGTGGTGCGTGGTGCAAACACACCCTCCGTGGTTTAAAGTCACCCCCAAGTGACTGTATTCGAAGAGACACAACAAAGTGGAGAAGCTTCTACACCGACATTTAGCAGGAAACGACACCAACACAACTACAGTCCCATAATATGCAAATATGAACCTCCGGCTGTCATTGAAAACAACCACATAAAACTATAGTGGGATCGTGAAATTAGAGGCGTTATTTTAATAGTGGTACAACTCCCCTTTTTTTAGAAATTGAGTTAACTACATTTTCAGGTCCGCACAAGTGTTATACATTTATTCTGAAAGTGATAGAACTCAAAGTTCTTTCTGTGGACGACATAGCCCATCACAATGTAAGTGAATCACGGGAGGTTGCAATCTATTTATGTTGATAGTAGCACAATTCCAGTGCTACGGCTACGTGGTTTTCTACAAGTCTCATGATGAGTGATTTTCGAGATATTTATAGCGTCTGCAGTGATATGATGATAAAGAGCTTCATCTAGATCTGGTAATAGGAACAACAAAAATAATATGATTACATCGCGCCTTTTTTATTTAAACAGAAATTAAACTTAAAGGTGTATGTGTTAAAAGACCTTCAAAAGTCTGTAATAAGTAGGAAGAAAAATGAACAAAACGGTGTCTGAACAAACTGGCTAAAAATTAGATGGATTAGATTTGTTACACAGAAGCCTTTTATAATTAGGTACAAGTATACCTTAAATGAAGATATTGGTTTCTACAAAGTAAACTTTCAAACCACTAGTGTATGAGGAAGAGCTAAGGTTTTCAAAACCTTGAATAACCCACTTCTACAAACAACAGCAAAAGAAGGTTAATGAGAAGAAACAGGATATGCTTGATTTGTTTCCATTAATGTTAAGCGTTAATCACGCTTATTTCACTGATCTGCAGGTAGGAACCCGACGATTTCAAGAAGATGAAGAAAACTAAATGTGCCTCTACAGTATTTTTAATGTTTTAATAAATAGATATTGTCTTCATTTCCAACTTTTCTTAGAACATCTACCTATTTGGCTCCCCAACTTCATTTTTATGGTGGGATAACTCCTTCACACTCCCAATATTCCGCGAAGCACATAGAATACTTATTCATATCATCTTCAGACGAACAAGTAATTATCTAATAAGAGAAAAACAATTTTGTACTCTAACTCAATCGCCGACTTTTTATAATAATTTAATTTTAGAGCTCAATATCTCGACATGAATGTCAATGGAGTTGTACTAGTATTAAAATAACGCTTTCAATTGACGTCCCAATTCCACTCACTAACAACATTGGCTCTACATACAGTACAAAAATACTAAAATACAAAGATCTATCAGGCGAAATTAAAAAACTCTTGAAAATAAAGAAAGCCACTATCCGACCTATAATAATCTCGACCACAGGAATAATATTACAATCTACCAAATCTCAAATGGGAATACTGGGTGCAGTAGGTACGTTCACAATGATGCAGAACTCTATTATTTTGGGCACATGTCATCTAGTAAGACGTTTCATGGGTGAAGAACTAGAACATGAATGAACAAATCCAAAAGTACAATTTAAAATCAAATTTTTTAATAATGTGAGTTTTTTGGTTTTAGTTTTATAAATTTTCTTATTTGTTTAATTGTTTTTCTTTCTCTGCTTGCAAATGTAATATAAGTACCTATAATGTTATATTAGTAATTAATCACTTAAGCTTGATGTTTCTTGCCTTGGCCGAGATATTACACGCCCTGCCTTTACCACGAAATTAGGGTGCGCAAAGAGCGGAACAGCCCCAAAAAAGCAATAGTGTATGGTCCCAAAATATCTGTCAGTAAATTATGCAGATTTGTAAATTGCTCACTTTTTAAGGCACTGGTACCTTTTTTTCAGCAAATCCCCCAAAGTCCCTTTTTACTTTCTCGCATGACTATATACTTACGTAGTAAAGAGAAAGTATTGTAAAGCCGAGGTAGAAATCTGCGATATTTCAACAGAAAACGCATATTGTTGGGTCCTGGTATCGAAAAAGTGGATAAGTCTTGTACCTCTACAAAGTAAATTACTTCTTACAAAACGTTTTTCAAAAATTGTAAAAAAATTGTTGAAAGACCAAATGGGCTCTTCGGCTTGATTTCCTAAGGAACAAATGACAAAGGCCCTCAATTCCTCTCATCCTACCTGTGTAGGTTGTAAAAATGACCTTGACCCTTTTGTATTTTTCAAAGCTTTGCCTTTATAGGAATAAGCCCCACTGAACGAGCTTCAAGTGTGCTGATATAAGAAGTATTGGAAACCTTAAAACAATTAATTATCTTGTGTTACAGGTTTTATTACTGTGCTTAACAGAATAGAGGAAGGAACGCTAAAACTAACACGCAAATCAGAGCAAATGGAAGAGGTAGTATATTGATTTACATAAACATATTTCATGTATTTTTACTCTCTCAAATGAGAAAGTTTATTTCATATTTATTGCAAATAGTTCTTAATTTTGCTTTGAATTTCCTTTATAAGAAATACTTGTAAGGTAACGACGGGTAATATTGCCATGGGTGAAACATTGCCACAACTTAAAACAATTAAGTAGCATGTAAATTTATTTGCTGTCTGAGTTTCCTATAGTTAGCCATCTCTTAGAAAAATTATATACAATCGTTTGTTGCATTGGGTTACAGTTGTAACCTAAAATGTCCTTAAATATGTTTGGTGTATTGTGATACAGCCAAATCTCGTAATCGAAATATCGCTAATTTTGAATTAATTGAGTTGAAATAAACGATATAGATACGTAAATATGTCATGTCTTAGGCATGCTACTTAATTGTCGTGACTTAATAATTGTTCATTATAAACATGACAAAATCTATTAATAGCATAAAGTAATTTTAGAGTAACATTGCCATACTAACGATCTTTCCCATATATATATATATATATATATATATATATCCTAACCTATAAAAATAAATAATAAAATTACAAATGTATTGCCTTCACTTTATTTAGTGTAGTGTAATCAAGACTTAATGCAAGTTTGTAGAAATTTCAAGCTGTGATGTGTTGTTTTTAATGCATTTGTAAGTTTATTATTTATTTTTATAGGTTATAATTGCCATCATGTAACTGAGTTACATTATATTATATGTAAAGGCCTGATGATGGAGACACATCTAATCTTCGAAACGTAGCTAAGTGATTCATTATATGTGCATCTTTTAATACACATTACGGCTGTCTGAAAATCATATGGAACTTTTATTAACTTAAGAAATTCTTACATTGAAACAATTGACTTTTGGGAGTTTATATATCATTTCTAAAGCGTATGACTTATAAATTTATTAATTACATTTGATACAAAATTACTTTTTTGTTGTCGCTATACTTGCACTGTATCTTTGCCACGTAGACAAATAAAAATTCCAATATCTAAAGTTTACAAACCTGTGATGAACTTAAAATGCACTAAGCAATGTAAAAAGTAATAGTGGAAAATTAAGTAGAAAAAGGCTACTGAACTGTATGGAATTAGCAGGTTCACTTAAATGACGTGTGTTATGCCAAAATACTATATTGTTGCTGAGCTTCCCAGAGTAAATATAAAAAGGAGAAAGCACTTTCTCCCACTCGCATTTTATCACCATGTAAAACAAATAATATAACTTATATTAGACTAAGTTCTCAAAGCAGTATTTATCCCTGTTTTAGAGTGTTTAAACTGTCAAAAACCAAAGACTAATAATGTTCTAATGCATATTTATGGGTATCTGTTTCCTATCCAACTCTCACACATTTCAACATTGCCAGAGACTTGGAAATAAATAGAGGTGGCAATGTTTGACCCCGGCGAGGTAAAATTGTCACTTTGCTTGCTTTTATAAAAGTAATAAAATCTTCCAAATTATGCAAGCTGTGACTTCAATATTTTGAAGAAACATTGTACTTTTGTGAAGGATGAAAGTGTTAAAATAATTATTGTGAAGATTGATGCAACAAATTAGAACTTTAAAAGAAACAAAGATGTGGCAATGTTACCCCTTTACCTTATACTACACTTGGAAGTAAAGGGCTCTGTGTCACGTTTACTACCTAATTTACTACCTACAGTTTAAAGATGTTTTTGTCGTTTGTGATCATGATGTTATTTTGACTGTGGTGTTGTATTTCGGTCCTAGTTCGCAATATCTCCAGGAACAGCTATGAAATTGGAACAAGTGTGTTAAAATATTCACAAAAATTAACGTAACGCCCTTTCCCTCCGAGGTACATAACCCTATTTTAAACTTTTGCTAAAATAATAGTTGTAAAATTTTGGAAATTTGTAGACTCTGTCATGCAATTACAACGGTGGTTAGAACGCTTGGGATTCGACTCCTGCGCCACGGCAACATTGGGAAGGAGTGCTCTGGACGCAATTTATAATAAATCATGTAAATAAATACAATGTTGTCAGGGGCATATGTAACAATATTATAAAGATTGAACGAGTGACAGCGTTCATTGAAAGAGTAGTAAAAACGATAAGAATAAATAGTGAGGAAAAGGGATGAATGGGAGTATGGACGGACCAAGGAACAATGAGAAACATGGAAGAACGATCCTATTTTGTTAACTAGATGCACGGACAGACTAGTAACAGGAAGCGCGGAACGAGAGCTGGTCCTGACAAATTCAGCTACATTTAATATTAGATTGTTGTCAGAAGCGGCAGTTTGTAAAATTCGTGCCAGATTCTTTAAAGATAAGCAACGCATGTTACAAGAAAGACCTTATAGCAGAAAAATGATTGAAGGGAAATGAAATCCCGAATAATATCGGTATGTTCAAAAGGGACGACTTGTTAAGGCCGCTCCCTCTGCGCTAGGACGTACTGTTGTGACGGTCGTACGATTGTGACGAGTTACGCTCAGGTTCTACGAACAGCCGCACTTCACGACAAGAACAGCTTTAGAGATATTGTAGAAACAATCCCAGTCAAGACAGGAGGGTCGCCATATATGAGCCAAAATTTTTATACATAATTTAGAGTGTAATTGTCATTGTTTACACTGGCGTAAAAGTATTGCTACACCGGGAAGAGCACGGGCGATGACGCTGGTGATAAGGGAGTTCGTAGACTCTCTGATTAGCATGTAATGGATTACCGGTACCCTGTGACATTTTTGCGGCGTGACGAAGTGGCCCCGAGGCGGCATTTTCACCGCGGCTTTAAAAGGCGGTGTCCACCGTGATAGATCTAATCGGGACGTGATGTGCCGGAGAAGAGGCGGGGATGCCACGGCATCGCACTCGGCTCAGCTCGCACATTTTTCTTACTTTGCCCCTCAAGGTCACTCAAATTCCATCCTCGCGATGGAATATATCACTGTATTTCGCATCTTTCTCAGTCCTTCCGCTAGATTTCACATGATGGCGACCGTATCAAGCAGTGCTTGCGATCATGCAACTTCCACCGGCATGACCGAGAAAGACCCTAAATGCCGTGTGATATTCCATCGCGAAGATGAGCCTTGTGTGGCCTTAAGGGGCAGAGTAAGAGAAATCGCAGTATATCGGCCTGCGCGAAGTCGGATGGTCATTTCGGCGCCTTGCTGATCAAGTGGGCCTGATGCGGTGTCGGTGCTGCGGTGATGGCGACAATGGGTAGACCAGCATTCCCACGCCGTAGATGCAGTTCGAGGCGATCTCGGAGCACTGACGAACATCTAGATCGACGCACCGTGAGGGCGGCATTGGCAGAGTACGGACGCCCGCGGCGAGATATAGGCGCATGTGCCCCCCCCCAAACGTACCGGTGGGAACCGATCACTTGCGGCAGGATTACGATCGCTCACACTGCTAGCCCGACCACCACTCAATCCGGCCCGTCGTCGGGCACGACTGCCATGGTGCTAGGCGCGGGGCACCTGGGGCGGCATGGCACGCAGTGATGATGTGCGACGGGAGCGTAGACGCTAGGGATAATCGTGCACGTGTGGGCTTCGGCGGGGTGAGTGGATACTCCCGTTCACGATACCCGCCACGGGCTTCAAGGGCCGACTTCCGGAGTGATGGTGAGGGGTACAATCACCTACAAAACGCGTTCGCCTTTGATGCCCGAGGGGGGTCATTTACCATAGCGGGATACATCCAGCACGTTATGTGGCCTTTGGTGTTACCGTTCTTGCAATCGGAGGTTGATGCGCTGTTCCGGCAGGTCAGTGCCATCCCCCACACTGCCTGTGCTATGCAACACACCTTATTTGTCAACTGCCCTGGTCGCCGGTTTTTGTCCCCGATGTGTTGGTATGATGGGCCAACGCCTGACCTATGCAGCGACTCCACCAACGGCGCTGTTTTATTTATTTAACGTCAAAAATAGTTAAACACCGTGTGTGACGTACTACGGGGAGAAGT
>JAHLJT010008446.1:137664489-137680069 GCA_031308135.1 Acheta domesticus
TCCCCTTTTGTTTTATGGCAAAGAAATGATGAATTAAAATGAAATTATACCCTCAGCCCTATTATCAAATTCTCAATTGCAGTGGCGTGCATTCAACCCCCAGCACTGCTGGAGTAAGCAAGAATGAAAATTTAATGAATATTGAAAATCAAAATTACGCTGAACCGTATGTCACTTGACCAAAAATATTGCACCCACTGTGTATTCTACTATGATCTTTGCGTCGGCCCACCGCGCAAACTCCAGCTGTGAAATCTTGGCTGAGACTCGGAGCTGCGCGCGCATCCTATTTACTGGGGCCAGAGGCAGGCGGTTGAGCGGAGGGAAGTCACGGCAGAGATGAGAGCAACAAGGCAATCTCACATTTACGCGTAAGCCAGTACTACGATAATTCATGATTATTTAAATGGCGGGTTTTGGTCAGTATAAATTACGCGTAGTGTTTGCCGAGAAGTTTATAAATTACATATGATCATGGAGCACATATTTTCTCTCTCCCTGTAATGAGAGTGAACTAGATGTTGCCTAGATATTTTATAATTATTATGAGGAAGGCAATTCTGACACACGTGATCAGAACACTAGATTTCTCGAATTTTCTAATAACCTACCCGTGCCCTTCAGAGAGTCAGTGTGCATGACAGGACTGTGTGTGATATGATGGAATCGAAGAAAAATCTATGGTAGAAACAGAACTAGTGAAAAATGGACATTCTCTTTAGCCTATTGAATCATCACTGCTGGACATACGACACATTCATTTTCGAAAAAAAACTATGGAGAATTTGACTAGTCTTGAAAGAAGAGTGAGTTTAGTTTCCATTGATTACCGAAACGTTTGCAGAACCAGATTTCATATCCTGTTCTGTAAGTTACTAGTTTCTTTTCTTTTATGAAAATACATCTTGTGTGGAGTGATAAATTGAACGTTGAATTGTTTATTTTCTAAAAAAAATTGTGTTTCACGGTTGTGGGAAAGAATTTCCTATTGCACGACTACTTTGTATGCGGTAAAGGAGGGTAAGCTGCTTGGTCACTAGCAGCTGGGGTACAGAATGTAATTACCTCACGCCCTTGATCAATTGAGAGTAAATTTTTAAAAAATGAATCAAAAGAGTCTTGATTTTGTAATCCTGTTTCCTTAAGAGCGATATACATGTTAAACATAAACTTTCTACGTTCAGGTTATTTACTTTAACTAACAAATATACTTGTCTGTTAAAAGCGCTCTCCGTTAACAAGCGAAATTTGTTAACGTAAATAACTTAACAAGTCTCTATAACATTATTTCTAAATACAATAAATGACTGAATAATTTAATAACACAACACGAAACGAAAACAAGGAAAGAATTTGCCATTTAAACATATTCCTGTCACTTGGCAAAGATGTTTATAGGAGTTTAAGGGAGAATTTAGTAAGAAAATAAACATCAAATAGTAGTAAGTAGAGAAGAATATAAACATAATACAACCCTCGATTATTTGATGGAAAAAAATCTGGCAAACATATTTTCGTACGAAGTCACTATTCACTGACTCGCACCGTTTCAGCGGTTCAGCTGTACACCCCTTTCTAAATTTTAAGGTGAGATGAGTTCGGAGTCAGGGGAAATTGTCCGTGCTCATACGAGCGCCGGGTTCCCCAGGCGGGCAAGTAACTCGTGCGGGCGCGGTTTGACATGCTTGCCTTAAATTACTCAACAGAAACACTAAGGATTAAAAATAGTACTGCCATCAGTCTCCAGAAATCTGTTTTAGCCAGTACATTGGTCAGGAAATTTCTGGGAAGTAATGGAAGCTCTTAGGTTCTACGTTCGTGGGTACAATCATTGTAAATACATTATTTACGCATAATCATTGTATATACCTCTGCATTGTACACATAATGATGCATTTGTTTGTCGTCTTTATGATAACTATTGATTTTGTTTAGTGATATTGAATTGATTTATAATATGAAAGAATATTTGCGCCCAGTGAGCCGCAAATTAATAAATGATGAAAACCAAATTAATCTAATTAGGATTGATTAATATGGAAAACATATTTTCCGAACAACTAAAGCGTAACGATTCCAACCTTCTGAATTACTTGCTTAATTTCGTACTGTTTAGCGACGTAGACTTCAAGCAGAGTGGTATTTCGTTTAAATGACAAAAGTTCGAGGTGAGCGAGGACAGATCGCTGTTAGATGCTATTTCTAAGGTTGTACTATCTTCCAGGTATTGCACCTTAAAGAAAATTCATCATCTATAATAATTCTTTAAATACTTCCAGTGTATGTGATCAGCTACATTTTTGTATGTGCGCTTTCCTTCATACGTACATTCAGGTAACAGAAATTGAGGGAATGTTTCGACATGTCACCTCAATAATTCTCAGTCCATAGACAGCGCGTCGACTCTCCAATTATTTTGATTTTTTCTACCATTGCCTTTCCTGCAATCTTTTTCTCTACGACAAGCTGAAATGGTGACAGTTTACCGAGAGAATGATGACTGGAAATATAAATTCGCTTTCCGGCATCTGAACAATGCTCATTGAACACACCTTCGAGACCTTGTACTGCTGTCTATCAGGCATAGTCAGCCGTTAAATACTGACATGTACATGTACATGTATTTCCGGTAAGCAGAGCTAATTGTAACTCGAAGGCGACAACTCATTCGCAAGTGACAGGGGGGATCGTTTAAACCAGTGTTGTCAAGGTCGGTGCCACGAGCGGGAGACCGTGGCACGAGTGTCACGACGAAATCGCCCCTCCACGCAGTTCATTATCCCGCTACCAGAGACAACGCCATCTTTATTGTAAAACTGCGGGGTTACTAATAGTTTTCTTTCCCGACGCTAGTTGCGCAGAGAAGCTCATGGTATGCTACGGTGCCACGACGCGTGCCACTGCCACCAGTGGAAGACCTTGACACCACTGGTTTAAACAATATGAGACAGATATCTCATTAGATAGTGTGGGTACAGTGTTAATGAACCAACACCTCGCAATGATATAGTAAAGAATTCAAAGTATGCACACTTTCCCAGTTCAAATCAGTTTCATATTACTCAATTTACACTATTGGTATTTACAATTTTCAGTTGTTACAATGTACTCGGCTGGTTTTCAAACTAATCGTTTCATTTCTTTTTCAGTTACCTTGGTCAGATTCAATCTCCATTTCAACTAAGAAGGCGTTTACAATGGGTCGTTACGTTCAGCTTTTCAATATTGCACGAGCAGAGGTAAGAACAGTTTAATCTACAATATCTACACAAGAGAGAATAAATATAACCCAAAATCAGAGTTGATGTGCTGGATCAAAACTGTAAGCCTAAATATTCCTTTAATTTCGAAGACAGTACTTTTTAGGAATATTCACGCTCTTAACGTCGCTAATTTGTAGTACTTATATTACACAACAAAGTGAAACGTAAAAATACTAGTAATATACCACTTTGTGTACAATTCACTTAGTTCGAAATACGAAGTATGTCAGTTTATTTATGCCGTGCGCCAACGATCTCTTTAAAACAAAGACAGTTTATTCAGTTCCAACAATAATTACATTGACACACCGGCCTCTCGTGTGCTAATCATTCGGCCTCTTGTATATAATCTGACCTATAAATCATTAATATTATATAATCTGAACTTGTGAAGGAAACCTGGCGTTGGTTGGGCATCACAATGATCTATTCGACAGGAAAAGGATTGAATTAAAACTGTAGTGTAAAACGGAATAAATTGTATTTACATCCACCTTTCGCTACGCCACAGTCCGTCGCGCTCCTCCACTTTCCGCCACGCCCCTTCTCTCCCCTCCTCAATTGACATTGGGTAAGTGCCACTCAGTTTTAAAATATGAAATAAGGATATATCATAGAATTATCTATTGGAAAACTGAATTGGAATCGTAACTTGAAGTTTGGGATATATTTATTATTTTTCCTTTTATTGTTGCAAAACGAGATATTTTAATAGTTCCAGGTTTTAAAATGTTTCGAGTAACCTCCGATTATGGTAAGCGGGCGAGAGAAGTGGTGGGATGGCAGCGCGGAGGGGGAAACCAACGTCCAGAGGCAACGTGTAAAGGCGGCTCCACACGTTCGGCATTCACCGAGCAGCGAGCTACTGCTCGCCCAATCCCGAACAGCTGAGGTGTTCGGCGAATGTTCGCTTTCTTTGATATGTGCGGTGGGACTGACACACGGTGGGTTGGGCGAGCACCGAAATTTATCACTCGGCAAAAAGCAAGCAACTCATCTACACTACTTGGGATTCGGCGAACGGTTACCCGCTACTTGCCGAATAGCGAATGTGTGGAGCCGCTCAGTGCAGATCCTCTTAATCGTGCTAGAGGTTTCAAAACCCCATTTATTGTTGATTAATTAATTTATTATTGTATATTTTAAATACTACTGTGGTTTTCTCCTGAACTTAAAGGTTTAAGCAAAATTTTGTTGCTCTATGTAAGCAACGGCATTATCTAGGTATTCAGGCGCCAAAGGGAAGCATGTAATTTGCGCCCCTGTCATAATACTTCAAATTAGGGTGGTTGTAATTTGTTTTAACTCTAAGTAGCGTCCCTTGTAAGTAACACCCATGGCACTTGCCATGTCTGCCATACCGTAGATACGCCTCAGTAAGTTCTATTAATATATTTTAAATAAATTTAATTATATACAAGTGTTCAGCAGCAACATTGATAAAAAGGTTTTATGATAAGCTTATATAAAGAATGACAAAATGACGGCTAAAAAGAAGGCTTCGCAAAAATTACTCTTTCTACTTCAATTGTATAATGCTGTCATTTGATGGCTGCAATCAGTTGCATAATGATAGTCATTCCGATGCAGTTTTCATTATGATACAGGTTCTTGACCAATCACAGAGAAGTTTACAAACCACGTATTGACACTTAATTAATAATTGAGAATCGTTTTAGCAAATGTTTCGTTCAATTGTGTACATTAAAATTGCTCTTTATATTATATTATGCTCAATAGTTTTAATTTCTTTTATTAGTATTTTTTCGTGGAATATTATTTAAAATTAATTGGATCGTAATTTTACTTTGATACTATTTGATTAGCTCAGTACTCCCACGCAGGCGGACAGGAAACCACGGCCACCTGCGGCAGCGTGCGAGTGTAGTTTTAGGTAGCTGTCCGCAAGGTGGCCTTGACTGAATCAACTGCCACGAAACTATTCAATTTAAAAGTTTTACTTATAAAAGTCGTAGAACAAGTACCGCATGAAACTCGATGTAATGGTATTAATACACTCGTGTGAAGTTTATGATATTCGCTCGTTCCTCGCTCTTATCGTAATATCACACTCGTGTATTAATACCCATCATTACATCATCGTTTCATAATGTACTATTTATTGTCACTTCCGGGTACGCGATTGAAACCGGCTGCACGTCTCCGCAAACTGCGGCATGTGCTACGACGCTGGGTATTACTTCGTTTCTCTGTGTAATCAGTAGATTTGTGAAATCTTCAAAATTTACTTAAATCATAATTCTCAGTTCAGACATTTTTCTGACAAAAATGAATTCTACTAAGAAATGTATACAATTTTATACTGTCTTATAGTTACATTTCTCTTAAGAAACAGGTTTCTTTAAGGTTGTTAGAAGACATTTTTCCCAATTATTTTATTTCATTGCAGTTCAAATATAATCTTACGTCTGTGTTTTCCAGTCTTCAACGACGTTTCGAGAGCTTTTGCGCCTCCTATTATTTCATTAGATCTGAAGATATGAATTACTTATCTTCCTCCTCAACCGGAGTGGAAGGGTTGTCAATGTAATTGCATTGAACACGGAGCAATCCTCCTTGACCCTTTTAAGTCATTAAGCATGGAGTAATTCTCCTTGAACGTAATCATTTTGTTATAATGCCATTGCCTTTTATCTATATTGGCTTAGGCAGCGATTCCCAACTTGATAAGAAATGACTTCAGAGCAACGTTCCCTTCCGAGATCAGGCGCTCGGAGAAGCACTGCGAGCAGATGGGAAGGGAGGGAGGGGCAGATGACGGTCGCCTGTACCGAAAACCTTGGCAGTGGGCCTTTGTCACTGTTTCAAGCAACATGAGTTGGAAAACATCTACACTCGTTAATTTGCTTTCTGTTAGGGAAGAAAGGTTTCTGATTGCAGATACGGGCACAATGGCGAAGTGTTCAGTGCTTTCGAAAGAACTGCAGTATGTTAAAAAGTCCAACTTGCAGATGCTTTGCGACCCAGAGAAATCTGCGAGATTAAAATAAATTCTGAGAATTGGCATAGCTGACAATCATGGGATGAGTAAAGGAATTTATAGATTGAAGATTATAGAAAATATACTGAAAATAACGAGGATTTACAACATTCTCAAACAAAACTGTACATTAGAAATAATTAAGCCTAGGGTCAAAATTGACACGTAACCCCTACTGGGTACCTATTTGTTAACATAAATTATTGTTTCAGAACGAGCTAATTCGTTATATTATACAGAGTGAGTCAGGAGGAAAGGTACATGCTTTGAGGGGTGATACTTCTGGTGGTTCTGAACAAAAAACTTCTAATAAACATACGCCCTATTCTTAACATTTCAGGGTAAACTAATGAAAACAACTAAGAACCGGAAAAGTGCAGGTGGCAGTAAATGAAGATACTGTTATGTTATGGATTGTTTAACGGTGTAAGTTTCCTCACAAAAGATGTTCAAACAGTCGACTGCAAACTTCAATGCATTTTGTTGCTCTTGTAGACAAGTGTTGTGTCGCTGATCTGAGTTCATTTCTGCATTCCTTTACTTGAGCACAAGCATTTAAAATACGAACGAGCAGTTCCTCTTTTGTGTCCACTTTGCGTTTGTAGACTTCGCTCTTAAGTCAACCCCAGAAACTAATCCAAAGGGGTAAGATCGGTTGACCTTGGCGGCCAAGCATTGACTCCACAGCGATCGATCCAACGACCAGGATACGTTTCGTTGGGATACTGGGTCACTTGCCGCACGGAATGTGTAGGAGCTCCGTCATGCTGAAAGTACATACGAGCTCGTGTTGCCGAAGGGATATCATCCACGTAGTCAGGTAACACATTTTGAAGAAAATCAAAATACCGTACTCCATTAAGATGGTTATCTAAAAAAACTGGACCGATGAGTTGGCCATCAATAAATTCGTTTTTACAGTAGCGTGCACGTTTTCATCTACCCATAAGTGAGAGTGGTGCGTGTTGTTGATTCCGTTGAGGGTAAATGTTGACTTATCAGTGAGCAGAATACATGGAATTAATCGATCATTGGCAATGATCCATTCACAGAATTCGTGCCGATGGGCATCATCTCCTTCATGCAGATGTACACTCTGCTAATGAAATGGATGCAGACCTTGCTCGTGTACTGTGCTTTGTGGAATACCAAGTTGAACAGCGATTGTCCTAGAGCTAGTAGTTAGGCTGCGTTCCACTAACTGAAGAACGTTCTCAACTTCATTAAGAGTTTGTTGTACGGAATGTTCAGATACAACCTTTACGCTGGGAAGCGTAACACGCTCATGCAATCTGTGAAACACCTTGCTAAACACCCTACTGTTTGGCACTCTGCTATTAGGAAATCATTATTGGTATTCTCGAACAGGAGCTCTGGAATTCCCATTGGATACACCATACACAGACATCATGTCAGTATACTCTGCATGTGTGAAGATCCATGGCACTTTCACTACCCTAAACTGTACAGTATTTTTCGTTCACGTAACAACACTGTAGTACCCTACACTAGGACAAGCACTGTCGGACTGAGACTTGTATTTTTTTCACGTAACAACACTGCAGCAAGCACCGTTGGACTGCGACTTGAGGTAAACAACTGCACCATTCGCAAGTAAACTGCGTACCGAAACGGTTAGTAAAGACGACGCTACACTTTTCCCGTTCCTAGTTGTTTTCAGTGGTTTACCCTGAAAAGATTAAGAAAATTGTATATGTTTATTAGAAGTTTTTTGTTCAGAATCACTAGAAGTATCACCTCTCAAAGCATGTATCTTTCCTCCTGACTCACTCTGTATCCTATTCTATAAAATATTATTGTCCTAAAATGTTAAAACTGTCTTTTCCAAAAACGTTTTCGAATAGAAGAATATAAATAGAATTACAGTACTGGTGATGATAAAGAATCGGATATTGCGTTGCGTTATGTAATAATGTATGTTCGATTATATAATTCTCCATTTTGTTATTGAAACATTCTAAATAATAATTACCATGTAAAAACCTAATTATCGATTTTCCAAGTGAACCTTTCCCCTCACTTTCGTACCATCGTTGGAACTCTGTGCGCCCGCCGCAGAGTCGGACACTACCTTTGCTCCGGTGCTCGGTTCGGAACAAGAGAGCAGATTTCTGTGACATCACAGAGCGTTGAGTTGGAAACCACTGTGGTAAGGGCTCGGCGCCGTTTGTATCTACTCACCAATCCAGGGACTCTCGGTATCTCCTGCTGCATACTAACATGCGGGGCATGCTGCATGCTGTGGCATGCTGCATGCTGTGGCATGCTGACATCCCGCCTATGGAACATCAAATTGAAGGACAGAATACAATTGGAGCGTGGAGAAAGATATACTTGAGATCGTTGGTCGCGACTTCAAAATTCAACAGAACATTGTTGAGCGGGTTTATCAGGTTGTATTAAGCAGATTATCGTTAGCATGGGCTGCAAAAAATGAAACTGGTGGAAGCATCAATTCAAACTGTCTCTCCCGAATGAATGAATGAATGTAATGAATAAACTCAGTAATTCCACGAACAAAAACATTTTAGCTACGAAACGTTTTTTACTAAGTTACGATATTAAGTGTTGTCTGCAGAGGAATATTATTTGTAGAGTTATCTGTAGCAGTCTATACGAGACACCGATCTACAATGAAGATACCGTAAAAATTATAATTAGAGCATTCCTGGAGTTAATTTTCATAAGTCTTGGATCGTCTTTAGCATTTATGTTATGGCCCTGCAGTTCATGGTAATACTTCTGAACATGTGTTGCAATATTAAATTCTGTATTTTAAATCTATTGAATTTTAATGCACATAAAATACGTATACTATTACAGTCATTAAGCAGATTGAACAAAAAGGATGTTGTAAAACTTCCTGTAGCCGTAAGGAAATCTTGCTTCTAAATAAAGTCATCTTGAATGATGTAAAGAAACGAAAAGTAATTTAAGCATCGCTTGGATTAACCACCGGGAGGCATTTGGCAGTGTACCACATGACTGGGTCTTGAAGACACTAGAGATCTGTCGATTTCATTCTCGACTTAGTGAGTTTTACAAGGCTAGTATGAAGTCGTGGAGTACCAGGTTACTAATACACAGCGGAAAAGGAAGTAGTAGAAACAAGAAGTATTCAGATTAAGAAGGGTATTTTTCAAGGAGATTCGCTACCCCCTCTGCTGCATAAGGGCTCGCCCGGAAGTGACATTAAAACCAATTTTTGCGATGACTTTTTTCAGGAAAACTAAATTTTCTTTTTTTATGAAATGCAACATAAAATCATGGGTATTTGTCATTATTGTTGCGGAACATCAAGTGTGAAGAGATAAGTTGAATAACATTTCAATATTTCATTCTGGTTCGAATATACATTTATTCTTAGAATTGTTTACACTATGAAATTATTTACATTAGCTAGAAAATTAAAATTTCTCCCCAGGAGTGAATATTCTTGTGTTGAATGTAAGATTGTTTTTAATTGTGCTATTATATCAATATTTGACTGTCAGGTATTAAAATTTTATCTATATTTTTTCTTTGTACAATATACATATTTTGGTTCAAATTTTTACAATTTGTCAATATTTAAGTTTTTTGCAACTCGTGCCAAACACTTTTTAATACAGGAAATTTTGTCAAACATCATTTTAATGAACGTAGTTTTATTAGTGTGAGATAGATTGTCATCATTAGCTGTAAAGCTTCTACTATCGTTTTCTCTGTTATCGTTTTCTCAGTTTCCCTGTCTGCTTCATAGGACCTATCGCATGATTTCATTTGATTCATATACCATTTAATTTGTATTGATGATACTGTGTTCTGTTTCAGTCTCAAAACATCCGTGGATATCGCCATCTCAAAGAAACAGAAGTACAATTACTGAAATATTTGACCTTACGATTTCGGCAATCAATACAAAATCATGCGCCTTTACTAGCTCGTTATATAGGGCAAGGAAAGCTTCGAACGAGAATGCAAATGGACGGTAAGTTACGGTTTTGATATTCTTATTGAAGACATGTTTTCTTTTGAATAAAAGGAAATGTTATAAAGCGACGACTGGGAATTGAAACATCATTGACTGAAAGAAACTGAAAATTGACTATCCTTAACTGATAAATTAAACACAATAATTTTGACCGTATTAAAAATCAAGTATATGAATTTCAGGACTTTTAGCTAGAAAAATAATTTTGAGTTATTCTTCAATAAAAAATCGTTTGACACATCAGACACCTAAAATTGTGTAAACCTTATATCTTAGAAATATTTTATACTAGCTTTTTCTCATTCATTCGAACCGATAAAATACTGCAACTGACACACGCACTAATACGCAATAAGATACAATTTGATTAATTTTCGTAAAAAAGCAGTACAAAAACTGTAACAAATGGGGGAGAAGTATATTTTCTCCAAGTTTACTTAAGCTCCAGAATCTCTGTCCCATCATTTTATTGTACGCAGTTGTATGATGAATAACAGAACCAACATTTAAAAGGTTAGCAACATTTAAAACTAAACATTTTCGCTCCCGAGTTATGGAAAATTGTTAGCATCGGTTAGCATCGGTAAATTTTGCACGAACTAAAGAATTGATTTTTTAGTAACAAAATTAGCAACTCACACACTCTGTTAACAAAATAGCAATTCACACCCCTGCCTCTATTCCTACCATAACTAGCTTAACATAGTATGTAGTGAAATTATATTTATGTCCAAAAGCAAAAAAGGGCCATCTCAGCATTTACTCAAGGATCAGGGAAGCTAGAGAAAACCTGATTGAGATGGTGGTCATTGACCTGGAAGCTGAAGTGCCATTGACCCAGAAGCTGAAGAGCGAGTTACTTGTTTAAGACATATTAAGTGTTTTTTAATTATACATTACAAATATTAACTAATGTATTGTATATCCTTGTTACGACACATATTACAGAGTGCAACAACTTTGAACTAGCTATTTCCTTTTCATAATCGTTACTTCGAGAAAAGTGAACTTTGTAAACTGGTTAAGAAGTTCTTGAATACGCTATGCCTTATCCTCGGCGCATTAATCGTGATACACAAAATTCTGTTGAATTTTGCATGGAAAGCGAGTTCATGAAAAGCTTCATGTTTGGCAAATGCATAGTGTTAGATATCCTCCATAAATGTATACATGACTTGCAAAAGTACAATAGAGGAGGACTACCTATTCCTCCCATAATCCAATTTTTAATTTCTCTAAGATATAATGCAAAAGGTAAAAATAACAATTTTAAAAAACTCGTTAACATTGGGTGGTCAATATTTTGTTAGGTTATGTTCAATTGGTAATTCATATTAACTATTATTTGTGACAATGGCAATAGCTGATTCTGTTTCTAGGTTTTCAGGTAACTTCCAAATTGATTCTGGCAACTTCCGAGGAGTAAGTCAGTCAACCGTATGCAGAATAATCAATGAAGTGAATGTTCATGTTCTAATAAATAGTTTCTCTATTGTGCTCGAGTTATACAGCTATAAAATTTTAAAAAACTTTCATTTTAAGTGAGCAGATATTTCTCATTATTTTCTAAGAATACAAAGATTTTTCTCCCTGAGAGAGCAAACATATTGCAGTAAGCAGAGGCGGGATTCAGGGGGGGTAAGGGGGGGCAACTGCCCCCCAAATCTTGGGACAAATAAAAAAAATTAATTTTATTTCGCGGATCTTCAAATTTACATATAAAAGATTTATTTGTTTCTGTATTTTGAGAAGAAATATAATATTAATAATAATTAAGCGAACAATAATTTTATTAACCTGAGCTAATGACATACATTAATAAATTGGTGAGATTTAGTTCAGTATTATAAAACGCGCGGGATAATCAGCGTTATTTTGAAAATCCCTTATTACTACATCCTCTTTCAATTATATTTTGCTTTGAAACGTTATTTACTTGGAAATTAAACAGTTTCATGCCTAAAATCATGAGTCATAACTAGACCTTGGATTTTAGGACAAATGTCTATTTAGTTCCTTTAGAATGTTGTGAAAAATAATTACAGATGTTTACGAATCATGAGAGAATAGATCTACTAAAGCATCTAATAGTGCCTAAAATGTCCTTAAAGGTCGGTTGATGCCCATTTTAATATCTTTTTGCCTAAACTGCTTAAACAAGTGATTTTCAAGAAAGATCATATTTTAAATGCTAAATTTTGAAATTCGTTTTACGGAAACGTAAACACTTTCCAGAAATGCAAATATAGTTATAGTTATAGTTAATGCCTTGTTTTACGTGGCGAGACTTGGGCCATCAGGCCCGCTCTTCCGTCTGACCACGCAAATTTCGCTACGCTCCTTTCACCTAGCGGAGAAAGAAGGTATTATCTCGGGCGACGAAACAGGCGATTTGAATTTAGCTCAGAGGCGTCATTTAGGCTTGAGGATCTTTTACATGCAAGTAAATCTACTAACATGGGCCAGCCGGCTTTACTTCCCCTCCGCGGAAGGCGTACGAAGGATTTTTTCGCCCTTAAAAAACCACGGCTTCGAACTTGGGTATGACAGCCCGGCACGCTACCCGTCACACCATCGAATCCGCAATCCGCATCCGAATATTATGTGATCGAATACGCAATCGACATCGAACCGAAATCTTTCACCCAAAATACTGAACAAAAGGAGCCCTGCAAGTCAACATAATTAAGATGTTTCACGCTCGTCTCCGATCAGCACGAACTTCTGAGACAATTGCACCCATTCCTGGTGCAGCTGCGCTGTTGACAGGTTTAGGCGTCGCCGGTTTATCGCCGCAGCGTGCCGTCTGCCAATTTCAGGGGAGGAAAGACAGGTCAGGCAAAAGCCTTCTGTCGGACAGGCGAAGATTACAAAAAAAGGCTAATGGTTAAATGGGGCGTGTGTTTGTTGGCATGCTCCTTGCGGGCATGTTTTTTGGGAGGATGAGGCGAGTGAAAAAGTTCCAGGAGGCGTGAGCATGAAAAATGTAACTAAATTTGTATGCTCCTATAAATATGTGTCAGTGAAAAGTGCATTTAGTCTCTCTCCTAAATGTAAAAATACTTTTTCCTGCATAGTAAAAATTACCTAATTTAATCCTTTTGAGATCAGTTCTGATGCCAGAAATATGACTTTTTCATGTCTATTTTTTGCCTGGCTTAGTCATTCTTTAACTTTTTTAAAGTGCCTAAAATGTCGATTTTAATGCTTGTTAGTGCCTAATTTCGTAATTGTGTTGCCTATTTGAGGTGCCTAAATCAAATCTTTTTCTGCCTATAATTCTGAGGTCTAATCATAACACTCAAATTTTATTTCTCAAAAATAAAGAGTATTTCCCGTTTATTATAGATATAGATAAAGGTGGTGATAAGAGCGATTTGTATAACATGAGCCCCCTTGGTATCTTTTCATACATAGCAAATATTCCAGGAGGAACGATTTTAACAATTAGCTTAATAATTATTTTTGCCATCATAACTCTGTGGTTCAGCTGTAAATGAGAGCTGATGTGAAACAGAGGTGTTCGTGATTTCTCGGTTCTGAAAGCTTTGGATGGCAAGCTTTTAATATAAGTTTGAGTTCGCTTTGACCGATACTGATTTTTAACGAATGAAATACAATATGTTTTAACCCTTTGACTGCCACGTGTGTTAATCTCAAAATTACGCTGCCAAACCACGCCCGTTTTTTCGCTACTCTAAATTGCATAAGTTGTGCATCATAACATCACATGTGGCCTCTCCTTGCGGGACAAATCTGTATAAATTTGATACTTATGGCAGTCTTAAACATTGTTTTTATACATGCCATCTGTAATTTCAAACTATGAAAGACCGGTTTTAGTTTGCAGAATTTTAATACGGCGATGGTTGTAAAATGAGCCTCGAACTATGGTGTATATATGAGTCCCACACTTTAACTGGCACTACAACTTGTGTTCGTACTATTTTTGTTTTAGAAGCCACCAAGGATCTAGGGCCAAAACAAAAAGGAACTAGTGGAGCTAGGGAATGGCACAGACTTTCTCGTACTAGTTAGTTTCCTAATTTCTTTGGTCAGGGCTAACTTTCCGGTCGTGCCCCATCCTTTTGCCAGCTATCATCTATCGCCGCCCGAACATTTTTTCACATTCGCTCAATTTTTCGGTTTCCTATTGGTAGAACCGAAAAACTACTTTAAGAATATTATTGAAGAGTAAACCTTCGTCCTATATAAAAATTTTCGTTGAAAAATTTGGTGCCGGTTTTACGAAAATAGCGTTTAAGTGTTACAGTAAATGCGAAATTTGAAGCTTTTTCTCACTATTGCGATTTCAAAAAACTTTATTGGAAGTCGTTTGAATCACTGCCACTTACAAATGCATTAATGTATATAAATCGCCGAAAATGTGCATATTAACAGCGTGAGAGATATTTAAAAAAATGCATTTGTGTAATTTTTGAAGAAACAAAATAATACAGTAAAATTAATTTTCTGTCATCTTAAAGAGTGCAATTAGCATTACGCATACAAAAAGTTTAAAGAAAACTTTTGTAGTCGTTTCTGCGAAAATGGTATTTGAGTGTTTCTGAAAATGCATAAATTTGAGCTCATTTTCACAAAAAAAGTTGAGTTTTCGAGAAACTTTATATGACCTAATGTAATGCACATGCACTCAAAAAAGCAGTAATATGAACAAATCGCCTCTAATGTAAATAGTAACGACGTAAGAGATAAGTAGAAAAATATATGAACTAATTATGAAGAAAAAATGTACTTGAAAGAAAAATCTCTATCTTAATCTTGTAGTTGTGGAGGAATACGCCAAAAATATTTCAGTTTCTTTCTTCTTTCAAAAATTTAGATTTATCAGTGAAAATTGGACCTATGCCATCTTTATAAATGTATTTCACTCTGTTTTAAAAGAAATTAAAAAAATGTGGACCCATTTTTGAGAAAATTGTGATCATGTCCCGAGAACTTCATGTAAAGTACCCCCAAAAATTAATGAATGGTTTTCAAAATCGCAGAGCTTCAACTCAGGCCAGATCGACAAGGCTTTATTCAGTTCGGAAAAAATCGTACCCATAGTTTAGACGCTAGTGTTGTTTACATACCAGACGGACGGATGGACGTTTTGGAGGGAAAAAAATTTCGGCAATCAGGGGACACCCAAAACGTGTATTTCCGTCGAAATCTAGAAATCGATTTTCCGCAACATTACTTAACATTCTGAATACTACGTATATTACTCTGTATATACATACATATACGAGAAAAAAACTAGTGCTATAGAATGGCACAGACTTTCGCGTACTAGTTAGTTTTCTAATTTCGTTGGTC
>JAHLJT010008446.1:137680169-137715259 GCA_031308135.1 Acheta domesticus
TCCAGCGTGGGTGGAGATGTCTCTTTTTGGGTGATATCCTCAACAATGTTTGAATTGGCTTTATACTGTGAAGTTATCTCTTTCACTGTCGAAATTGATAGTTTATGTTTGTGAAATAAAGATCCAGTGTAGTTTTTTTTCTTTATTACTAACAGATGTACATTTACTTTCGCTTTCATCCTTGTTTGCGGGAGACATAAACATTTAGCGAACTTCTCATACTGGAAACATGCAAGTTTTCATAACACGTTATGACCTTGTAATGGAATGTGTGAACTTGTTACACTTTGTACACTGCTGACCCTATGAGCCCTTTTGTAATTGAGGTCGTGATGAAGAGCATAAAAAGTTTCGTTATGTGCGTTCTTGTCGTCCCTCTATTTGTTGTTGCGCGAAAATGGGATGGGCAAGTATGATTCTCCTTACAGCAATTATCTGAGTCGCCCTCGTGGGAGTCCTTAATTGCATTAGTTGGTTCCACACGTTCCATTCTAGGATGAGGGTTATGTCTTCTCTCATTCATGTCACTACTCAGGCTCCCACTGTCATCATCGAAAAGAAGCTTTGTGGTTAGTTGTTGAACCTTCGTTTTTTTCCTACGGTTCTTCGTTGATGCGTGTATAAAACCTTTCTCGAAATATCTTCACTTCTTCCCGCAGTAGTAAGTATTGTAAGCGGGGACCTAGATCCAATAACGTTGACAGGTGTGCCAGTTACTATAAACTACGCCCGCCGTTACTTGATATGAATCAGATTCCATTTTTTTGACCGGAGCATTTCTAAGGAAGGTTTTCGTGTCTGAATTAGGAGGCGAGTCTGGGTGTTTTGTGATGGGTGTAGCAGTCGTAGTTACATTCTCGGGAATGCGTGCTGCGGAGGTTGCGGCGTTTGATTCTGGCTCTGTCGTTTGGGATTAAATAAAAACACGTTTATGGCAGATATATCTGTTTGAGTGTTATGTGACCTTATTCACCAGTCTTAAGAGGCTGACTTATCAGCAGTAACGAACGGTGTAGTTATGGTTTTGTTGGGTGTTTCATCTCTCCCTTGGATTGTTGCTTGTATTTCAATTAACGTTTTTAACGATTGATGCCAGGTTCCTTTGTTTGCGTGCTTCGTGATTCAATACCCCCTTGGCGTCGTTAGGCCTAACAAACCTCACTAATCAGAAGTTTTTTGGAATACTCCCCATGGTACTCGATGTGTACTTCTTTTCGGGAGATGCCACTACTCTGTGGAATGTGAGTCGGATATACGTTTTTAGACATGCTCTCCATAAGCTTTCCGGTTAGAAAGGTCTCGGGGCAGTTCTGTGGGGCACGTTCTGCAGCTGTGCCCAATGATTCCGCTATTGGAATTTTCGTTTCCATCTCTTGAAATGGGAATGTCGATGCCCTTGTCACCCTCTTCGCCCGTTTTAAGATCTATATTTTAAGTTCAACTTCGCTAACCGGCAGTTTCATTGGAGTGGCTATATCTTTATCTGCCGCAGGAGGCTTTGCAGGAGGCCTGTGCGGAGCTGCAGAGAGGCTTTGCAGGAAGGCTTTGCAGAAGGCTTTGCAGGAGGCTTTGCAGGAGACTTTGCGGAGGAGGGGGCTTTGCTGGTGGCTTTGCAGGAGGCTGTGCATGGGCTTTTTTAGGGGCGGGGGCGGGGGTGGTGGTGGGGACGGGGACGGCGGTGGGGCGTTTCCCCTTATCTGGTACCTTATGAACGAGCCCTTTTGCTTCCTCTTCAGAAGATTCCCCGCTCGATGGCGGCGTTCCGTCAGGTTCGGCCTTCTGTTACACAGAATTCATGCTCCCTCCATCGGTGCGTTCCGGTTATGTATTCATCCAATAGTCTGGTCCAGTCGTCCCAGTCGTGCATTAACCAGTCTTCCACTTGCAAGAGTTTCTCTGAAACAAGAACCACATTTTCCAATAAGTGTAAGTGGAGGAGAAGATCTAGATTTTCTATCCGCAAACAAAGCTGTGGGTTCAAGATGTACAGTTCGTCATTGCATTAATTTATTTATTACATTTTTGGGAAGCTAAACTTTGCTCCTTTAAACATATACTGCCAAGATCCGATGAAATACGATGCCACCGTTCGCAGCAAAATTGCCATGGGCCGATCAGAGCAGGTATCAGCTTTACATATGCTTTTTATTTATATTCTAACACCGGTTAGAGTATGTTGCCTTAATATTGTTTGTTAAATTTAGATGTTTTTTTTTCAAATTTAAAATTGTCTCTTTCGTGTTGAAGTCACAATACTTGTAACTTTTATTGTAAAGATATCTATTGTAATGAGAGATTGGAGAATTAACAAACGCGGCCGTTAGGCCGAGTTTGATAACCAATGACGAACTATGAATGAAATGAAAAATGCCTGATCATAATCCAGAAATGACTATTATCTTCCAAATTACCAACTGAAGTGGATCAGGGTATGAACTGATGTCACTGCAGTGCCTCTGACCGGGAGGGCCTAGGTTCCCAGTCCCGACGGTAGCAGATTCTCGATACTAGTTAGATAGCTAGGTCGAATTCTGTCGCTGTCTGGAAGAGAATTCTAGCGACAGGCGGCTCTGATCGGTAGTTTTCCATGGTTTCTCCGATCAACACCAGGTGAATGTCGGAGCAGTGCCCTAACAAACGGATCGCGCGAGCTTTCCTTCCTCTTCCTTGTCCTAGCCTTGCCCCTTAACACCACACACGCACTACACTACCATCCATGCCGGGAGATCGGTCGGGAGCTTAGAGCTTGTCCCAGTTGGGATGGTGCCCCCACTCGTGGGACATACCTCGTTGAGGGAAAACCCGTTACACAACGGTAGGTCGGCGCGGCTCTCACCGTCCAGCGGAGGAAGATCACCGCCATCTCCCGTGGAGCACATGCATTACATTTGTGGGACTAATGAACTTGGCCGTTAACGCACTCGGAATCAATATAATCAAATTCAAAAATTTTCGAAAAAATTACTGTACACAGACTTTACCCAATCCTGTATCGTTCTCGGGCGCCACTACAAACTATTGTATTCTGTGATGTGGTTCAGGCTAAATGCTGCTACGCCACACCAGTGTGCGAACCTCCTGCTCGTATCACGCCTCTTTCTATCACAATTCCTGAGTTTGTCAAGGGACACTCACTCCCGACCGGGCACCGCTTTTCGAAGATGCACTTTGCAGAATGCACAAGGGATCGCTACAGCGGCAACAGTGAGGGGCCGAGTATTGATCAGAGAAACCACGAAAACTATGATCACAGCAGCTCGCCGCTAGAATTCCCTTCAGACAGTCACATACTCAACCTGGCTATCTAGCTAGTGTCGAAAAGCGGCCAACTTCGGAACTCGAACTCAGGATCTCCTGGACAGAGGCAAAAAAAATTAAAACAGAAATAAACTAGTGCTTCAGAATGGCACAGAATTTCCGTATTAGTTTTTCTATTTCCATTGGTCTCGGCTAGCTTTTCGAACTTTCCACATACTCTCAATTCGGGACTTGCCCACATTTTCTTAATTTTTCGGGTTCCTTATAGTAGAACGGAAATATTATTTTAGAATAATTAAAACAGTAAAACCTCGTCTTAAATGTCAGTTGTCTTTGAAAAATTTCGAGGGAAAGTTATGTAATGAAGCGCGAAAAAAAAACGGCGGCTTTTCGGCAGACAAAAATTCGTTACCGGGCGCTGATAACGAAAAAGTGGATAAACCTACCACGGTGTAGGTTCTACCGTGCAATTACCTACACGGGTTAGAAACACCCGTGAAGGTACATGCAAAAGATCGAATAATGCATCATAATGTGCAATATTTCATATAAAATTGTATTTCTTGAGGCAGCATTACAATGTGAACTAATAATAAATAGATGTTTTTCTGCTTAACAGAACATTGGTTGTCTCATAATGATCTAAATGCACTCCAAATTCCTAGTTTTTATCTTGCAGGATCGTGTTGTAGAGCGAGGGAATCAAATAAAGACTCCTGTTTACGGAGGTTCGTGCACTTACGTTAGAAAAGATATTGATTCTTCCTTCTTGTCTGAATTCAATCTATTATGCAGTCGAAAAAGTTTTTGAAATAATAGTGGTTCATCCTACTACGTTCAAAAATCTACCTTACTTTGCATCTACAGACCTCCAACAAAGAGGGTTTTAGATTATTTCATATTCTTAGAAAACTGGAGATAACTCTGAACAAAATCAGTAATAGCTCTTTTAAATTCATTGTTGTATGTGGAGATTTCAATATTGCTTTTCTGAGTGAATCCCACGAAAAAGAGCAGTTTCTGAATTTACTTCATTTTTTTAAATTTAGGTATTACAGTCAATATACCTGCAAGGAATACATTTAAAATACAAAAAGCAATAGATCAAATATAATTAACAAACCTACAAGTAGATGTGAAATAATAAAAAATATGTCAGTTACTGTGACCACGATGCACAAATACTGACCATTACTAAAACATAAACAATGACACAATAAATAATATACGCTCGTGCAGAGCATTCTCTGTAGCTAACATAAAATTATTTACGGACTACTTACTGAAGGAATCATGAGGCGCAGTTTATAACTCTGTTGACTCAAATGAAAAATATAATTTCTTTTTCTGAAAACTTTCATTTTACTTTAACGCGAGCTCTTTAAAGAAAAAAATTAAAACATTTAACAGAAAAGTCATACCTGGATCACACAAGGAATTGGAACATCGTGTAAAAACAAACGTACCCTTTAGATTATTTCTATACATCATAACGTATCACCCGGTTTCCGTGTCTACTTCCGAGAACACAAAATAATTTTAAGGAAACTAACAGACTAATGAAAAATAATCGGGATATTTTGAACACTAGTAATAAACTACAGCAATGGGAATATCGTAAAAAACGCGACCACGACATCTCGATACTTGGTAGAGAATTTTGTTTTAAAGGACAATAAAAGAGAAGCAAGTAATCCAGAAAAAGTTGTGAATCTCTTCAACCAACACTTTTCTATAATTGCGGTGATCTTACGAAGGGAGTAAAACGACAAAATTCAACATCATACTTCCCAAAAAATGTTCGACATGATGTTATTTCCGAAACTTCTTTCAATGAAATACTCAGAATATCCAGTAAACTAAACAATAAAGATTCATCTGGTTTGGATGCATTTCCGGATTGTTAATGAAAAACTTGTGCAGCTGCCTTTATACACCGTTAACATATTTTCAATGCTTCTTTATGCTCAGAAATACTTCCAGATATTTTCAAAACAGCAAAAATTAAGCCACTTTTTAAGAAAGGGAACGAAAATGAAATTCAAAATTACTGGCCAATTTCTCTGGGTCGCCAGCTACCCGCCTCCCTCGGATCCTGCGCCCGCGACCCTGCCGCCAATGAAGATGTCCACCGTAGTCATGGACGATACGTTTGGCCCTTCAGTGCCAACTGGACCACGGCCCCACCAGCCCGGAAAATATCTCACATCTTGACTCCGGCCGTGAAAGCCTATGATGCTATGTAATTTCTCTTTTGTCAGTTTTTTCAAAAATATCTTTGGCTTTTCTATAATAATATAAACGCGAATGGAAACTTTTCTCAGGAAAAACGAACCGTTTTCAGACTCGCAACACGGTTTAGAAAATCAAAATCTATGGAAACTGCATTATTTTCTTTTCTTAAAGATGTTGCTTCATCAATGGACTAAAATAAAGCCTCCACAGGAATATTTTTAGATCTTTCGAAAGGTTTGAAATTATTGACCATAACATCTTACTCCCAAAATTACTTCCGTATGGAGTTCGTGAGTAGAGTGGATAACCTCGTACCCTTAAACATCGATCTTAAAGAGTAGAAATACCGTACCGGCAAAATGATATTATTTACATATCTTCCAATTCTCTGCCAGTTGAGAATGGGGTCCCGCAAGGTGCGATCTTATAGTGCGATTTTATAACTTTGCCCCTCAAAGCCCCTCCGGCCACGATAGAATATCGACGGCATTTCGCGTCTTCCTTGGTTCTGCCGCTAGAAGTCGCATGATCGGAAGCACTGCTTTATATGATCGCGATCATGCGATATCTAGCGGCACGACTGAGAAAGACGCAAAATATCGTGACATACTCCATCTTGAAGACGGGCCTTGAGGGACAAAGTTATAAAAATCGCAGTGTAGGTCCTATCTTCTTTCTGTTAAACATAAACGATATGCCCTCTTCTATTAAAAATGGAAAGAACAGTTATATTTGCTGATGACATGAATGTTCTTTGCAAGTAAGAAAAAATAAATAGTACAGTTTCACAAGTTTCAAGTTGGTTTCGTAATAAAAATTAATAGCTAACGAAAGAAAACGGTTTTAATGCAGTTTGCATTTCGAATCGGCATTCTTACATTCCATTGAAAATGAACAGTATGCAATTAGCAGATGTTAAGGTAACGAAATTTCTAGGTCTCTCAATTCAAACCTCAAATGGAATGTACATGTAACAGAATTAAACTCTAAATTAAGTTCATTATGTTATGCATTCAGATTCTTTCAAATTCTCTCAGCCTTCATGCAGCTCGTTGAGTGTATTTTGTAAATGTAGTACATTCACGCTTGAGATATGGCGTACTATTCTGGGGAAGCTCATCGTGGGTATGCCATAGCACACAGACCTTTAGATTGCAAAAGAAAATAATTCGAATAATGCAAAATGCCATCCACGTGATCCCTGTAACCCTCTTTTCATTGAGCTTGGAATCTTATCATTGCGTTGCCTATGTATTTACGAATCTTTAATTTTTAACGGTGGGCGAAAACTGATTTAATTAACAGTGGTAACATCTTTTCATGTGATACTGATATTTATAGTTACAACACATGTCGTAGAAATCACATTCATCAAGTGTCAGTAACAGCAGCTCACTACAATAAATCTACATACAATATATGTACGTTACTTTACAAACGCATTACGAGATCACATAAAACAATGAAAGTCCGGTACATGAATATAAATTAAAAATAAAAGCTTTTCTGCTGCATATCTGTTTCTATACTATTACAGACTATGCTTATAATCAAAAAGAAAAATAATGTTTATTTTAACAAAATAGAATATGCCTGTAACAAGTACTGTACTTCAGCTTCCAGGTCAATGGCCCCCATCTCGATCAGGGTTTTGCCCAGTTTCCTTGATCCATTGAGAAAATGCTGAGATCGTCCCTTGTTTTGCTGATGGAGTGCAGCTTGTGACATAGTTGTGTAGCTTCACTAGGGACACATTTTGTTGAAGTCTCCTTTTGCTTGTAGCGATAGCAGTAGAGCTGGGGATGAGTTACTATTTTGTTAGCAATGCAGAAAAATCAAATCTGGAATTCGTTTACCGATGCGAATAAGTAACTTGGGAACGAAAATGTCTAGTTTTCAAATGTTTTCGCGATAACGTGCGATTTAAAAAAATTTATTATTATTTAAACTTTTATTCATCTATTAACTATTTATAGGTAAAATGTTGGAAAGGAATTCTGGAACTCAAGGAAACGTGCGCAGGTGATCTTCGCCGCCATACGTCAATAGTTTGTTACTGATTTTTTACTAAATAAATCAAAATCAAAATTGACTTAAAAGCTTATTTCGAAGTCTTGTTGTCCACACATGGGAGACCCTGTATGTATTATATACGACCTCTTTCTTGGAGCCTTGGTGTCGCATGGCATCAGCTGTGTCGTAAAATGTGACACACTGAGCATGAGAATTCAGTCGGAATGCGCAGTATGTGAATAAGCGGAATAACACAATCAAATACTTGCATTTTTCTGACGAAATTAAAACTGTTTAATTTTTTTTTATTTTTCACCACTTCCTGAGTATTTAACAAAACTAGAAATATTTATATCGCCGGAGGCTGCATAGTTTTTCTTTCAATTTATGCGTGCATTGAAGTTATAAAAATAGATGTTTTTGCTTTTTTTTCGAGTTCCTGGATATCTAACGAAATCAGACACTTCTATATGGCCAGAGGTTGCATAGTTTTTCTTTATCTGCACATTGGAAGTTAGTAATATGTTTTATAACATGCATTATAATGTGTTTCTAGGTTACAACGACCAGTTCGGTGCATGCTGGATCGTGACGAAGATATGATAGTGATGGTCAGAGGCATCCATTTCTTGGACGGTTCAAAGTTTCTTTTACCAATGATGGTAAAATAACTGGTTGTGAAGTGTATATATACAATAATGGTGGCTATTCAATGGATTTATCAGGAGCAGTAAGTATATATTTCATTATTTCTGATAGAACTCGAAGAATATAATAACTAAACGATTAACGTAATGATTACTGATGAATGGTTATTTTTAAAACCCAATATATCCGTAAATTTCTGCAAGAAAATTAACACCAAAGGTGTTTATTTTTTGAATAATAATGGTAGAGAGTAGAACACAATGAGAAATGGTACTCTGTGAGAAAAGGGCTGAAAATTGGAAAGGGAAAAGGGTTGTAGTAGCTGTGACAACACTGGTAGTTTGCATTTCAGGCCTTATTGCAAATGTAATTGCGTCGTCCTATTGTGTTATATGTGCAACATTGAAAAGTATACAATAATAATCCTTTCAGTATACACTGAGATTGCAACATATATGTACTATAGTACACACCAGACGGTTGTCAACTCGGCAGTAAACTTAATTGATGTGGTAATGACTCTGAAACCAGATAAAAAGACAACCAAGAGACATTCAGTAATTTTGCTGACAGTTGGGAATCTTCATATTCGTTAAAAACTGCTTTTCCTTGTTGGAAATATACAGGCTGAGTCACGTAACTTTAGCACCTCCAGTAGCTTTTGAACGGTAAAGTTATTGCAATGCAGTTTTCAGGGAAATCATGAAGGAATGGGGGTAATTGATAGGTGTAAATTATTTTATTACTTGTATTTTTACGAGTTATTTCAAATGGAACTATACATATTTTTCAGTCTATTATGACGTGCGTAAAAAGGCGAACCCAATGATATACATTTTGTCATATATGAGATAAGCATTTTTGAGTAATTTTGATTTTTTGCGATTAGTGTTTAACGGATATTTTGAGTGTAACAGTCCGCCACACAAGGTCACGCAGCGCTCCACCAGCAAAAGCGCGGTCGGGGAAGGGAAGGGATCTTACTATTTGAAGATATGAAACATATTCCAAATATTCACAAATCTGTAGTAGTGTTTTTCCAGAACTCTGCAATATACTTTGTACAGTTTAGTTACTTCTTCTTATTGTGTTTTGTTTCAAGATCCCATTAATATCCTGTGATATAAATGCCCTTTAAATGGGGTTGAAGTAATAAACAATTTTATTATAATACATACTTATGATTAGGGAGCGGATTTCTATGATGTTGCATATTTTTCTCGTTGCTTCAGGGCTTAGCCAACTGAAATTTCTTGACGTTTGGTCAGAATTAGATGCTATTTTGATATGTTGGTGCATATTTGTGCATATTTGGCCAATTTCTCCTGTTGGTGCATATTCCTGTGATTATAAGAGCATATTTTTCATATTTCGTTTAAAATAGAGACTTATCTGAGAAACGTTTCATGTTTTCATAGAATCGATTTATTTGGGAGCGTTCATGATTGGAAAGAACTTGTCACAGTTCGAGTTTTTTTCTTCCTAGAGATGATAAAATACTTGTGCAAATGTAGAATATTTCTTGATATCATATTTTTTTAACCAAACAGAAAAATGAAATAAGACATACAATAAGGTAACGACGGGTAACATTGCCGTGAGTAAAACAATGCCACAGTTTCAAAAAAGTTAAGTAACACAGTCTGTATCGTAAATGTATTTGCTGGTTGAGTTTCCATAGTTAGCTATATCTCTTAGAAACATTACATACAATCTTTTGTTGCATTGGGTTACAGTTGTAACCTAAAATGTCCATAAATATGTATGGTGTATTGTTATGCAGCCAAATATCGTAATCGAAACTTCGTTAATTTTGGATTAATTGCATTGAAATAAACATAGATAAGTAATATGTCATGTCCAGGGCATGCTGTGTCGTGACTTAATAATTATTCATTATAGACAAGGGAAAATGTATTAATAGCATTTGCTACGTTCAGGGTACATTGCAATACTGGCCATCTTGTCCCTATATTTATATCCTTCCAGAAGAAGATTTTTACATTGAAAAAATTGACATTTTTGAGGTTATATATCATTTCTAAAGCATATGAGTTATAAACTGTAAACACTAATTAATTACATTTGATATAAACTATCTTTTTTGTTGTTGCCATACTTGCACAGTAACTTTGCCACGTAGACAAATAAAAAATCCAATATCTAAGGTTTACAAATCTATGATGAAGTTAAAATACAGTAGAACTCCAATTATCCGAACTCCGACTATCCGAATCGCCGATTATCCGAATCACAAAAAATTGTCCAAAAAAAGTCTAAGTGCGCTATTATTCTTCCCCCTGCGAAGCCAGTGTTTGCGCGTCAAGTCTTGACTTGACTTGTCTTAACTTGCCGTTGTGCCTACACTGACTTCCCCCCCGCGAAGTCAGTATAGGCACAACGGCAAATTAAGACAAGTTCCGGCGCATTGCAGTCACGGCGCACCTGTTCATTGTTTGTTTTGATTAGCCAGTGTGCTATTGACCTTGCTCGAGGGCGCTACTCTTTCGCTAACGGCTTACTTTTGTTTGTGCGTTGTACAATACTGTATTGTTTTTATACCATGGCTTCGAAAAGAAAACGTGTTGTGCTATCGTTAGCGGACAAACTGAAAATTATAGAGCAACTCGATAAAGGTGTAAGGGTAAGAAGTTGTCTGAGATTGATGGTGTTGGACAAGCAAACAATTTCTCACATTAAAAACAGTAAGTCAACACTTTTTAAACTTTGGTTTCGGTGCTTGAAAATGAAGATGGAAGTTCCTCCAGGAAACAATGAAGACAGCAACCAACAAAAATTTGGAAGATGCCGTGTTTAAATGGTTTTTTGCAGCAACGTTCTATGGAAATCCGATTTCAGGTCCAATCCTTTGTGAAAAAGCCAAAATCTTAGCAGAAAAGCTTGGTTATTCATCTTTTAAGGCTAGTAACGGCTGGCTAAGGAATTTTAAATTCAGGCATGGTGTACGCGAGTTAGATTTGGCTGGTGAGAAGCTTTCAGCAGACTCTGCAGCTGCTGAAAATTTTATTGAAAAATTTAAAACTGCATCAGAATCCTATGATCCGGAGTTTGTTTATAATGCCGATGAAACTGGCCTTGTTTGGAAAGCATTACCAAAAACCACTTTGGCTTCTAAAAGGGAATCTAGTGCCCCTGGACATAAGGTCAGTAAAGAACGTGTTACAGTGCTTAACTGTGCCAACTCCACTGGAAATCATAAACTGCCACTTCTTTTGATAGGAAAATCAAGAAATCCAAGAGCATTAAAAACGTAAAAAACTTCCACTCTTCTACAAAAGTCAACCCAAGGCCTGGATGACTGCAGCTTTGTTTACCGAATGGTATGATGAAGTGTTTATTCCTGAAGTGAAAAAAGCACCAAAAATCGGTGGGAAAAGAAGGCAGTAAGGTGCTTTTAATTGTTGATAACGCACCCACTCATCCTACAGCAGAACTGTTGGAAAGAGAGAATGGGCAGTTTAAAACGACGTTTTTGCCTCCCAATGTTACAAGTTTGCTGCAACCCATGGACCAGTCTGTTATTGAAACAATGAAGCGCCATTACAGAAGGCAACTGCTGAGAAAACTGCTGATCGAAGGTGCTGAAGATGAAGAATTGGTTTTGGCAAATCATAGCAAAATCAATTTAAAGGACTGCTGTTACATGGTAGCGGAAGCTTGGAGTTTGGTTACGGCAGTGACGCTAAGACGTGCGTGGAATAAACTGAAAGGCCTACCGTCTGAGAAGAACAAAAAAAAAAAGAATCTGAAGAAATGAGAAACAAGAATATGGAGAGGATGATGATGATGAAGATGCGTTGTCACTAGAGGAAATAAGAAAAATGATTGTAAAAATTCCTGGTTGTACAGAAGTAAGTGCTGAAGATGTAGGAGAGTGGATGGCTTGTGACACGTCTGACCCTGGTTTTCAAATTCTCAATGACGATGAAATTGTTGTAAGTGTGAGAGAAGATGTTGAAGTGGAAGTGGAAGAAGAACTTTCTGCTGATGTGAAGTAGGACGCTGGACCATCAGCTAGTGAAGCATTTGCCGGCCTCGAGATTGCTTTGAAGTGGATGGAGCGTCAGCCCGAGTGTGACCACTTGCAACTGCTCACCGTCAAGCGAATGCGTGACCTGGCTGCCCGAAAACGGTTGAAGACCGCAAAACAGCTTACATTAACGGAGATGTTTAAAAAACAATGATTTTTATTTCTAAACTTGTACATAAGTACATTTTATTTATATTTAAAACATGTGAAAATTTCATGTTTCTTTCATTTAATTCAATAAAAAAATAGTGCAATATCAAAAACGTAGCTTTTATTCTCTCCAATGGCAATTTTTTTAAAAAAAAATCCGATTATCCGAATATTTGATTATCGGAATGGGTCCCGGTCCCCATTAATTCGGATAATTGGAGTTCTACTGTACACTAAGCAATGGAATAAGTAAAAAGTGGAAAAATAAGTAGGAAAATAGTAATGGGAGATAAGGGATAATCATCCACAATAAGTTATATTTATTTATATCACAACATACCCAAAGTCAGCTTTCGGGACATTTTCCCATCTTCAGTGGGTCTCTCAGAAAGAAAAGGAAAAATAAGAGATCAGCATAAAGAAGCAAAATTAAGAATCAAAACAAACAAATGAAAATGAGATAACTAATACATAAATAAATTAAAATAAAAATTACTTACTGTCCAAGCAACGTGGATCAGTCGAAACATTTTGAAACCGGATACATGTAAAAAAATATATGAACGAAAAAACGGAAAAACTGGGAACGGCCAGTTAGCCGCCCATCTTGTGGAATAGTGAGGTGGAAGCCCACCCAGGAGAGCGGGGGGGGGGACTGGAAGAGAAGAAGGTGCTAGTCATAAAATATTTAACATGGACTGTTTTTTAAATATGGAATGTACATTCAGGCTAGAGTATTCAGAGTTAGAAGGTTCTAATTTTTCCATTAAAAGTTTATGTTTAATCTAAATTGGCAAAGTAAAGAATTTTAGGTTTGTGCTTAAAGAGAGTTAGGAGAGGGGCTAGTCAATAAGATTATTTAAAAGATTTGAAATGAGACTATTTTAAAGGAATGTACATACAGAGTACAAAATTAGGAATTAGAAAATTTTAAAAATTTTTTAATTTAATTAGCTTTAAATTAAAATGCTTCACTTATTCAATAGACAAAATTTTCGAATATTTAATTGATACGTTTGTGCCGTTTCCGGTCACAATAACCATTTCTTAATCGGGTGCATTGAATTATTGTGCGGCGATTCACTCTTCCTTGAAACCGTCGGGAATATTTTCCACGTTCTTCCTCTCTTTATTAGTTCAATAGAATTCATTTTCTTATGAATTCTGCTAATACGTCTTTCCGAAACAGCATTGCAGTAATCACAAACAGAACAATAATCACTTAAACAGAACTTCACGAATCTCGTACAAATGCTTCATTCTAGTAGGAAACGCAACAGAAAACTTGCATCTCGCACATACGAAAAGACAGGGTCAGTGTTTGCACAACTGGAGTAGGACTGTGAACAGGTGCTGGGAATGGACGCGCTCACCCCGAAACCGATAAATTTGAGGAATGGACTGTTCCGGCAGCTCTGACACCTCGACCTTCAGCGGCCACGCTAAAATAATACTACTGTATATTACTCCGTATATATGTATGTATACGAGAAAGTAAAAACAACTTTTTCGGTATCAGGGCACCCAAAACGTGTATTTCCGTTGAAATCTCGAAATCGATTTTCCGCAGCATTACATAACTTTCTCTACACTACGCATATTACTCCGTAAATGAGAAAGTAAAAATGAGAGAAGCATTATAATGCAAACATATGTGCGAACACAGAAGCATTATGATGCTTCTATACTTATTAAATTACTTAATAATAATATTTAATAATTATTAATGACAATGAACACGGTGGACCATTCTGGAACTGCCATGGGGGGAATACTTAACCGTGGTTACCACTTAACTCCTGTCTCCCCCTACACCATTTGCCTTATTAACATATGTAGGCTATGTAAAATTAGATGTTCTGCCCATTTCGAAGAGTATGATTGCTTCCTTTGACTTATGTATGTTTACTGGTTTCAGGTCCTGGAAAGAGCAATGTTCCACACTGAAAATTCATATAAAATAGATAATGTCAGAGTACATGGATATGTTTGCCGAACTAATATTCCTTCAAAACACAGCATTTAGAGGATTTGGTGGGCCACAAGGAATGTTTTTTGCAGAAACAATGATCAGGGATATTGCTACCTATCTGGGAAAGGATCCTTCAGAAGTATGTTTAAGATACATTGATTATTTTTGAAATTTTGGTTTTGTGTTATTCAGGTTTTTTCCTTCTTTCAGGTGTCTGAAATTAATTTATATCAAGAAGGAAATATAACGCACTATAACCAACCGCTGCTTAATTGCACCTTACAGAAATGTTGGACAGAATGTGTTGCCAGATCTGACTACTCAGCAAGACTACAAGAAATTCAGCAATACAATGAGTATGTCATTTACATACGTAATCATTTTCAATGAATTTCAAGTTCACTTACAGTTTTGGTACATAGGCATATTTTTAAAAAAATCCTGATGTCACGCCTTTCTTTTTTTTCTATGAATATCTGTACACTAGTTGGACCGCTGCGAACATAGCGCACTTTGTCAATCGTAGTTTTAAATGTGAAAATAACTTCGCTAACTTCGAACAGCCTGGCTCTGAACTATGTTGAATCGCATATGTTCGGTGTTGTGCGTAGATTTGAGAAAGTCACGGACACCATTCTTCTACTTACAACAGAGAACACAATGGAGACATTTGTAGACACAAGGATAGGAATGCGCTTCTATTTTGTCTGAAACAGCGTTGTTTTCACAGCGTTGCGATCTTTCACTTTGTAAGTAAATAATATATTGTCGTGCATGTTCGAATACAAGTGCTTCAAATGCCCTCTTATCAAGTATCGCGAAATCTCGAAATTTTTGTCTGTTAATGAGTTAAAAATTGTGCATTTTCAGAAACGGTCAAACGATATTTTCTCAAAAATAGTAGCAAATTTTCTAATAATTTTTACTTTCTTCCACTTACTTCTAAGAAGAGAAAGTATTGTAATCGTCCACCGGAAAACGGCGAATTTTCGAATTCTTATATTTGCTCTCCATATGACGCGCCCAATGCAATTGCCGGAGAGTCATATCAACGGTAAGGTCATGTGCCGCATCAATTTGTCTAAGCCACTACCAATAAAGAATAGACTTTATCTAAAATTACAGCGCCAGTCGGCCATAATTAGCCTCCACAGCCCAAATCATATAAGAAGACTTGTAAGACACATGTAAACGCATATATTCTAATAAGATTCGCTTTCTTTTTAACAAACACGCATCCGTCACTTTGGCGAGGCGATTGTCAGTAAAATGTGAGTTTTATTGTTAGTCTAGAATTTGCATCATACCTCAACCGCCCAATCTCCCTGAGATTTCTAAAGTTATGCTCCAGTCCCAATTAATAATCACTCACATAACGTGATTTCTGACTACTCATCGTGTTAGAGGAAGTAATTAACTACATTTTGGAGCAAGATTTATCGACGTTTTAGTTGCGATACGACTATCAAAGTTTTTCTGTCGAAAAATCGCTAATTTCCGCCACACGATTACAATACGTTTCTCTTTACTGTGTACGTATTAAGACGAAAAATATAAAGCATACGATTTTATTTGGGTATAATATATCTTAGTAAAATTTAAGGACATAGAAATCGGGGAAAACATGTTAAATTCACGAAAAAAATATTTCAGAATCGCAACATTAGAACAAGAGTTAACTGCGAATTCTTTGAAGAAACAATAATTAAATGCGGCGTTCCCCAAAGGTCAGTGTTGACCTATTCCTGTGAGATATATTTGGATCTTTTACAAATCTAAACTACCTTTAATTGCAAGGAAGTTTGCCGAATATATACCATTATATGGCTCCTTCTCTTCTTCTTGCAAGTACGAGTATGTTTCCGCAACCTTTCGCATTGTATACTCCATATCAAGCTCATGTGGCGAAATTACCTGATCGTCAGCAAATAATAATGTATGAAGGCAATCTTCATCAATGTATACTCCCATTCCTCGACACATATTTTGCCATTATATGTAACGGATAAAAAATAGTTATTTATGCACCATGGGCGTCGTAACTGTTCTAAAGATCAAGTGGTCAAAGGCCATCGGATTTTTTGTCAGCCGAAATCATGAAACCAGTTAATACCTATGGAACGTACAATATTTTATTTCAAATAAATCTATCGGAGAAAGTCAGTTTTGGATAAAATCGACTGAACGTTTTTGGCCCTAGCGTTGACTATAGACAGACGGCTGGACAGACAGACGTTTTACCTTCAATCGAATTTTCTGTACCTAAGATCCACAAAACGGATTCTGACTACACAACGTATTTGAGCAAGTAATTTACTATATATAGAAACGGGATTTATCCACTCTTTCGTTACCAGGGCAATTTGTTATGTCAACAATTCGCCGTTTTCCGGCGTACGATCGCAATACTTTCTCTTCTTACGAAGTAAGGATGAGATAGTACAAATCTAGTGTAATGGCGAGGCAATATTATGATATTACATGAACTTGCAAAATTGTTTCCAAGCAGCCAAAATTTTCTCTGCGGAGGGATTCGAACTCAGATTTTCAGACTTAACGCGCCAGTCACATTTTCCCTACAACAATAGCTTCACAGCTACGCTCCTCCTCCTCGTGGCGTAAGAAAGAGTTGAACATTTGCATTACAAAATTCAGATTTTCCTCGATATTTCAAGATCTTGTTTTAATGAACAGATTCATGTGGGAATAATCTCTATCGTCAATATTGTAATTTGTCAATGTTAATTTGTTGTTTGGAATTTTCGAAAATACAAAGAGTTCGAATAATCGCACAGAATTACAAAGTGTTGTATGAATATGATAAAACTAGTTACCCGCAGCTGCAGTAATATAAATGTTTTTTAACAAAACCACACAAAATAGTTTTCCAGAGAGAAACTTGCATACTGCTCAAGAACAACCAATAAATACTATCTTATAACCCGTCAATAAATTAAATACTTCAACAGAAACAGTGTTCACGAATACTATAATAACCTAGAATACCAGTTATCAAGAATCTAGTTACCCAGTTATTAAATAAATAAAATAAAGAAACAATTATCCCAGTTACCAAGAATACACCAGTTACGAAGTGTCACCACATATTAAGGCTTTACAAAAAAGTTGCAGTTCTGCAACTCAACACGTACATAACAAATATTATGATCCGGCAGTCTCTTGAAGCTTTGCTGACTCCTCAGCTGTGGTTGTAGGAAATGATCACTGAATATGAGAATTCAGTCTGTCGGTGCAGAATGGGAAAAGGCGGTATAACACAATCAACTGTTTACATTTGTCGGTTAAAATCAAAACTGTTTAATTATTTTCGACTTTTCCCCAGTTTCTGGGTATCTAATGAGACTATAAAAACCTCGGCCGGAGAATGAGTAATTTTCTCTCAATTCCCGCACACATTGGAAAATGCTAATGTAGATAATATGTTTTAATTATTTTTATTTACAGGTTAAATAAATGGAAGAAGCGAGGAATTAGCATTGTGCCTACAAAATTTGGTATATCCTTTACCTGCAAATTCTTAAATCAAGCTGGTGCTTTAGTGCATGTTTATACAGATGGATCAGTGCTACTTTCTCACGGTGGAACGGAAATGGGCCAAGGATTACACACAAAATGATTCAAGTAATGTTCTGAATGAAATAATACAGAATAAACAACTTAATTGTTATTTCTAATTTTGTTATTTACTATGTAAGTTTAATTATTTTAAAATTCTATTCGTTAATATAGGTCGCCAGCCGAGCTTTAGGAATTTCAGAATCACTAATACACATATCGGAAACTTCTACGGACAAAGTTCCTAACACATCAGCTACCGCAGCAAGTGCCGGATCGGACCTGAACGGGATGGCTGTTTTGGTAATAAACAATTTAATCTATAACTTTTAAATTTATTGTAAACTTTGAATTAATTTATGCTTAAACCTTGTCACGTAAAACCACTACTGATATTTACTACAATCGATAACATTTACAGCGACCGCCAGGAAAAACGTTGTTAAATGACTACCACAACATACTAACTAAAATGGGGATCGAAAGGTAAAACTACGTAAAAAACTAACATTTCTAATCGAACAGGCGAGGTAGTCACTAAAAGAACGAGGGGAGGGTCAGCGTGTAATAATTGGCGCCATGGACCAAGCAAAGCAGGTCTCAGCTGCATAGTCGAATTTACGTCTAATGAGCAATTATCAGTGTGCAATGCGATATTGAAACAAAATTAATTTATAAGTTGTCGGAAAACCTGTAAACTGTTTTGGCGCTAGCGTTGGGCACAGACGGATGGGCAGACTGCCGTTTTGCCATCAATCGATTTTTGATATCAAGGATTCACGAAACAGATTCTGATACCACAGCGTGTTAGAGGACGTAATTTATTATAGATAAGAACAAGATTTATCCTCTTTTCGTTACCGGGGCTCGACAATAAGAGATTTTTCTGTCGAAAAATCGCCTTTTCCCGGCGCGATTACAGTACTTTATCTTCTTACGAAGTAAAAGTGATAATGTAAAAACAATAAAACGAAATTGAATACGCAGAAAATTTATCAAAATTTATAGAAGTATAATATTCGTGAAGTAGAGGCAGCCCTTGCGTAAAATTTGATAATTGAATTAACGTTCAAGATAATTTTGTGAGAGGGCAAAAGAATTCACGACCAAGTAACACGTTCTACCCTTAAACAAACGGTTTCGGACTTCTTACGACTATGTTGAAACTGTTTATTTCGTCTAAAAACGAAAAAAAAAGTTCCAGTTGTAAATTATAGCGATATTTTGACCTTTATTGTATATAACTGAATTATTACTAAATAATAATAATAATAATAATAATAATAATAATAATAATAATAATAATAATAATAATAATAATAATTAGTGGCCTTTAGCAAAAATAATGCTGAACAAAACCACACAGAAAGCATCGCGCACACTGATCAAAAACAACAAAAAAATACCTGTATAACTCTGCAGTCAATATTACTCAAATATTCTCACAAATCAATGTTACGAATTAAATATTTTAACAAAAAAGTTTTCACATTCTATAACACAGTGTAGTTTATACGGATAAACACTACAACAGTTCTTTATATACCAGGGGTATAACAAAACTGCTATTTTTTATAATGCCATTCTTGAATTGCAAATAATTCTGTAGCACGAGGTAAAATTTTTTAAGTCAAAAATCTTAGTGTGGAGGAAACAAAGGTTAGATTATTGAGCCAACGCTTTTTCCTATTCTCAACGCTATTTCCAACGTTTTTTTTTTCATTAAGGAGGCTGCATTTGAATTAGGTCGTTTTACTAAAATAAAATATAGATACTTAACTTATAGTTTCAGTACTTAACCCAATTTCGCCAAAAATTGACTTAAGAACTTTTATCCCGTTGACCACAGAATTAATGGCCGACTGCCTCTTTCTGGGAAACTTGCTGTTGTATAACGTCAGCTGTGCCATAAGAAGTGATGCACTGAATATGAGAGAATTCAGACAGTACGCGCAGTATGAGAATAGGCGTAGTAACACAATGAAATATTTGCATTTTTTTAGTAAATTTCGAAACTCCTATGTTTTTGAATTTTTCTCGAGTTCTGGTATCTAACGAAACCATAGACACTTTCCAAATGGCTGGAAGCTGCAAAGTTTTCTTTCAATTTCTGTGCACTTTGAAAATTACAAATATAGACAATAATAATAATAATAATATAATAATAATAATAATAGATCACGTATCTACAATGATTGTGATAACGTAATATCGAGGTATCGCGAGTGTCGTTCACTGAGACATTTTGGCTAGATTCCAAGAATGTGCTTGAGATTGCACATCGTCATCGTCATTGTGGGGTCTGTCGCGATCGAGTTCGTAGTTCGACTTTTACAATGGGTGAGGCCCGTGGTTTCCCTGATTACTTCCAGACAAATGTCGAGCAGCATTACATACTGCGCGTTAAGGATTACGCACGAACTTTCCTTATTCTGAAAGTCGAGTAATGGGCTGATCCTTCATCCTCATTTGGCCCATGTCACATTGGTCAAATAAAGTCTCAGACAAGCACTGGAGATCCAGAGATTCAGTGTTGTGAGACCCACAGACTTGTCTCATTTTGTAACACGATAGAAACAAATCGTATTATATATTTTTCTAATGTTTCCCTGTGTTTCAGAATGCATGTCATACAATATTAGAAAGACTTCAACCAATTAAGAAAGCAAATCCATCTGGAAAATGGGAAGATTGGATCAAAGCAGCGTATATTGAGAGAATTAGTTTATCTGCAACTGGGTTTTATAGGTAGTACAGAGCAGGAAATTACAATTTACTTATTAAATGTAATACTACTTTGTACTTTGATTTTATTACGAGAGTCACTGCTACAAACACAAACTCCATTTTTCTGAATTATGTGTGGCCGAACATATTGAAACAAACCTTAGACATTGTATTCAAAACTTTCATTAATGTCTATATTTTATTTAATATGCTTATTGTTGCGTCGTGAAAGTAACACACAGACACAAAAAGTATATACAAGTTTCATTTACAAAAATGTATACAAAATGAATTTGATCTCCCTCGTACACACTTTCCGGTATTTCCAGACCGCCAGCCGCGATCGTACAGTCTTGTGGGTACACCACATTTAACAAGAGGCCCCGCCTCGAGTGCACGACCCTATCGCGTCACTCACGTAACTTTGGTCACCCGGTGCAACGCACAAAAACGCTCTAGCCTGGGCGTGAATTATGCGCAAAAGCGCGAGGCCTTCTACAACAAAACCTGCCGGCGGGAGCGAGTCGGTCCAATTTATACCCGCCGGCTCCCCCCCCCCCACGTGACCAACGTTGAGCGTGTGAGGGGGGTTGCATATTATCACGTGACAACTAGCTGCACAGCCAAACCGTCGTCTCGTGATTCTAAAAATATCTACAACCTCTCAACGCTGTGGCTGCTCGCTACCCTATTCTCAGGTATGCGTGACTTCCGTCCCCCTCCTCCCACGCAGTTCAGCCGACATGACGCTACATTATATCCTTATACTTATTTACTTTTCAATATATACTGTTTTTATCTTGTACAGAGTAATTTCTTTTGTTACATTAACATATATTTTGATGTTCATGAACATGTTTACTAAAACATTATCGCAATACAATATTTTTAAATCTTTCAAAAGCTTTGACGTCATTGATCGTAATATTTTACTTTCAAAATTACCTTGCGTTAAATTCGTGGTATTGCTCTAGATCGGTTACGTTCATATCTTAAGGAACGACCTCTAAAGCAGATTCACAGTACTAGAATGAAGGGATATTATTTACACACCTTTCCGATTCATTGCCAATTGCACATGGGTCCCACAGAGTTAGGTCCTATTCTCCCCCTACTGTACTTGAAATATGTTTTCGACGATTCGACACGGAAGAACAGTTCTCTTTGCGGATGATACACATTTCTTTGCAATAAAGAAACAGTAAATTGAACAGTTTCAAAAGTTTCAAATTGGTTTCGTAGTAAAAAATTAATAATAAACAAGAAAATGGTTTCAATGCAGTTTTCCATTTCCAATAAAAAAGGTATACATCATTGGAAATGGAGCGATTGGCGAAAATGGCTCATGAAAAAATGAAAATGACGTATTGAAAATGAACGGTGTGCCACTGACTGAGGTTAAGGTAGCAAAAGTTTGGGGCCTCACATGGAACGACCTATGGGTCAATCCTCTCACATGGAACGACCATTTTAATGAGTTGAACACAAAATTTATATCATTATACTATACACTTAGAATTCTTTGAAATTCAGTCAGCCTTCATATTGTTCTTTGTGTATATTTCGCGAATGTTCATTCCTGCCAGAGATACGGCGTAATATTTTGAGGGAACACGTTCTACAACTCCCAGTTTTAGATTACAGAAAATAATTGTACAAAAAATAAGTATATCCCACCTACATAAATCCTGTAATTCTGTCTTTATTAAGACAGGAATTCTACCATTACCTTGCATCTCGATTTAGGAATCAGTGTTTTTTGTTAAAAAATGGACTAACTCAAGAGTAGGAAAATATTTTCAAAAAATACAGGTCTGTAACTATAACACTCGACGTAGCAGTGGCGTAGCCTGAGTTTTGGCTTAGGGTATGTAACTAGAGAAATGAGAAAATAATTTAAAACTTTAATTATAATTTAAATTTCTCATTCACCAATACCATTTCTGTCACTTTGATCAATTAAAGCACACAAATAATTTGTATATTTAAAATAAAAACTGATCCAGTAAAAGTAATAATGGCTCACGTACTTCATGTAGTTTACTGGTTGAAAGTTAGAAAAAGTTGACTTAAGTTCACGACCTAGCAAAATATAAATGTGTGTTCTGATACTTTAATAAAAAGAGCACTATCCAACCCAATGATTTGCAAAATTGTCCAATTTATATCATTTCGAACCCAATAGAATTGGCATAGTTTATAAAATGGAAAACAATGATCTATAATAAAAATATAATAGGAAAGAGAAATCAATCAATTTACAGACACGTAATGAAAAGCAGTTGACAGTTGTCCTTTTTACTGCTTACATCAAGAGTTTCTTTCAGTATGGCGGAGACAAACGAGGTTTTAGAAATTTTATTTTTAATTTCATGGGAGATTACCGTGCTTACACTTGAAATCCAATGAATCTGAATTTTTGGTGAAATTGCATGAAACACTGGAATTTTCATATCATCCTTGTCAGTTTTATCATATTTCATTATTCACTTATATATTACATGAAATTTTCTCTATTTGATGATCCCCTATTTTCATTATGGCTAGAAAATACAAGCCCTTGTCTTCCAAAAAGCATACAACTCGAATGAAGTGTGACAGAATTTCCCTATTTTCCCTTATACACCGTTGTATTGCTCAACATAGCCTGTGTTGACTGTTTAAATAAAATTCTATCCTCTCATATTTTTACAAATATTTTTAACTGTTCTCACGTGCTATAATTTGTGCACAAAACATACGACTCCATAATTATGTAGGCACTTTGGATCGCGTGGTGCTCGCTATTCCAGGGCACAGATGTGTATTGCACAGTCACATACCCTTGTGCATTCAACCAGCACAATCCCTAACCTACATTTGCTAAGTTGCTAAATGCATTAAAATAAGGTAATAAAACTTATAAAGGTGTCAATGTTCATTAATTAATCTTGTTTTCTTACAAACACAGAAGAGAACAATGAAGTTTCGTAAAGTTTCACTTTTTCGTAGGCACCACGGTAGGCACCCTGGATGTAACGGGTCACGGTGCATCTGATTCACAGCGCAGGCTAGGCGGCATTTCAAAATGATTCGTTCATCCTTGTGAAGAATCGAGTTCTCAATGGCGCAATGTTTGAAATTTAATTAAATATTTTGTAGTAGAAAAAGAAAATAACAAATTGACAATTTACAATCATTTTAAAATAAAATAGCTGATATTGTCAGGGTATGTAACACATCACCCACATCCATGGACGCTACGCCCCTGCGACGTAGAAATCATATTCATCAGAGGTTAGCATCAACAGCTCCCTACAAAAATTCACAAACAAGTCATTGCTAGATGACATACATTATTTTACAAATCATTACTTGATGACATTAATCATTAAAATCGATACACATGTTTAAGTAGCAAGTAAAATTATTTGCTGCTGCATAACTCACCCGTTGTTTTACTTCTGAACATGAATATAATTTCACTCTCTCTACTTGTTTCCTAGACTTTAGTGGAAAATATAGTAATTCATTTATCTTTAAAATAAATTCAGTTGTTCCAATTCGAGTCTGCGTGAATATTTTTGCTGGAAAACCAATCTAAAATTTTCAGTTTTTTATTTTGGTTAAGTGCGACTTATTAATCAAGCGGAAAGACGCATTATCAGTATGCATTATCAGCGAGATGTCTGGTCATCCATATATGCGGCGATGACCAAGCAAAATTAAAAACTTAGTTTTTATCTAAAATATTTAAAAAACAGATACTTCATCAATATATAAATATATTTCAACAATATTAGTTACGAAACAGCCAAGAAATGGTAATAAAACAAAGATAAGATCGTAAAGGAATCGCTAATATTAGCGCATCGAATTTAGGGCTCGTCACCGGTTGTCAAGATTCAACCAGCAGCAGCGGTTCGCATTCATTTCTAAAAACCCTTCTACTCATCTCAGCTTACGGAGAATCTAGGCTGTTCGGTTGTTTCTGACCATACTTGGCGAAACGCGCCATCAGCGCCATCAGAACCTGTCAGTGAAACGGTTCAGTGCGTTTAGACGCGCGCTGATTCTTGGGCGCTTTTACTTAGTTTTAAATGCATTGTCAGTGTACTATAAATTGCCTTCCATTATAGTAAAACTTTAAGATGTCCCAGTTAGTCTCAAACAACCACATTGGATCAAAGAGTTCAAAACGTTGAAGAGAAGCTTTGACGGAGTAGAAAGGCCGAGCCTAGCGTTTTGTTATTTAAATCGACAACGTAATTTACCGAAGAAACAAATTTTTCACACCACTGTTTATGGTATCTAGTTATGTGACTTACAAGTGCCAAAAATCTTTTGAAAATAAAAATCAAGGCCAACAAAAGGCTTGTATAAACTTTTTGTTTCTGTTGGATTTTAGTGTCCTTACAGAATCAGCTAGAGCTCAGGAAAAATCAGAATATTTCATACCAACTTGATTGCAATCCAGTGAATGTTGGTTTTATTTCCACTTCAAACTTTGACTCAATCTTACGTCCGAGGTCACAGGAAGAGGCGAACTAAATAATTCCATAGCAATTTCAATTGAGATATTTAATGGTGGCAATTTTTCTCTGCAGGTGCTTGGAAGAGTCTACCAACAATACGCACGGGTATAATCTTGTTTCATCTCATTCAATCTCATTTCATAAAAAAATCAAAATTAAATACTACGAGGTTCTTTTATCGTCCCCGAGTCATTCATAATTCTCAGAAAAACAACTGTAGCTTGGGCCATATAATTTTTTTTTTCATAAGAAACATCTTGCCGTTATTAAACCTGAGATATTGGATATTCCGAGGCTTTAAAAATGCGCTACAATCCTGTCTGAATACCGACAAATCCCATGCCTATTTCATTTACGAGTACATTTTCCGTACGAGTTAATTTTCGGCGGGAAATTCTCTCTTTTTTAAATTCGTTACGTCTACATTTGACGCAAGGCGTCTCCAAACCCCTTTGGGGCCGTTGATTGCTTTGCGCTTTCGGAATAATACTCCGTTAATAACAGCGCAGGAGTAATCCTCCATTATTATTATTATTATTATTATTATTATTATTATTATTATTATTATTATTATTATTATTATTATTATTATTCCCGATTTTTCACACTTTCTCTGCTTTAGCAGGGAAAACTTTCACCTGTCCAATTGATGTTAAAGGACTAGGCTCGGACTGCACAGGTAGGAAATTCATCCTGACCTACATGAATGTCACTCATTTAAAAATTTTCTAACAATATGACATGTTTGAAGGAGGGTGGGTTTCTGGGCTTTGTCAAAAATATTTTTGATATCTAATTTCTCCAGATTTCTTTTAAAGTTCCTGGTGACAACTATTTCAGCTGATATAACCATGGGGAAATGGGAGACCTCGTGCAACTTCCAAATGTTTTTAATTCAATTGCCAAGTTCTCATATTTTCTTAATTTTTCCGCTTCGGACTTCCGCAAGTTGCGAGTCAAAGGGATTGCGACATCGATTATAGAAGCTGTTTTCTTTTCTTTGTCTATTATGAGGATATCAGGGCGGTTATGATCAACTGTTTTATCCGTCATAATAGGCCGATCCCAGTATAAGACGTGCGTCTTCGTCTCGAGCACAGCATCTGGTTCATACTTGTAATATACTGGAGCATTATTCTCCAACATTCCAAGTTTCATTCCTACTTCTCGGTGAATGAGGTTTGCCAAATGATTATGTCTGCCTAAATAGGCACTCTCTGACAAAGTACTGCACCCAGCCATTATGTGTTCAATAGACTCTCCATTGTTACCACATCTTCTACATTATCGATATCATTTGTTTTTAAAATATGTTTTTCATAGTTTTTAGTTCTTATTACTCTGTCCTGAATTTCTGCTACAAAACCTTCAGTTTCCGGGTACAAGAAACCGTTGCTCAACCACTTCAAGGACGCAGATTTGTCAATCATAGGATCCAACAGAGAGTTCGGAAATTTACCATGAAGTATCATTTGTTGCCAATTTTGTATTTCCTCCTTTAAAGTTGGTACTGTAGTATTCGTGTCTTGGGTGCTTAAATTAAGTGGTGTGTATCCATTGTCAGCACTCACCACCTTCTGCATGAGGGAATCCTGAGACCTAAGTATAGCGTCTCTCATTTTTTGTTCTTGGGTTCTGCAGAGTTTAAAATATTGAGTAGCCCTCGACCACCTTCTCTTCTAGGTAAATACAAACGGATAACAGAAGAGTTAGGATGCAGACATCTGAATTTTGTAAGAAGACCTCTAGTAAGTCTATCCAATGAATTTAGATCCACATCAGACCATTTTACAATACCAAAACTATATATCAGCATAGGTACAGCCCAGCTGTTGATGGCCGTAATGATGTTTTTCCCAGCTAGCTTCGTATTTAGTATTTTGGTCACCCTCTTCTTGTACTTCTCGGTAAACTCGTGTTTAATTTCATTGTGGTCAAGTTTTATATTTGTTGTATTCCGAGGTATTTGTAAGCAGCATCAGGTTGCAGTTCTTCTATGCCTTGGACATTTTTACACAACTTTTCTTCTTTACCTTTCCGTACGCTTATGGTGGCGCATTTATCCACACCGAAGCTCATCCTAATATCTTGGCTGAATATTCTGGTAGTACCTATTAAGGAACAAAGTTTTTGATGTGTTCCAGCATAAAGCTTCAGATCGTCCATAACTAAAATATGATTTAATGTCTTATGATCTGATGAAGTACTTTTGTAGCCAATGGTACTATTGTTTAACAATGACGACAACGGGTTTAAGGCCAGACAGAACCGTAAGGGTGAAAGAGAGTCTCCTTGGAATATCCCACGTTAATGTTCATGGTGCATATTTTCTTCTCATTAGCATGCAGATTTACCCTCCATGTTAGCATCAATGACTGTAGAGTGTTTATGATCTTCGGAGAAATCCTGTAGATTCCAAGGATTCTTATCAACCAGTCATGAGGAACCGAGTCAAATGTTTTTGTGTAGTCTATATAAAACATGTGAAGGTTTTTCTGCTTACTCTGGACTTGTTTTAAAACTACAGAATCTATTATAAGTTGGTGTTTGCAATCTAGAGCACCTCTAATACATCCTTTTTGTTCCTCTGCTATTAACCCATTTCTTTCACAATGCTCATAGTTTTTTCACTGATCAAGTATGTAAATAATTTGTAAACAGTAGATAAACACGTTATTGGTCTGTAGTTTTGTGGTTGTGAGACATCACCTTTTTTGTGAAGCAAGAAGGTATTTCCTTCGGTAAGATGAAGTGGAATCTTACTCGGGTCATTTAGTGCTTCTGTAAAGCAGATGGCCAATGGTTCGTGGATTGCTGTGAAATCCTTCAGCCAAAAATTTTGAAGTCCATCTGGTCCGGGTGACTTCCAGTTATTGGTCTTCTTAATGCTTCTTCATATGTCTTCGGTCGTGAAACCGGTGACCAACATAGGTGGTATTGAAGCACTTTGCTCTTCGATTTCCCTAATCCAGTCTGCGTTCTGTTTAAAATGCTCACTTTTCGACCAAATTGATCTCCAATAATCCTCAAACTCACCGGGCTCTAGATTTAGAGATGAATCTGCCTGACTTCCCGACTCCAGTTGTCTGAAAAACATTTTCCTGTTTTTCTTGAAATCGATATTCTGCTTCTTTCTGTTATATAGAGCATTATACCTTTTCAATCGTGCTCCTTTTAGCTTAGTTTTCTGTCGGTACTCATCCTTCAGTTCCAGAAGTCTTTGCCGACAATTAAGATCTCCTAGACTAATTTTTGTCTGAGCACATATCACAGTTATCTTCTTTAATATTTTTTATTATTTTATTATTAGTATTATTATTTTAATTATGTCATATCCGTCACGTCTCGTCGCAGTCCGTTGGCCAGAGGACCTCCAGGTAGCATCTCCGCGCACGCGCCTCTCGCGCGCCTCTGCGTCTCTACCCAACGGCAAGAATAGGGAAAGAATTAGCATTGAGGTAGAATTTAGGAGACTTCACAGGGGTTGGACTAGCCCTTGTGAAGCAAACTGATTTTGTTGGAACAAATTTACCATGAGATCGATGGGAATCGAACCCGAACCTCCTTGGTGAAAGGCAAGCAACTTCGCTCTGAGCCACCAGATGACCTCGTTGATTTTCCTTGATTGTAAAATTCCCAGACTTTCTGTAAAAATAATCCTCTAGCGTTTTTTCCTGGAGTATGAAACTGCACTTCGCCCTTCTTCCGAATGTTTGGTTTAATTAGATGGGGATAACGAACAAAGGTTTACATTAGATGAGTCGACAGTTTTTGCTTACACTTGAAAGAGAGCCGTTCTGTTCGCGTTTCTGTTTGAACTACCGATACAAACTGAAAACCTTCTTTCGCACATATTGATTACATGTTCTTGACACCTTACCTTGTTCCAAGAAAACTTTGCAGCACTTACTTTTTCTGTTTATTATAAGAAATACCCAAAATAAGTTTAAAATATGTCGCGATCTGTATTGGGCGACAGAGATTCTGCTGTCAGCAACAGAATGGCAGCTATAGCTACGTAACAGTTGATTATCAGCAAGGTTGGGCAAAATACTTTAAATTTAGTATTTACTTTGCCAAAATACTTCGTAATTAAGTATTTAAATACATACTCAAAATACATTAGATTCTGAATTGCTAAAGACATACGTATTTAAATTACTTCACTCAAAATATTGTAAATACAATAACTTTGCATTGGAGCTTTTTTATTGCAACAGTATTTTGTAATTGTCAATTCCAATAAATTACTAATTGACAGTCATGCACTTTTGAACAATAACAAAAAATTTTAAGTATAAAACACTTTCGCTTATACTTCCATAAAATACTTTCAAATATAAAATGATATCAATAATATGTCTAACTCAAATAAGCGGAATTTTCTTTTAAAATGCCTAGTTTTTCAAACAAATCGTCAGAAAAAACTCTTAGTTGGGGGAAGTATAAAATTCGCAAAGAAAAACAATTGTTGAACTGGCGCTGATGAACATAAACTAGTGGTATAAGGAATAAACGCTTTTTTATTGTCGGATAATCGTCCAGAATTTTTAATGATTTAGATTTATCATTTAAAAATGAAGAGAATTTAAGTTCAAGAGCTCAAAGGAGCTTTTATTGTTGTTTCAATGAGGTTCATTCACTCGAAGACTCAAACAAAAAGAAATTACCCTCGTTATCTTCTTCATCTGTATTTTAATGTATTTTAAGTATTTCTTTTTTAAAATACACCTATTTTATGTATTTAAATACATCTCTAAAATACATACCTAAAATACCCAAAAGTACAGTTTTTAAAATACAAAATGTATTTAAAATACATATTTCATATACATGTATTTTAATACTGCCCAACCCTGATTATCACTTGATGCACGATGGTCATCCATTGCCAAGTAATACGGTGCTGGCAAAATGAGATGTAAATTTTAAAAATCAATGACGTTCTAGTTTGTAATTTGGCTTTATTTTACCCATCTATATAATATTCGCAACGTACGAGTTATGGGTATTGTAAACAATATTTTCCCCGTCATTGAAGTACGATTTTACGAATTGCCGTAATAATATTAATTATGCTAATTAATTAGGCTGGATACCGTGACTGTTCTCTGGTTACTCGTGAATGACATCAATTGTTAGTTAGGCAACCCTCTCGACATTTTAAGTTAAATGTTGCAGCTACACCTACGATTTTCCTGCCGCGCGCGATCTTTCCTTCCTCTTCCTTGTCCTCTCCTCTCCTCTTACACACACACACACACACACTAACATGCACTACACTATCACACATGAGTGGATTAAAAGTAGGAGACCTGTCGGGAGCTTACAGCTTGTCCCGGCTGGGGAAGTGCCCCGCTGGTGGGAGGTTGAGGGGAAAACCCCGCTAGTCGACGGTAGGTCGGCGCCAGATCTCGCCATCCAGAGGGGAAAAGATCATCGCCGCCTCCCGAGAAAAACCCGCACAACACTCACGGAACTAATGACCTAAGTAGTTGACGCGCCGGGAAACATCAATCAATCAATCTATCGTCCCGGTAGATTTGGGCCTCGACAATTAATAGAGCGACATGGCGTCAGTGATCACAGCTGTTGACGCGTTCTTTGCATCAGTCTATCAATCAATCCGACAGCTAGTATTTATGACTTTTAAATCATTTGCTTATTCACGTTTTGCTTGATTAATTATTTTGCTTCTGGACGCGTCAACTGCTATGGTCCTGAAAGTGTCCTGTATGTGTAATGCGTGTTATATCGCGGAATGTAGCGATGTTACTCCCCCGCTAGAACGTGAGATCCGGCGCCGACCTATTCACGGTTTGTGAGGGTTACCCTCTCTAGGTATCTCCTCGGATCAAACTCTAAGCTTGCGACTGGTCTCCCGATATGTGCCGTAGTGTAGTACATGCAAGTTTGTCACGTGTAAGGGAAGAGGAGAGGACAAGGATGGGAGTACGGTCTGTGGCTCGTTTATTAAGATACTGCAGCGGCATTCGCCTGGCATTCATTGGAGTAGCGACAGAAAGCTCCCAATCAGAGAAGCCGACCGCTAGAATTCTCTTCCACACAGTAACTGAATTCGTTCTAGCTATGTCGAAAATCCGCCATCGTCGAGACTGGAACCCTACAATACTTAAAAATGAGCATTCTCAGTCAAGGTCACCTTGGCAGCATTGCAGTGGCAACATTGGTTCCCCTGAGCCGTCTCAGCCGCCCTGCTCACCTTAAAAAATCTGAATGAGCAATCTCTCTTTAAGGCAACGCTTTCCGATGGAGCTGCACTAGTAACTGCGAGGTCGCGAGTTTGATCCAGTCAAGCGCCAGAAATCGGCTGGATCCGTTCAATATCAGGGTGTTTGTGGCCCCTGTTGATATCGAATTCGTAGTTCGACTACTCTCATCTGTGGTTTCCCTGATCACTTTCAGACGAGTGTCGGAACAACACTCTGTTCAATGGGTGACAGAGGTTCCCTTCCCTCGCTACCCATCTCCCGGACTGGAGGGCCATGGAAAAGTAGGCCCCATACCATCCCCGCATAGCGGCATTCACCGCCGTCGGGGAAAAGTTCAACATCCCATTATTGTGGATTGACTTAATAATATATAAACAAAGAAGTAAATACATAAATAAAATACAAACGTTATTATTAATATTTACAAGCGACTCTTTCTTTCCTAACAGGACGCCCGATATTGGTTACGACTGGGAAAAGAATGAAGGAAATCCTTTTAATTATTTTACATTTGGTGTAGCATGTTCAGAAGTTGAGATTGACTGTCTAACTGGAGATCATCAGGTAAGTAGTCTATTAATATCAAAGAATATTTAGCTCATCTTATCACTTAAAGTTGTAGATCTTATCGTAAAAATGAACACACTTGAACGCTAAATATATAAATAAAATGAAGGTTTTTTGAAGAAATATTATGAACTTATTGTTTTTTTAACTGTGTGGCTAGTGTATTCTATATTCTAGGCTCTAGAACAGGGCTTTACAACTGGCGGCTCGCTGGATCTTTTTGTGCGGCCCGCGACTGCTTTGAACAATTTTATTATACCAACCAAATACGTTTTTTAAGTTATTCTGTTAAGCATTTTTATACTTGTATAACTGTAATTGTAAACGTGAAATATGTGAATTACAAGTAAAAAATATGAAAAATTAATTATAAATGTGAAATACGTACATTAAAAACATTAAGTATGTTGAATAAAGTCGTATCTAATTTGTTTCATTTTAATATCAGTACTTAGGGTAAAAAACCATCTTAAATTACAATGCGGCCCGCGGCTTAAATAGAATTTTATATTTGGCCCATAAGTACTTGGACAGCCCTGCTCTAGAACATGACTGCTCCGCATGAGCAGAGTAGTTGCAATTTCTGCACTTCCGGTTCGTCCGCCCACAGGGCGCCGATACCGATTATAACCGAAATAGGTTGTTTTATTTCACCGTTTTTTCGGTGATTGTTTTGCTTTGCTTACAGCCGTTTTTAATCCAGTAACCGCGTAAAATTTGTTTTGAAAAAGAAATTAATTAAAAAATTTATATTCGATGGCAGGTGAATATTTGAATAATTCCTCTAATTTATCTCGAAATGAGGTAACTTCAGTTTAAACAACAGTTTTTACATTTTCGCTACTGTTTCCGCAGTGTAGAGAAAGTATTGTAATGCTTTGGGAAAAATGGCGAATATTCGACAGAAAAATTAATTGCTTGACCCTGGTAACGAAAAGGTGGATAAATCTTGTCCCTATATATAGTAAATTACTTCCTCTGCAGCTGTCGTCAGAATCCGTGTTTTGTGGGTCCTTGATACCGAAAAATCGATTGACGCCAAAATGTCTGTCCGTTCATCTATCTGTCCGTCTGTCTGTGTCTGTCTGTCTGTCCGTCCGTCCATCCATCCGTTTGTCCGTCCGTCCGTCTGTGGTCAAAGCTACCGCCTAAACCGTTCATCCTATGTTCTCCAAAATTGATATTCCTCAATCGATCTGGCTGATGTCGCGTGCCCTTGCATTTGATACCGATATTATAATTTTGGGGGTACTTTACATGAAGCTCCTGAGACATTTTCAAAATTTAAAAAAAGGGTCCAAATTTTTTTATTAAATTGCGTTGTCAGATAGAGTAAAGGCTGCTTACGAGAATAGTGCAGATTTCCTTGTCGTTAAAATCTCTAATTTTTCGAAAATCGCAAAGGATCAATTTTTTTCGGAATCTTTCTGCAACTACAATATTGAAGATAGAGATTTTTTCTTCATGAAGTTTGTTCTTTTCAAACATCTGGAAAATTTTCGAAAATAGTAGTTGTGTTTGCGTAATTTTGCGTTTTAAAACAATTATTTTCTCAAAAACGGCTCCAAATCTTCTCTTTAAATTTTCTCCTCATATTTATCAAAGAACGGTAAAAAATTGTGGTGATTCCATTTTCGCCAGTCTCTCTGTATTTTCGTAAAATGCAAAAAATTAACAATGCAAATGTAGAATACTTAAGATAGAGATTTTTGACTTCAATGAAATCTGTTCTTCACTTCTAATCTGTAGTTAACTAGTGGTGCTAAAACAGCAAGTACGTTCTCCCTCGTATTTTCACGCGAAATTACGCGAAAAGTAATCAAATTTTCGAAAAATTGTACGAGAACTTATTTCAAAATCTATCTTTAAGGAACGGATTTCATTAGAAGAACCTCTCTCGTTGATAGTTTAGCTGTAGGAAGAGTCCGAACAAATTTTGACTGTTTGCAATTTTTGAAAAATAATATATGACAACGAACATGAGACCTATGCCATTCTCTTAAACGTCCTTTACACTATCCAACAACAAAATTGAATCAAAAACGATGAAGCCTTTTTTTTTGTTGAAAATTTGGAAAACGTTCAAGAGGTATGTAAGGAAAATGTCCAAGGGGTAGGAGTCATATAAAGTATCCCCCAAAATTAAAATATCGGTTTCAAATTCAAGGGGCCGTGACATCAGCCAGATTTATTGGGGAATATCAATTTTGGAGAAAATCGGCTGAAAGGCTTCGCCGGTAGCGTTGTTCACAGACGGAAGGACAGATGTTTTCCCGTAATTCTATTTTTCGATCAAGTTCGGTCAAGGACCCACAAAACATGTTTTCAAGATCAAGATCTAGTGGAGCTGTTATTTCCATTAACCCATCCTTTAAGAATCTTTATCGCCTCCCGGATTTCTATTCCATATTTTCATGTGAAGCTTGGCTATTATTAAAGCTATTGATATTAGCATCCGAAGACCATCTAACTCAGATATTGTTATTTTCTCTGACTTAGTATCTGTTCTATCCTGTGTCCGCAACCGACATTCCTTAAATCCCCTGATTCAAGAAATTCGTGAAAAGCTTCATCACACCTTCTTAAAAGGATATCGCATTACAATAGCTTGGCTTCCTTCTCACTTAGGCATTCAGGGCAATGAAGAAGCGGATGCAGCAGCGAAAGCAGCAATCTCTCTTCCCGTAATTGAAACTGAAGCTGGCGGTTCGCTTCCTGACCTTAAAAAATATCTCTTACTTGCGGTTAAGAAACTTTGGGACAGGAACTGGAAAATGTTGCCTTCTAAATTACATGCAGTCAGGAAGAATATCGAAGAATTCCCCATCATGTCAACTAGACTTAACAGAAGACATCAGGTGGTTATAACCAGACTGCGCATAGGTCATTTTAAGCTTAGCCATAGCTAGTAGTTGAAGAAGACTACTCCTGATCTTTGCCCAAATTGCAATCTCCCAGTATCGACTAATCACCTCATTGTTGATTGCCATGCAATGACGACTGACAGAGAACATCTCATCATTAATAGTGATCTTCATTCTATCTTCAACTCCTACTCCGACCACATGAAGATTATTCAACTTCTTACGAAATTTAATCTGATAAATTGTATTTAAGAATTGAGTGCGCAGATAAATTATGTGCGC
>JAHLJT010008446.1:137716259-137736637 GCA_031308135.1 Acheta domesticus
AACTCCAACTTATCCGAATTAATGGGGACCGGAGACCTCATTCCGATAATCAAATTCGGATAATCGGATTTTTTTTTAAAAAAATTGCCATTGGAGAGAATAAAGCTACGTTTTGATATTGCACTATTTTTTTATTGAATTAAATGAAGAACATGAATTTTCACATGTTTTAAATATAAATAAAATGTACTTATGTACAAGTTTAGAAATAAAATCATTGTTTTTTTAACATCTCCGTTAATGTAAGCTGTTTTGCGGTCTTCAACCGTTTTCGGGCAGCCAGGTCACGCATTCGCTTGACGGTGAGCAGTTGCAAGTGGTCACACTCGGGCTGACGCTCCATCCACTTCAAAGCAATCTCGAGGCCGGCAAATGCTTCACTAGCTGATGGTCCAGCGTCTACTTCACATCAGCAGAAAGTTCTTCTTCCACTTCCACCTTCAACATCTTCTCTCACACTTACAACAATTTCATCGTCATTGAGAATTTGAAAACCAGGGTCAGACGGTGTCACAAGCCATCCACTCTCCTACATCTTCAGCACTTACTTCTGTACAACCGGAATTTTTACAATCATTTTTCTTCTTATTTCCTCTAGTGACAACGCATCTTCATCATCATCATCCTCTCCATATTCTTGTTTCTCATTTTCTTCAGATTCTTTTTTTTTTGTTCTTCTCAGACGGTAGGCCTTTCAGTTTATTCCACGCACGTCTTAGCGTCACTGCCGTAACCAACTCCAAGCTTCCGCTACCATGTAACAGCAGTCCTTTAAATTGATTTTGCTATGATTTGCCAAAAACCAATTCTTCATCTTCAGCACCTTCGATCAGCAGTTTTCTCAGCAGTTGCCTTCTGTAATGGCGCTTCATTGTTTCAATAACAGACTGGTCCATGGGTTGCAGCAAACTTGTAACATTGGGAGGCAAAAACGTCGTTTTAAACTGCCCATTCTCTCTTTCCACAGTTCTGCTGTAGGATGAGTGGGTGCGTTATCAACAATTAAAAGCACCTTACTGCCTTCTTTTCCCACCGATTTTTGGTGCTTTTTCACTTCAGGAATAAACACTTCATCATACCATTCGGTAAACAAAGCTGCAGTCATCCAGGCCTTGGGTTGACTTTTGTAGAAGAGTGGAAGTTTTTTTACGTTTTTAAATGCTCTTGGATTTCTTGATTTTCCTATCAAAAGAAGTGGCAGTTTATGATTTCCAGTGGAGTTGGCACAGTTAAGCACTGTAACCGTTCTTTACTGACCTTATGTCCAGGGGCACTAGATTCCCTTTTAGAAGCCAAAGTGGTTTTTGGTAATGCTTTCCAAACAAGGCCAGTTTCATCGGCATTATAAACAAACTCCGGATCATAGGATTCTGATGCTTTTTAAAATTTTTCAATAAAATTTTCAGCAGCTGCAGAGTCTGCTGAAAGCTTCTCACCAGCCAAATCTAACTCGCGTACACCATGCCTGAATTTAAAATTCCTTAGCCAGCCGTTACTAGCCTTAAAAGATGAAACCCAAGCTTTTCTGCTAAGATTTTGCTTTTTCACAAAGATTGGACCTGAAATCGGATTTCCCATAGAACGTTGCTGCAAAAACCATTTAAACACGGCATCTTCCAATTTTTGTTGGTTGCTGTCTTCATTGTTTTCCTGGAGGAACTTCCATCTTCATTTTCAAGCACCGAAACAAAGTTTAAAAGTGTTGACTTACTGTTTTTAATGGAGAAATTGTTGCTTGTCCAACACCATCAATCTCAGACAACTTCTTACCCTTACACCTTTATCGAGTTGCTCTATAATTTTCAGTTTGTCCGCTAACGATAGCACAACACGTTTTCTTTTCGAAGCCATGGTATAAAAACAATACAGTATTGTACAACGCACAAACAAAGTAAGCCGTAGCGAAAGAGTAGCGCCCTCGAGCAAGGTCAATAGCACACTGGCTATCAAACAACAATGACAGGTGCGCCGTGACTGCAATGCGCCGGAACTTGTCTTAATTTGCCGTTGTGCCTATACTGACTTCGCGGGGGGAAGTCAGTGTAGGCACAACGGCAAGTTAAGACAAGTCAAGTCAAGACTTGACGCGGCAAACACTGGCTTCGCAGGGGGAAGAATAATAGCGCACTTAGACTTTTTTTGGACAATTTTTTGTGATTCGGATAATCGGCGATTCGGATAGTCGGAGTTCGGATAATTGGAGTTCTACTGTATTTTAACTTCATCATAGATTTGTAAACCTTAGATATTGGATTTTTATTTGTCTACGTGGCAAAGTTACTGTGCAAGTATGGCAACAACAAAAAGTATTTTATATCAAATGTAATTAATTAGTGTTTACAGTTTATAACTCATATGCTTTAGAAATGATATATAACCTCAAAAATGTCAATTTTTTCAATGTAAAAATCTTCTTCTGGAAGGATATAATATAGGGACAAGATGGCCAGTATTGCAATGTACCCTGAACGTAGCAAATGCTATTAATACATTTTCCCTTGTCTATAATGAATAATTATTAAGTCACGACACAGCTGCCCTGGACATGACATATTTACTTATCTATGTTTATTTCAATGCAATTAATCCAAAATTAACGAAGTTTCGATTACGATATTTGGCTGCATAACAATACACCATACATATTTATGGACATTTTAGGTACAACTGTAACCCAATGCAACAAAAGATTGTATGTAATGTTTCTAAGAGATATAGCTAACTATGGAAACTCAACCAGCAAATACATTTACGATACAGACTGTGTTACTTAACTTTTTTTAAACTGTGGCATTGTTTTACTCACGGCAATGTTACCCGTCGTTACCTTATTGTATGTCTTATTTCATTTTTCTGTTTGGTTAAAAAAATATGATATCAAGAAATATTCTACATTTGCACAAGTATTTTATCATCTCTAGGAAGAAAAAAACTCGAACTGTGACAAGTTCTTTCCAATCAATGAACGCTCCCAAATAAATCGATTCTATGAAAACATGAAACGTTTCTCAGATAAGTCCTCTATTTTAACGAAATATGAAAAATATGCTCTTATAATCACAGGAATATGCACCAACAGGAGAAATTGGCCAAATATGCACAATATGCACCAACATATCAAAATAGCATCTAATTCTGACCAAACGTCAAAATTTTCAGTTGGCTAAGCCCTGAAGCAACGAGAAAAATATGCAACATCATAGAAATCCGCTCCCTAATCATAAGTATGTATTATATAAAATTGTTTATTACTTCAACCCCATTTAAAGGGCATTTATATCACAGGATATTAATGGGATCTTGAAAACAAAACACAATAAGAAGAAGTAACTAAACTGTACAAAGTATATTGCAGAGTTCTGGAAAAACACTACTACAGATTTGTGAATATTTGGAATATGTTTCATATCTTCAAATAGTAAGATCCCTTCCCTTCCCCGACCGCGCTTTTGCTGGTGGAGCGCTGCGTGACCTTGTGTGGCGGACTGTTACAACTCAAAATATCCGTTAAACACTAATCGCAAAAAATCAAAATTACTCAAAAAATGCTTATCTCATATATGACAAAATGTATATCATTGGGTTCGCCTTTTTACGCACGTCATAATAGACTGAAAAATATGTATAGTTCCATTTGAAATAACTCGTAAAATACAAGTAATAAAATATTTACACCTATCAATTACCCCCATTTCCTTCATGATTTCCCTGAAAACTGCATTGCAATAACTTTACCGTTCAAAAGCTACTGAGGTGCTAAAGTTACGTGACTCAGCCTGTATATTTCCAACAAGGAAAAGCAGTTTTAACGAATATGAAGATTCCCAACTGTCAGCAAAATTACTGAATGTCTCTTGGTTGTCTTTTTATCTGGTTCAGAGTCATTACCACATCAATTAAGTTTACTGCCGAGTTGACAACCGTCTGGTGTGTACTATAGTACATATATGTTGCAATCTCAGTGTATACTGAAAGGATTATTATTGTATACTTTTCAATGTTGCACATATAACACAATAGGACGACGCAATTACATTTGCAATAAGGCCTGAAATGCAAACTACCAGTGTTGTCACAGCTACTACAACCCTTTTTCCCTTTCCAATTTTCAGCCCTTTTCTCACAGAGTACCATTTCTCATTGTGTTCTACTCTCTACCATTATTATTCAAAAAATAAACACCTTTGGTGTTAATTTTCTTGCAGAAATTTACGGATATATTGGGTTTTAAAAATAACCATTCATCAGTAATCATTACGTTAATCGTTTAGTTATTATATTCTTCGAGTTCTATACAGAAATAATGAAATATATACTTACTCTGCTCCTGATAAATCCATTGAATAGCCACCATTATTGTATATATACACTTCACAACCAGTTATTTTAACCATCATTGGTAAAAGAAACTTTGAACCGTCCAAGAATGGATGCCTCTGACCATCACTATCATATCTTCGTCACGATCCAGCATGCACCGAACTGGTCGTTGTAACCTAGAAACACTTATAATGCATGTTATAAAACATATTACTAACTTCCAATGTGCAGATAAAGAAAAACTATGCAACCTCTGGCCATATAGAATGTCTGATTTCGTTAGATATCCAGGAACTCGAAAAAAAGCAAAACATCTATTTTTATAACTTCCAATGCACGCATAAATTGAAAGAAACTATGCAGCCTCCGGCGATATAAATATTTCTAGTTTTTTAAATACTCAGGAAGTGGTGAAAAATAAAAAAAAATTAAACAGTTTTAAATTTCGTCAGAAAAATGCAAGTATTTGATTGTGTTATTCCGCTTATTCACATACTGCGCATTCCGACTGAATTCTCATGCTCAGTGTGTCACATTTTACGACACAGCTGATGCCATGCGACACCAAGGCTCCAAGAAAGAGGTCGTATATAATACATACAGGGTCTCCAATGTGTGGACAACAAGACTTCGAAATAAGCTTTTAAGTCAATTTTGATTTTGATTTATTTAGTAAAAAATCAGTAACAAACTATTGACGTATGGCGGCGAAGATCACCTGCGCACGTTTTCCTTGAGTTCCAGAATTCCTTTCCAACATTTTACCTATAAAATTTTAATAGATGAATAAAAGTTTAAAATAATAATAAATTTTTTTAAATCGCACGTTATCGCGAAAACATTTGAAAAACTAGACATTTTCGTTCCCAAGTTACTTATTCGCATCGGTAAACGAATTCCAGATTTGATTTTTCTGCATTGCTAACAAATATTAACTCATCCCCAGCTCTACTGCTATCGCTACAAGCAAAAGGAGACTTCAACAAAATGTGTCCCTAGTGAAGCTACACAACTATGTCACAAGCTGCACTCCATCAGCAAAACAAGGGACGATCTCAGCATTTTCTCAATGGATCAAGGAAACTGGGCAAAACCCTGATCGAGATGGGGGCCATTGACCTGGAAGCTGAAGTACAGTACTTGTTACAGGCATATTCTATTTTTTTAAAATAAACATTATTTTTCTTTTTGATTATAAGCATAGTCTGTAATAGTATAGAAACAGATATGCAGCAGAAAAGCTTTTATTTTTAATTTATATTCATGTACCGACTTTCATTGTTTTATGTGATCTCGTAATGCGTTTGTAAAGTAACGTACATATATTGTATGTAGATTTATTGTAGTGAGCTGCTGTTACTGACACTTGATGAATGTGATTTCTACGACATGTGTTGTAACTATAAATATCAGTATCACATGAAAAAGATGTTACCACTGTTAATTAAATCAGTTTTTCGCCCACCGTTAAAAAATTAAAGATTCGTAAATACATAGGCAACGCAATGATAAGATTCCAAGCTCAATGAAAGAGGGTTACAGGGATCACGTGGATGGCATTTTTGCATTATTCGAATTATTTTCTTTTGCAATCTAAAGGTCTGTGTGCTATGGATACCCACGATGAGCTTCCCCAGAATAGTACGCCATATCTCAAGCGTGAATGACTACTACTTACAAAATACACTCAACGAGCTGCATGAAGGCTGAGAGAATTTGAAAGAATTCTGAATGCATAACATAAATGAACTTAATTTAGAGTTTAATTCTGTTACATGTACATTCCATTTGAGGTTTGAATTGAGAGACCTAGAAATTTCGTTACCTTAACATCTGCTAATTGCATACTGTTCATTTTCAATGGAATGTAAGAATGCCGATTCGAAATGCAAACTGCATTAAAACCGTTTTCTTTCGTTAGCTATTAATTTTTATTACGAAACCAACTTGAAACTTGTGAAACTGTACTATTTATTTTTTTCTTACTTGCAAGAACATTCATGTCATCAGCAAATATAACTGTTCTTTCCATTTTTATATAAAGGGCATATCGTTTATGTTAACAGAAAGAAGATAGGACCTACACTGCGATTTTTATAACTTTGTCCCTCAAGGCCCGTCTTCAAGATGGAGTATGTCACGATATTTTGCGTCTTTCTCAGTCGTGCCGCTAGATATCGCATGATCGCGATCATATAAAGCAGTGCTTCCGATCATGCGACTTCTAGCGGCAGAACCAAGGAAGACGCGAAATGCCGTCGATATTCTATCGTGGCCGGAGGGGCTTGAGGGGCAAAGTTATAAAATCGCACTATAAGATCGCACCTTGCGGGACCCCATTCTCAACTGGCAGAGAATTGGAAAGATATGTAAATAATATCATTTTTGCCGGTACGGTATTTCTACTCTTTAAGATCGATGTTTAAGGTACGAGGTTATCCACTCTACTCACGAACTCCATACGGAAGTATTTTGGGAGTAAGATGTTATGGTCAATAATTTCAAAACCTTTCGAAAGATCTAAAAATATTCCTGTGGAGGCTTTATTTTAGTCCATTGATGAAGCAACATCTTTAAAAAAAAATAATGCAGTTTCCATAGATTTTGATTTTCTAAAACCGTGTTGCGAGTCTGAAAACGGTTCGTTTTTCCTGAGAAAAGTTTCCATTCGCGTTTATATTATTATAGAAAAGCCAAAGATATTTTTGAAAAAACTGACAAAAGAGAAATTACATAGCATCATAGGCTTTCACGGCCGGAGTCAAGATGTGAGATTTTTCCGGGCTGGTGGGGGCCGTGGTCCAGTTGGCACTGAAGGGCCAAACGTATCGTCCATGACTACGGTGGACATCTTCATTGGCGGCAGGGTCGCGGGCGCAGGATCCGAGGGAGGCGGGTAGCTGGCGACCCAGAGAATTGGCCAGTAATTTTGAATTTCATTTTCGTTCCCTTTCTTAAAAAGTGGCTTAATTTTGCTGTTTTGAAAATATCTGGAAGTATTTCTGAGCATAAAGAAGCATTGAAAATATGTTAACGGTGTATAAAGGCAGCTGCACAAGTTTTTCATTAACAATCCGGAAATGCATCCAAACCAGATGAATCTTTATTGTTTAGTTTACTGGATATTCTGAGTATTTCATTGAAAGAAGTTTCGGAAATAACATCATGTCGAACATTTTTTGGGAAGTATGATGTTGAATTTTGTCGTTTTACTCCCTTCGTAAGATCACCGCAATTATAGAAAAGTGTTGGTTGAAGAGATTCACAACTTTTTCTGGATTACTTGCTTCTCTTTTATTGTCCTTTAAAACAAAATTCTCTACCAAGTATCGAGATGTCGTGGTCGCGTTTTTTACGATATTCCACATTGCTGTAGTTTATTACTAGTGTTCAAAAATATCCCGATTATTTTTCATTAGTCTTTGTTTCTTAAAATTATTTTGTGTTCTCGGAAGTAGACACGGAAACCGGGTGATACGTTATGATGTATAGAAATAATCTAAAGGGTACGTTTGTTTTTACACGATGTTCCAATTCCTTGTGTGATCCAGGTATGACTTTTCTGTTAAATGTTTAATATTTTTTTCTTTTTAAAGAAAAGCTCGCGTTAAAGTAAAATGAAAGTTTTCAGAAAAAGAAATTATATTTTTCATTTGAGTCAACAGAGTTATAAACTGCGCCTCATGATTCCTTCAGTAAGTAGTCCGTAAATAATTTTATGTTAGCTACAGAGATGCTCTGCACGAGCGTATATTATTTATTGTGTCATTGTTTATGTTTATTAGTAATGGTCAGTATTTGTGCATCGTGGTCACAGTAACTGACATTATTTTTTTATTATTTCACATCTACTTGTAGGTTTGTTAATTATATTTTGATCTATTGCTTTTTGTATTTTAAATGTATCCGTGCAGGTATATTGACTGTAATACCTAAATTTAAAAAAATGAAGTAAATTCAGAAACTGCTCTTTTTCGTGGGATTCACTCAGAAAAGCATATTGAAATCTCCACATACAACAATGAATTTAAAAGAGCTATTACTGATTTTGTTCAGAGTTATCTCCAGTTTTTCTAAGAATATGAAATAATCTAAAACCCTCTTTGTTGGAGGTCTGTAGATGCAAAGTAAGGTAATTTTTGAACGTAGTAGGATGAACCACTATTATTTCAAAAACTTTTTCGACTGCATAATAGATTGAATTCAGACAAGAAGGAAGATCAATATCTTTTCTAACGTAAGTGCACGAACCTCCGTAAACAGGAGTCTTTATTTGATTCCCTCGCTCTACAACACGATCCTGCAAGATAAAACTAGGAATTTGGAGTGCATTAGATCATTATGAGACAACCAATGTTCTGTTGCAGAAAAACATCTATTATTATTAGTTCACATTGTAATGCTGCCTCAAGAAATACAATTTTTATATGAAATATTGCACATTATGATGCATTATTCGATCTTTTGCATGTACCTTCACGGTGTTTCTAACCCGTGTAGGTAATTGCACGGTAGAACCTACACCGTGGTAGGTTTATCCACTTTTTCCGTTATCAGCGCCCGGTAACGAATTTTTGTCTGCCGAAAAGCCGCCGTTTTTTCGCGCTTCATACATAACTTTCCTCGAAATTTTCAAAGACAACTGACATTTAAGACGAGGTTTTACTGTTTTAATTATTCTAAAATAATATTTCCGTTCTACTATAAGGAACCCGAAAAATTAAGAAAATGTGGGCAAGTCCGAATTGAGAGTATGTGGAAAGTTCGAAAAGCTAGCCGAGACCAATGGAAATAGAAACTAATACGGAAATTCTGTGCCATTCTGAAGCACTAGTTATTTCTGTGTGTTAATTTTTTTTGCCTCTGTCCAGGAGATCCTGAGTTCGAGTTCCGAAGTTGGCCGGCTATTTCGACACTAGCTAGATAGCCAGGTTGAGTATGTGACTGTCTGAAGAGAATTCTAGCGGCGAGCTGCTGTGATCAGTAGTTTTCGTGGTTTCTCTGATCAATACTCGGCCCCTCACTGTTGCCGCTGTAGCGTAAAACTTGTGCATTCTGCAAAGTGCATCCTTCGAAAAGCGGTGCCCGGTCGGGAGTGAGTGTCCCTTGACACTCAGGAATTGTGATAAGAGGCGTGATACGAGCAGAGGTCGCACACTGGTGTGGCGTAGCAGCATTTAGCCTGAACCACATCACAGAATACAATAGTTTGTAGTGGCGCCCGAAACGATACAGGATTGGGTAAAGTCTGTGTACAGTAATTTTTTCGAAAATTTTTGAATTTGATTAATTAGTGATTCCGAGTGCGTTAACGGCCAAGTTCATTAGTCCCACAAATGTAATGCATGTGCTCCACGGGAGATGGCGGTGATCTTCCTCCGCTGGACGGTGAGAGCCGCGCCGACCTACCGTTGTGTAACGGGGTTTCCCTCAACGAGGTATGTCCCACGAGTGGGGGCACCATCCCAACTGGGACAAGCTCTAAGCTCCCGACCGATCTCCCGGCATGGATGGTAGTGTAGTGCGTGTGTGTGTGTAAGGGCAAGGCTAGGACAAGGAAGAGGAAGGAAAGCTCGCGCGATCCGTTTGTTAGGGCACTGCTCCGACATTCACCTGGTGTTGATCGGAGAAACCATGGAAAACTACCGATCAGAGCCGCCTGTCGCTAGAATTCTCTTCCAGACAGCGACAGAATTCGACCTAGCTATCTAACTAGTATCGAGAATCTGCTACCGTCGGGACTGGAACCTAGGCCCTCCCGGTCAGAGGCACTGCAGTGACATCAGTTCCTACCCTGATCCACTTCAGTGGTAATTTGGAAGATAATAGTCATTTCTGGATTATGATCAGGCATTTTTTCATTTCATTCATAGTTCGTCATTGGTTATCAAACTCGGCCTAACGGCCGCGTTTGTTAATTCTCCAATCTCTCATTACAATAAGATTCTTACAATAAAAGTTACAAGTATTGTGACTTCAACACGAAAGAGACAATTTTTAATTTGAAAAAAAAACATCTAATTTAACAAACAATATTAAGGCAACATACTCCTAACCGGTGTTAGAAATATAATAAAAAGCATATGTAAAGCTGATACCTGCTCTGATCGGCCCATGGCAATTTTGCTGCGAACGGTGCATCGTATTTCATCGGATCTTGGCAGTATATGTTTAAAGGAGCAAAGTTTAGCTTCCCAAAAATGTAATAAATAAATTAATGCAATGACGAACTGTACATCTTGAACCCACAGCTTTGTTTGCGGATAGAAAATCTAGATCTTCTCCACTTACACTTATTGGAAAATGTGGTTCTTGTTTCAGAGAAAAACCTCTTGCAAGTGGAAGACTGGTTTATGCACGACTGGGACGACTGGACTCAGACGATTGGATGAATACATAACCGGAACGCACCGATGGAGGGAGCATGAATTCTGTGTACAGAAGGCCGAACCTGACGGAACGCCGCCATCGAGCGGGGAATCTTCCGAAGAGGAAGCAAAAGGGCTCGTTCATAGGTACCAGATAAGGGGAAACGCCCCACCGCCGTCCCCGTCCCCACCCCACCCCCGCCCCCGCCCCTAAAAAAGCCCATGCACAGCCTCCTGCAAAGCCTCCAGCAAAGTCATCCTGCAAAGCTCCTGCAAAGCTCCTGCAAAGCCTTCTGCAAAGCCTTCTGCAAAGCCTTCCTGCAAAGCCTCCTGCAAAGCCGCCTGCAAAGCCTCCTGCGGCAGATAAAGATATAGCCACTCCAAGTGAAACTGCCGTTAGCGAAGTTGAACTTAAAAATATAGATCTTACAACGGTCGAAGAGGGTGACAAGGGCATCGACATTCCCATTTCAAGAGATGGAAACGAAAATTCCAATAGCGGAATCATTGGGCACAGCTGCAGAACGTGCCCACAGACTGCACCCGAGACCTTTCTAACCGGAAAGCTTATGGAGAGCATGTCTAAAAACGTAGATTCCGACTCACATTCCACAGAGTAGTGGCATCTCCCGAAAAGAAGTACACATCGAGTACCAGGGGAGTATTCCAAAAAAACTTCTGAGTAGTGAGGTTGTTAGGCCTAACGACGCCAAAGGGGGTATGAATCACGAAGCACGCAAACAAAGGAACCTGGCATCATCGTAAAAACGTTAATTGAAATACAAGCAACAATCCAAGGGAGAGATGAAACACCCAAACAAAACCATAACTACACACCGTTCGTTACTGCTGATAGTCAGCCTCTTAAGACTGGTAAAAGGTCACATAACACTCAAACAGATATATCTGCCATAAACGTGTTGTTATTTTAATCCCCCAACGACAGAGCCAGAATCAAACGCCGCAACCTCTCCGCAGCACGCATTCCCGAGAATGTAACTACGACGGCTACACCATCACAAAACACCCAGACTCGCATCTCTAATTCAGACACGAAAACCTCCTTAGAAATGCTCCGGTCAAAAAAATGGAATCTGATTCATCAAGTAACGGCGGGCGTAGTTTATAGTAACTGGCGCACCTGTCAAACGTTATTGGATCTAGGGCCCCGCTTACAATACTTACTACGGCGGGAAGAAGTGAAGATAATTCGAGAAGGTTTTATACACGCAATCAAAGAAGGAACCGTAGGAAAAAAACGAAGGTTCAACAACTAACCACAAAGCTTCTTTTCGATGATGAACAGTGGGAGCCTGAGTAGTGACATGAATGAGAGAAGGACATAACCCTCATCCTAGAATGGAACGTGTGGAACCAACTAATGCAATTAAGGACTCCCACGAGGGCGACTCAGATAATTGCTGTAAGGAGAATCATACTTGCCCATCCCATTTCGCGCAACAACAAATAGAGGGACGACAAGAACGCACATACGAAACTTTTTATGCTCTTCATCACGACCTCAATTACAAAAGGGCTCATAGGGTCAGCAGTGTACAAAGTGTAACAAGTTCACACATTCCCATTACAAAGGTCATAACGTGTTATGAAAACTTGCATGTTTCCAGTATGAGAAGTTCGCTAAATGTTATGTCTCCCGCAAACAAGGATGAAAAGCGAAAGTAAAATGTACATCTGTTAGTAATAAAGAAAAAAAACTACACTGGATCTTTATTTCACAAACATAAACTATCAATTTCGACAAGTGAAAGAGAAAGACTCACAGATAAAGCCAATTCAAACATTGTTGAGGATATCACACAAAAAGAGACATCTCCACCCACGCTGGATTGTAAACAATTCGCCAAATATGGAGAATATATTGGCGTTCTGAGAGGCCATGACAGCGAAACTGCGGAGAACAGGAGTAAATCAGAGGAAGATACTACAAAGATAGAACATGCCAAAATAACAAAACCCGATATTCCGACAAAGGAACGTCTCTTTGGCGACGATACTCAATTGTTTAACGAAATGCCACGAAATATCTCCATAGGTCAGTTCTCCAACAGTAGTGCACGATCGTTTTTCAGTCGCATTTCTAGAGAGAAATTCAAACCAGAATTTTGTAATCGCACGCTGTCTACACTTCTGAGCGCAGAAGAAAAACCTGGAAGTACCAAAGCGGAAAAAAAGAAGAAAATTGAGAACACCGGCCACTCAAAGGTGCAAAAGAGCAATGCAGTTACTTCTCAAAGCACGGACTCTGTGTATCCAGGCAGCACCTCCAGCAGCTACCATAAGTCTGAAAGTAGTGGGACAGTATCCACGGACAGTGAGAATCATCTTACGGGTTATAATTCCGGTAGGGACAGCAAATGCTTACCGTATGATAGTACAGTAAAAGAAAAATATAGTCGTTCTAAGCAACACATCACTGGAGCGAAAGATCATGTGAGAGCAAGTAAGAATAAAGGTACAAGAAAAGCTACCTTTATCTCCATTGAAAACACGAAAGAAGGAAAGAGATTCACGCTTCAGAAAGGAGACAATGACGATGCAGAAAGCGAAGAAAAGATACAAACCATGGTAGAAAAAAATCCCACAGGTGTTTCACAATGATAGTACAACTTCACGTAAAATTACAGAGCACACTAATGAATACGGCAATCTTTTACGTGCAAACTGCATTGAAGAATACACAATGGCAGGCCGCCAGGAAGTTCAAAGTATTGGAATCCACAGAGAGACACCGAAGAATGAAGCATCTTCTAAAACTATCAGATGTTTGAGAGAAAGAAAGGTATTTCCGCCTCGCCATCACGAAAATCAAGAGATGGGCAACAAAGAAACACATTCATTAGATGTAAATGTGATATATGACATCAGAAATAAAAAAAAATGAACTGGATAGACAAACCGTCCGAGGTTCAAATTACGACAGGGAAAAAACCAGAAATTCAACTGTCTCAAAGAAAGCCAAAAATGCATCACAAAACACAAATATTGAACAACATATGAGCTACAAAGACTTAAGTGAAATCTATAGAAAAGAAAAGTTTAATTCTGTTCCTATGCATGCAGTGCCTCATCCACTTGCAAGACAGATTGATGGAAACAAAAATAGAGTCCCACAGAAGAATGACATTCACACACAGAGTAAAACGGAAGGTCAAGAAGTCCAGGTCTCCGCACCTGGAGAGAAGAAACCTTCGTGCAAAAGGTATGGAAAATACAGTAAAAAATCAGAAAAAAAGGAAAGGGAGACACACGTCTGAAAATAACCAAACCAGAAACAGAAAGGATAGAGAAACAAAGGAAAGCGAAATGCCCATTCCTATCACAATAGATGTTATGCCTCACTCAATTTGCACCGCAAGGCAGTTTGATACAGACAGCCATATCTCACAAGAAAAAGTAAGGGAGACAGGTAGTAACACGAACACTCAACATGTCAAGTATTGAGAGATGAAAAGAAGAAATACAGACATACGGCAACCTCACACACAATTCAAAAAACAGGAGAAATAGGGGGATTGAAACAACACAAGGGCGAAATCAAAGACGTAAGAGCAGCTTATTCCTTCGCAGCCCACACTAGTTCATCATTACAAGAAATTGCAGTCCCGAGTCATATGGACTCGTATAATGCCTTGTTGAACATCGGCGACCAAGATAGGCCTGGACGGTCATACAATTCACGGTGAGAAGGAGAAGGCACATTATCTCAGACGAAAGGGCGGGTCCCATAAAATCCATCATAAAAACGAACATGGTCATACGCCGCCACCAACAAAGAGACTTTCACAACACCCTCCAAGATCCAGAGACGAAAATACAGCTCACGGTAGAGAAGCAACGGATCATACAGCTACCACACACGCTGTTACGGCCCTCAACAGGCGTAAGAAAAACGAATTGTCGGCAACAGACAAGTGTCGATCACCAAAGATCGCAATGGGCCAGTTGATCATAATGTTAAACAACGCAAAGAAACCACAGTTGAGAGAACAAAACATCATTACAATGAAGAACTACAAGTAAGCGAATATAACAAAGAAAATCACGGAAAACTATAAAATTGACCAAAAACAGAGAACTTCCAATGATCCGACTACCGATATGGATGCCCACAAACATACAGAAGGAAACCGTGCTGATAAAAAGAAAGATATTTTCGGTGACAATAATGATGATGATGAGCATCATGAGACGCACGCTCGGATAGACGAGAGTGGTGAAATTAAAGAATCAAACAAATCAGTCTTCAATGAAATCGACAATGAGAGAAATACACAGGAAGAAACACAAAACTTGAGCGTAAATCATGAAGGCAGAGGGGTCGATTCTCAAAACAAGGAAGGAAGGATACCTATTAAAAAGGTTCAACCTCTAAAGATCCCAAGGAAAGATTACCTAAAGAGAAAATGAAGCTTCTTTTGAAATGTGTTCCCAAAAAAATTGGAAATCTGATAAACACAAAGTGCAGAGATTTAGAAGGGGGGGAGGAAAATCTAGAACTAAAGCAATATCAAAACCCAGTCGAAAAGATGAAAAAAAAGGAAAATGAGAAAATATCGCAGGCACACCTCAGGCAATAGAAAAAGCAAGAAAGAGACTCACATATCGAAAAAAGAATCGCTCCAGGAGGATACAGAAAATGCTAAGATTTACTCAGTACCAGTTAAAAGACAGACAGATGTGGGGGGACATAATGCTTTGAATGACAGTCACAGTAAGGAACGCACCATACGTAAAAGTCAAAAAGATCGGAAACAAAGTCTCAGAGGAAGAAAACAACGAAAGCAGAAACACCCTCAAATACAGAGGAGACGCAGAAAAACGATAAGAGTGCCGAACAGCCCTCGAAAGAGAATGAAAAAGGTAGAGGGGAAAATTTCTCCAAAATTATGGAAAAAAAGACCGACTTGTTCTGAGACTACCCACGTCATTTTCCCACTCACATAATGTTCCGAAGGGAAAAGGTGAAAAGAATGATTATTCTCAAGGAATAAACGGCGATAAACAGAGTAAAGTGAGCAATAAAACAACACAAATGGGAGAGATTAAAAAATCGCCAACCCCCAGGAATATTTCAGCAATAAAACAGAAAATGAGAGAGTAGAAATGGATCATCCACAATCCACAACAATCATCCAAAAAGTGAAAGGAAAAAAGATTCTCAAGAAGAAGGTGCAGCACCTTCAATCACTACCCAAGATGTGACTCACTTTTCTCATAGTGCAAGATCGCCTGAACAAAAGAGAGATGATGAGACATTCGACGTCTCCTCCCCAAAATTATACAGCCAGGAAATAAGAAAACTCAACACATCCGAAAAGATAGTGCAAAAGATACCGAGAAAGGTATTTCAAATGCAGCAAATGCGAAGACCCGAAAAGTGGGGCTCAAACGAAACAAGAACACCCTCCCTGAAAGTAGCGGAAAGGAAATGGAGAAAAAAACAGAAGTGGTGACTCTCTACACTGAGGCTTCAGGCGATGTGATCTACTCAGGTGACGCTAGAGAAGATAGAGTGACCAATGGTGACATATCACACGACGATGTCGGTCAGGAATTTGTTAAGTCTAAGAACCAAAAAGTTATGGCTAAGGGATCCCAAAAAGTGAAACGCACGCAGAGAGCACTCTCAAAAGAAGAAGAAAATATAAAACAAACAAAAGAGCCAAGCCAGCGCACAGATGACGCGGTAGATAAAAAACAAAAATGGTTCTCAAATTGCAAAAAAATCGACAAATTCAATTACCCTTCGTCCCACGTCGGCCACTAATACTGATGCAGGAAAGTGTGATAAAACAGAGAACCGTACAGCTAAACACGAAAACCCATTGAATCAAAAGACAAAGAGCAACAAAAATTGCACAAAAAAAACACATCAGAAAAATCGTCAGTAATGTGAAACAAAGCAAACTACTTTCGAAACATAAAGAGGATAACAAAGATACGGGAGACAACGATCCTAGGAAAGGTGAACATACTCCTCGCGGTCCCATAAACAGCCAATTGTGGAACCATTCCAAAAAAACCTGGAAGGTTTACAGATGATAACGATTTACCTGATAAGGGCTTCTGATAACTCCATTATGCCGGACGAAGAGGATCAAAACAAGAACAAGGGTCATGGTGACATCGTACTCAGTAAAATACATTCACCAAAAACGAAGGAAAGGTATAACAAAAAGACAAATGGTGATTTGGAAAAGTATGCGAACTCAGGCATTCAAGAGCGTCAGATGGGAACAGAGCAGAAGGTGAAAGGTCGAAAAGTGGAGAGAAATTCACCACTCACTGTAAAGCAGAGAACTAAAACAATGTCAAGGGAAGAAAAAATGAAGACCACCAGCTTATCAGACTACCAGCAGTAATATTGAAATAGATCAGGTCACCACAAAGGAAATAGAATGTGATCACAGCAAGGAAAAAGAGTCGCCCCCTTCCGACACTAGATGCGTCTTACCATTTTCAACAACCACAAGGAAACAGAATAGTAAAATGAAGTATACGTATCCACAAGACGTCAACGATATTAACGTAACATCAGACATACGAGACCAGGGCTTCTCAACAAAGCGTGAGGAAGATCACATCCAGAAACATAAAACGCTGTATGCCGATCTGACGAAAATGGATTCAAGGAGCACCAGAAGACAGAAAGAAAAAAATAGGCGCGATGAAGCACCGGGCAATAATATCACTGAAAATTATGTAACATTGGACACTGAAAGACAGAAGCACGTTTCAATACGCAAGGAAGAGGATCACTTCGCGAAGGAAATAACGCCGTATTCCGTCACCAGTTCTTCTGCATCGCATGCAAGTATCAATGGGAAGTGGGAAGAAAAAATGATGCCAGATGACTCGGCAGACAATTATGCAGCGAATTATATAACATCGGACAATGAAAGAGAATGGGAAAACTTCAAATGAACAGAGAAGATCTCTCCGAGAAGGATATAACGCCTTATTCCCTTTCCAGTTCCTCTGCAACGCATGCGAGTAGCGACGGGAAGCGGGAAGACGAAAAAAAGGCGCGATTACTCATCAGACTACTATGCTGAGAATTAATATAAAATCGGACACTGAAAGAGAGCAGAAAACATCAATGAAACAGGGAAGAAGAACACTCCGGAGAAGGAAATAACACCGTATTCCGTCGCCAGTTTCTCTTCAAAGCGTGCAAGTAGCGACGGGAAGAGGGAGGAAGAAAAATGGCGCGATGACTCAGACTACTATGCTGAGAATTATATAAAATCTGACACTGAAAGAGAGCGGAAAACATCATTGAAGAGGGAAGAAGATCACTCCGAGAAGGAAATAACGCCGTATTCCCGTCACCAGTTCCTCTGCAACGCATGCAAGTAGCGACGGGAAGCGGGAAGACGAAAAATGGCGCGATGACTCAGACTACTATGCTGAGAATTATATAAAATCGGACACTAAAAGAGAGCGGAAAACATCATTGAAGAGGGAAGAAGATCACTCCGAGAAGGAAATAGCGTCGTATTCCGTTACCAGTTCCTCTGCCACCGCATGCAAGTAGCGACGGGAAGCGGGAAGACGAAAAAAGGCGCGATGACCTCATCAGACATACTATGCTGAGAATTATATAAAATCGGACACTGAAAGAGAGCAGAAAACATCAATGAACAGGGAAGAAGATCACTCCGAGAAGGAAATAGCGTCGTATTCCGTCACCAGTTCCTCTGCAACGCATTCAAGTAGCGACGAGAAGCGGGAGGAAGAAAAATGGCGTGATGACTCAGACTACTATGCTGAGAATTATATAAAATCTGACACTGAAAGAGAGCGAAAAACATCATTGAAGAGGGAAGAAAATCACTCCGAGAAGGAAATAGCGTCGTATTCCGTTACCAGTTCCTCTGCACCGCATGCAAGTAGCAACGGGAAGCGGGAAGACGAAAAAAATGCGCGATTACTCCATCAGACTACTATGCTGAGAATTATATAAAATCTGACACTAAAAGAGAGCGGAAAACATCATTGAAGAGGGAAGAAGATCACTCCGAGAAGGAAATAGCGTCGTATTCCGTTACCAGTTCCTCTGCACCGCATGCAAGTAGCAACGGGAAGCGGGAAGACGAAAAAATGCGCGATTACTCATCAGACTACTATGCTGAGAATTATATAAAATCTGACACTAAAAGAGAGCGAAAACATCATTGAGAGGGAAGAAGATCACTCCGAGAAGGAAATAGCGTCGTATTCCGTTACCAGTTCCTCTGCAACGCATTCAAGTAGCGACGAGAAGCGGAGGAAGAAAAATGGCGTGATGACTCAGACTACTATGCTGAGAATTATATAAAATCTGACACTGAAAGAGAGCGAAAAACATCATTGAAGAGGGAAGAAGATCACTCCCGAGAAGGAAATAGCGTCGTATTCCCGTTACCAGTTCCTCTGCACCGCATGCAAGTAGCAACGGGAAGCGGGAAGACGAAAAAATGCGCGATTACTCATCAGACTATTATGCTGAGAATTATATAAAATCTGACACTAAAAGAGAGCGGAAAACATCATTGAAGAGGGAAGAAGATCACTCCGAGAAGGAAATAGCGTCGTATTCCGTTACCAGTTCCTCTGCACCGCATGCAAGTAGCGACGGGAAGCGGGAAGAAGAAAAATGGCGCGATGACTCAGACTACTATGCCGAGAATTATATAAAACCTGACACTGAAAGAGAGCAGAAAACATCAATGAAGAGGGAAGAAGATCACTCCGAGAAGGAAATAACGCCGTATTCCGTCGCCAGTTCCTCTGCATCGCATGCACGTAACAACGGGAATTGGGAAGAAAAAAAAGAGTTGTGATGGCCCACCAAAATATATTGCTGAGAAAATATAGAACATCGGACTCTGAAAGTGAAATGAAAACAGAAGAATATGACATCGTGAGGAAAATAACACCATATTTCTCCAGCAGTTTCTTCTACCATGGATACAACTAGCTATGAAAACATGAAAGAAAGAAGGCGAATACGACGACTTACCAAAGTATTATGATTTAAATTATACAGTAGCGCATACTGAAAGTGACGAGGATGCCTCAATGAAAACAGAAGAATTTAACATCGTGAAGAATATAAGGCCGGATTCTGACACCAGTTCCACTACAACACAAACAAGTAGCAACGGAAAGCGCAAAGGAAAAAAGAGGTACGACAAATTACCACCCGATTATCCTTGAAGTTATAGAGCAGCGGACACTGAAAGTGACTGGGACGCGTCAATGAAAACGGAAGAATTTGAGTTCATGAAGAAAATAGCGGAGTATTACGACACCAGTTCCTCTGCAACCCATTCAGTCCGCACCATGAACCGAAGAGAAAGAACAGGTATGAATGCTCACTCAACTTAGATGATACCCATACAATGTCGACATTAAAAAAGCTAAGGACACCTCAATGAAGAGAGAGTGGTATCACACGGAGCGAATTCCGTCGTATCATGATACCAGGCATACAGAAACAAATCGATTAGCACCAGGAAATGGAAAGACAAAAAGGCGTGTGTTTACCACCACACAAACAATGATATTTATATCAAGCCCATAATTCACAGACCACCCCGTTACCCTCATAAACAAAGAACGGAATTTATTGAAGCAGAAGGGGCCTCGTATTCTGGTGGTAGACCCAGAGAAACGTATTCA